>JAOWBP010004554.1:586826-600329 GCA_028571105.1 Tragopan temminckii | reverse complement strand
AAATAGCACAGTCAGCAGTAGTGGGAGGTGATTGATCCTCTGTACTCAGCTCTGGTGGAGCCACACCTTGAGCACTGTGCTCATTGTTGGGCCCTTCACTACAAGAAAAACCTGGAGTGTGTCCAGAGAAGGGCAGTGAAGCTGTGAGAGGTCTGGAGCAAAAGTGTTATGGGGAACAGCTGAGGGAGCTGGGATTGCTCAGTCTGGAGAAGAGGAGGCTCAGGGAAGAGGTTGTAGTAAGGAGAGAGTCGGCCTCTGGTCCCAGGTAACTTGTGATGGGATGAGAAGTAATGGGCTTAGTTACACCAGGGGAGGGTCAGGTTGGATATTTGGAAGAATTTATTCAGAAAGAGCGGTCAGACATTGGAACATACTGCCCAGGGAGGTGGCAGAATTGCTGTCTCAGGAAGTTTACTAGAAAAAGGTATATGTGGCGCTGCGGGACATGGCTTAGTGGGCATGGCAGGGATGGGTTGATACTGGGCTAGATTATCTTAGAGGTCTTTTCCAACCTTTAGGATTTTATGATTCTAATTGACCTGATGCATCAGTAATGCCATTTGTCATTCAGTCTCCTATAGTGCAAACCTTCCTCTCCATCTGAAAATAGCATCACATAACCAGAGAGGGAAACCTTTTCAGTGCCAAACCAATTTCCGTCCTAATGTCTAGATGCCGTTAGCACATTGCTTTAGAGTGATACACCTGGGGAACTCACACTGGGGAGAGCTTCACCTGAAGTATGCTGCAGTGCTAAGAGGATGGAGGAAGGCAGAGAGCCAGGCTGCCAGCCAGAGCCTGCTCAAGCTGCTGTTAAAAGCAGCTGCCTGTCTTTAAGGTTCAGTGGCAGAAAGGGAGGATATGAAGGATGGAGTGAAATCCAAGGGAGAGAGAAGAGGGCTGCACACTGCTGGGCTCAGAGAAGAAAGCTGGGAGGAGAACAGAGAAGGGTAGAGGTGCCCACGGAAGAGGGTGAACAGCAGCGCTTATTTTGTCCGCTTGTTCTGCTTTACACTATGACTGACTATATGAGATGCTCTATTAATACAGTTGATTTTGTTTTCAATTAAATATATCTGCAGATGTCTTAATGGGAAAAGAAGGAACTGGGATTGGCAGGGATGAAGGCTAGTTCTTTCTCACAAGGAAATCAGGAGAGAGACTTTTGCTCTGTCTGCATTGGCACAAAGCACAAGACTTTGCAGGACCTGGTATGATTTTCTCAGGTAAGAAATATAGTCCTTTTAGGTCAAATGCCACAGAAGTTTTACCATTCCTTTCATTCCTCAGCAAGACATATGGTTATAGAGCTAATGAATCGCTACAGTTTCCTAAGAGCCCTTCTTATTAGCATCTCCATTTTCCAGGTTGGATGTGGCTCTTAGCAGCCTGGTCTAGTCGTTGGCAACCCTGCCCATGGCAGTGGAGTTGAAACTAGATGATCATCATGGTCCTTTTCAACCCAGGTCATTCTATGATTCTATGATCTCTGTTCTCACTCCACTCACTCTTTCTGCTTTTACAGAACAGAGGGTTTTACAGCACAGTGTTTCCTCCCATTTAGCAAGGGGTTGGGGAATTTTCAGTCTCTGGCAAAACTGCTCCTTTAGTTTTAGAAGACGTAAGAGATGCAGACAAATGTGAATGGCTGAGGTACATAAAAAAATCAACTTTAAAATGAAATGAACATTCTCTGCATCCATACGTAAAAATGTGCCAGGACGTGGGGAGTATCTGTAGCCCATAACAACTAGCAGAGAAGAGGAAGGACTTACTTAGAAAAGGTCATAGCGACTGGGTACATCAGACCTCATCCTCCAGGATTGCTAAGCTCTGTTTTTCCTGAAGCCAATGGAAGTCACACAACTAGAAGGGCACAACCCTGACAGAACCCTGCCATGACTGAGGCCCTGCACATGCCCAAAGCCCTACATTTCAGTGAGGTGAAAAACTGGTGCCATGCCCCAATGTTTGAGCAGTTTCCCATTTGTCTGCTGTGGGGTTCCACTGTCGTTGCCCTATACTGTTTTCCATTTTCCCTTCTCTACTCTCTTCATCACAAGTGCTATTTACCCTGCCATATTGAAATGCTTTTCCTTTGCTATCAAGCATTGGATTGTGTAACTTGCAGCGTAAGTTGGATTATTAAGCTGTAGTTTAAATACCACATGAATTCTCTCCCGTTAGTGTGCCAGAAGGTGAGGACTGGCAGATTTCAGGCAGAACAGAGAGAAGCAGGAAGCTGCTATGCAGGATCACAAGGGGTGCAAAGAGCAGGCACATCCTGCCGAATTATTCACTGGTTTCCTTCTCTCTACTAACCTGCCCTATGTTGAAAGTCAACGTGATGGCGTAATAAAAATTGGAATTGGCACTTCCTGCAAAAATCCAGAGATGCCACAAAACGGGGAACAGGAGGGAGCAGGCGATGAGCATACATGACAGGATGAAGATGTTCCGAAGGACTGCAAAAGAAAAAGAAAAAAAGCTGTTAACATTATGCATTATTGAACTGCCATGCTCATGCAACAAGCAAGGACATTTTGGCTATCTGCGGTGGGGTGAGGCACTTGCCAACACACACTCCTCTCCAATAATCAACCTTTTACAGTTTGGATAACTCCCTGGGAAGCTTTTATAAGACATTCTCTTTAAAATAAACAATTCTGCCTTAGCTTGACTCTGGTGACTTGCAGAAATAAAGAGGTTTCTCATGAAACTTTAAAAAAAAGAAAAAAAGACAAATTCAACTGAAGTAATTCAGTTACTTTCACTTGAAGCAGACAAGCAGATGTAAACCAAAGAACTGCTGCAAGGTGTGGGACTGTATTAATGCCTGGGGACTCATCAGTTGCAGGAGCAGCAGTCAAATTACATACCCTTAGATGGGCAGCATGAATGCACTTTACACAAGTCACATCCTTTGTACAGGACTGTAAGAGGTTCTTACAAAAATATCTTAATTCAGAACAACTTAGAGAGAAGGAGAAGGTAATGTACAAGTGAAAATTCCCACTGTGACTTCCTTCAACCCTAATCCCAAACATAAGTTAGAGAATTTATCACCAGCAATCAAGGTTTCCATCACAGAGCCCAACGAGGCTAAAAGAGCCTATGGGTTTGGATTTGGGTCAGTGGTGGCAGATACTGGACAGACACCTTCCCATTCCAGAGGAGAACAATCAAACACAAAGAACTTACATCTGTAAAGGTGGCTCCAGACTGGGAGGAAGGCCATATACAGTGCAACATCTCCCACTGTGGGATAGGACTTGAAGATAGAAATGATAGCGAGCTGCACAAACATGAAGAACACAGGGTGTTCCCTAGAACAGAAAGACAAAAGGGTTAAGAGGATGCAGTATGTTCTCTGGAGTGGAAATAAAGATTTGCAAGGGAACAAACGTACTGTGGGCCAGGCTCTAAAGACCCTGTTGTTCTCTGCAAGCAAGCCTCTCAGTGCTGGGTGGGACAGACTGAGTTGCTCTGCAGGGAAGCAGCACAAGAGGATGCACATTTTCTCAGCTGCAGAATCCTGTTAGAAAACACAGCCCCCTCCCCCCAGTTCCCCTACAGCACTCCAAGCATCTTGATTCCAGACCATATGCAGGCATTTTCTTATGCTGAATTTGCAAGAGAAAGTCATGTGTTACTGCCTGTGACCACAGGCTACTTTTAGCTTTCCACACAGATATGGAGCAGGATGGGGTTCCAGCAGGGGCAGGAGTGACTGCTGTCTCCAGACACCTGACATGGTTTAAGAAATATCTTGCAGGAAAATGGTATTTCCATCTCCAAACCTACAGCAACGAGGCTTTCCAAAGCTGTACAAAGGTACAGCAATAGTAGGTTTCTCAGCCATAGCTCAGGTAAGAAGGGGACTTCGTGTATTTTTAGTCCAACCTGCTCCTCAGAGCAAGGTCAATGCTGAATTCAGGCCAGACTGCTTAGACCTTTTGTTCAGTGAGACTGAGAAACCCAAGGAGGATTTCCAAGCCACAAGTCCCTACTCCAATCTGTGACTGCTGACAAAGTGATAAACTGTTCTCCTTATATCCAGTTGGAATCTCCCTTCTTTCAATTTATGACCATTGTCTTCTGCTGTACACCTCTGCAGAAGATTCTATCTTCTCAGAAATCTCCTCTTAGGCATTGAAAGGTTGCTATCAGACATTTCCCAAGACTTCCATTCTGCAAACTAAAGAAGCTCTGTCCCTCAGTTCCTCTCTACCTCCAGCCCACTGACCATCTTTGTGGTCCTTCACTGGACTTCCTCAACCTTGTCAACATTTCTTCTTCTACTGAGAAGCTGAAAACTAGAGGCAGTATTCTAGATGGAGTTTAATGAGCACAATCACTCCTGTTGATACATGGCTTAACAAAAGGTATTTTCCCCTTCCATTCCATCACAGCATAATATTCTAGAGGGAAAGAGGGAAAGAGTAAAACTTTGGGAAATGAGGAAGATAGGCTCCATTAAAAAAAACCCTTTTCATGCTCATAGATTCAGACTGCGATGTCAGCCTTATAGCCACTGCACAACTGTGAGAATTAGAAAGCTAATGAAGAAACATACTTACTTTAGCTTTACTGCCAAGGGAATGGTGTAGAAGAACACATTGATTTGAAACACACATACAAAGAAAAGACTAAAGTGTTCAAACATCTCTGCAAAGAAGTACCAGAAAAGGCCAATATTGGGTGTCAGATCTGGAACAGAAAGGCTGAAATTGAAAAAAAAAACATACTTTTAATTGGCTGTTCTCCACATAACTGCTTCTGTAACATTAATTCAGTTTTGGGTGGTATTGAAAGGAGGACCTGTATTTTAATGCTGTGGAAAAGAAACCAAAGAGGTGAAAATCTGGAGACAAAAGGGATTAACCCTTTCCTATGCCCCAGCAGGATTTAAACCACTCCTGAGCAGACATTACTCCAGAGATGAAAATTTCACAACTACAGTAGCTCAATAATCAAATCCATTTCCAATCTAATCAGTGGAAAACATCTCCTATCTTCTCTAATCCTGCTGCTGCTCAATTAACAGAATCTGGCTAATGGCAGGCCTTTTCCACACATACTTTTCTTGTATTGCCAGTAAAATCACAGATCACATATTCCTTAGGGCAGTGAGCAGGACATGAGTGTGATGTACATGGAGCAAAATAAACGTAGTAAGAATTCTTACACTTACATAAACCCGTAAACAGATGGGATAAAATCCCACGAGTTGAGGAGGAAGAAAGAGAGGCAGATGATCACCACCAGGCTGCACAGGTACAAGGCTGCATACTGCATGGTGAAGAGCCAGAAGCTTTTACTTTTCGGTTTTATTGGTATGAACTGACGCTGAAAACAAAACACAAGGAGGCAAATATTCCTCATCAGTTGGAAAGCCCCAAGAAAGCCCAAGACTTCAGAACATCATTTGAAACTGATGGAAGAAAGCATCAAACACCAGCACTGCTGCACTGGGACAAGCAGCTTTCAAGCACAATCTGCTCTCCAATTAAGTCCTATTTCTAGAACTGTGCTTGAAATTCAAGTGGCTAGCCTGGCAGTTTCTGCTTACAATACCACCAATGAGTCAAGTGTCAGGTATTCAATTCATGCATACTCTCACAGCTAGAACTGATTTTACGTGTCTACAATATTGTACCACTACTGGCTTTCTCCTCCATGAACCTTCATTGACTGAGGTCACCAAGAGGCATGCTCCATGACCAACTGTCCTGTGATGTCAGCTCTTACCATATGGACTATGCTCATGTTCTGCTGAAATTAGGGAAGGAGGAGAGGTGATGGGTTCCTAAACACAACATAGCTGCTGTAAAAGGTTGTTCCTTGAAGACAACTGCTACAGTCCTGCCACTGCCACACACCCTAAAAGGCCAGCAACAAGCCCTTGTCACACAACATGACACACAGATATCTCACTCCAAAAGATCTAAGGTCCCAGCTGCACTTATTAAGACAAATATATACACAGGGGCAGACGCCTTGGGAACTGCTCAGCTTTCTCCACCTCCAAGGCATTGATGTCGCTTTTCCATTTGGCACTGGGGTTTGCACTGGCAGGAGATACACTGGCCAACTCTAACTGGCATGGGCTCTGGGGAAAGCATGCTCTGTTTCCTCAGTTAGAGTGCATTTAACACAATTTGCTGGAACCATCTAAGCAAATTTACCAAGGATTTTTGGCAGGACAGATTGAAAGTGCTGGAGAAAAGTTATTTAACTCTGTACAAAGAATTCACAAAACATCATTTACAAATCCAGATAAAAGAACACACACTAGCCTGCTCCCCTTTAAAGTCAGCCACAAATCACTCATTCAAACACCAAAGCACTTGTTGTTGCTTGCAGACACAACACTTGTACTTTTCTATTGCCATGAGGAAACACAGTTCACACTGAATTTAGAAAAAATGGTAGCAACATATAAAATAAATGCTCCTGAAAATTAACTGAAAAGCAACATTGGCTCTGTGGAAATTCTAGTCTTGCAAAGAGTAGCAAAAATCAAATTTCTGAAAAAAGTAAGAGATTGTCAGGAAAAGAGAATGGACAAGAATTGACCCTCCATCGCTTTCTGAAGCTCAGAGACTTGAGAATACATTGTGATGAACCCGTAAAGATTAGCTAAAAAAAATCAAGTACCAAGACTGGTACTAACTTAACAGCAGGACTTCCAGATGGCAAAAATCATCAAAATGATCACCAAGTGATCTGTGAATGTGAGATAAAAGTCCTCTGCTAGTAGTTACAGCCTCTCCTTAACCCCACATCAGGACCAGAATGGCAAATTATCAGTGCTCCTTAATTCTGACTCTCTGTTAACACTGTTTACAACATCACCAAAAGAGCTAAGAGAGAGATTGGGGGAAGCATGCAGGCAAACTGGTTAGATGGATCCACTGGCTAACTAACAGCTGCCTCAGCTTTAAATCCTGCCCATGCCTACAGATGTGTCCAGCAGTCTCCTGCTGGAGTGGCTGTGCCTGGAGCAGTGTCTGTTGAGCTGCTGTGCACCCATAAGTGACCAAGATCAGCCCTGTTAATGGGGAAGAAGAACACACAAGGACAACCAGTTGCTTGCACAGCACATCTTTTGACTTAAATGAAAAATTTCTGAGTTTGAGTTTTTTGAACACACAACTCTTCATTCAAATGCAGTGAGCCATGTCAAAGGAAACTCTCCAGGCCTAAAATCCTTGTTGCTATTCATGTGTCACAAAGAGTAGCACATATTTCAGGCAAGCTACAGGCAATCTGTAGACTACTTTCCACTTCCTTTTCTCTACACACAGGCATCTCCATTAAGGCTTTAAACTTAAACTCTTAGTGGTGTGAGGAGAGAGTTACTTTTTCTAAGGCTCTCCTCCCAACACAAAGAACTGCAGCTGCACACCTACAGTAAGACAACAGAGATCAACAGTTAGAAATCATCTACCTGCAGAAGATAAAGGAGTGCTGGAGCAAACAACGTGATGGGGTAGAGTGACTGGTATGTTGCCAGGGCCAAGAACACAGCACTGAGGAAGGCACTACCTACAAAGAAAAAAAAATGTTTATTTGTAAAAGATATTTAACATAAACAAATTTGCAGATAGGAAATCCAAATGTGAAGAAATGCATAACCCTCTGCAATGGCTTATAAATATCACCTCATGAAGGCTAGCAGAATGTGTGCTGGAGAGTGGACTTTTATCTAAATTTTGAACAGACAACGATGTGTATGAGTAAGAACCACTGACTGGTTTCTATCTCCTATAATTCACACACAGAAAGAGATTCATGTAATTCAGTCTATATATAAGTCTATATTTAGGTCACGCTGGCTGGTGTTTATCTGTGGGAATGCATATCTGCAAGAAACAGCTCTTTGGTGTGTGCCACTGAGCATGCTGGATGCCCTCATCAGAATGTGTCAGGGACCTCAGCAAAGCTCTGTGAAAGAGTGCAGTGTAAGTCTGCAGCTGAAGGAATGAAGGGACATTGACCCTATTTTATAGATACCAGAACACACAGAGACACAGAAAGAATTGGCACAGGTTTCCCAAGTGGTCTTAAAACTAGCAGTGTCTTTACCAAGGAAAGTTTCTTTGAGGTGTGACAGGTGGAGCTAACTGCTGAATGTGCTCATTGCCTAACTGCCAACGCCAGAAACCAAGTCCAAAAAGCCCCAGGTACACAATAAAGAATACAAGCACCCAGTGTAGTAGCCTGGTTATAGCTTTCCACCTTGGAACACTTTATGAAAGTTATCTGTAAAAATGTAGCCTGGAAAACGAGAACCTTGACTCAGTGTGTTGGGCTAACTGTCAGCCTGTGTCCACTCACTGACATCAAACACTCAGTAAGTTTTTCTCTGCTTCCACCCTGCAAAAGCATAGCATCACCTGGCAATGAATTGCCTCTGCTTTACAGTTCTAGCTTCCTAGACACAAACCACCCAACTAATATTTTTAAATTATTTTTTATTAAACTCAGTATTTTATTGTTAAATTCTGCATACATCTAAAGAAATCAGTCATAATCTGATAGTCTCCCTTTACCCAGCTTAAACACTAGAGGCTGCCACACTCCCAGTGATGGAGGAAGCATGGGGGACAATGTCCGTATATAACACAAGTCCTACAGTATCAGTGAACTAAAAATCAGGTAAACTAAGTGGATCCTACACATTTGCTTCTGGAAATGCTTCTAAATGGAAACCCCTCCTGCCTCAGTGACTTAATAAATGGAGGAAACCCTTCTTTTGGAAATACTCCTAATAACAATCTAGCAGTTTCCTCTGTGATGTCTGGTTCTGGGCACTTCTGGAGACCACAAAAGAGATCAGATCCACCTTTCATGTGACCCTAATGTACTCCTAAAACTTACGTGCCTAGTACAAATCACATATGCTAAAATACTTCAGCACTGAGGGTTCACAAGAGAAACAGAAGCCTCACTTAAGCCTAACACTCCCGCACAAAATGAAAGAGCCATTCTGCCACAATCTATTCAGTGGAGCTAGCACGAGTCTTTGGTTACTGTTTCTGCCTCCCCAAAGCTCAGTTAGCTAATTTCAAACCAAGGTTACATTTGTAAGTAGAAGCCAAGTAGTTTCCAGTTTTCAAACACAAGCTCATGGTGTACATGCTGTAGGTGCACATTCACATGCAAAAGAAAGAGTAGCAGAGCATTGTGTGCTCTTGTGCACAGACAGATTTTTTCATAAACCAAAAACCATGTGAAGTCATCCAGGAAACTGGGTAGGTTTTTAGAGGAGAAACTCCTAGTTACACTGAGATGAAGGGAAGTTTTGACTTATAGTACCTTGGGCTCTTGTGACTTCAGGTAGAACTGAGACACTGCTCCCACCAGGACCTGATGTGTCTCACTCACATATCTGTAGCGATCATTTTTGTAAAATTCTACATTGATGTTATTGCCACTGCTTTTCTCATCATTACAGAAAGACATAAAGAAACTCTTTGTTTATTGCATTACCTCTTATTGTAGCCAAGATGAAGAATGCAATGACAGTATTGCTGATGGCACAGGTGGACTTTGCCACACAAGACATCACAGTGTAGGGGTTTAACAGATAGCTGAAAAGGGACAAAGGTCAAGTTACATTCACATCATTCAAAGGAGGTAATTAAAGAGATACTCAAACAAAAACCAGATGCAGTTTGCAGTTTCTTTTTGTTTATTTAGATGCTATGGGTTCCTCTCATCACCAAACTAACTCAGGCGAACAGGTGGTTCTATTTGCAGCAAAACCCATATCTTTGCAGTGCAGCCTGAGACACAATGGCCACAGAGGGCACACTGGAAAAAAAGGAGATGGGAAGATTTCTAAAATGCCGAATTGTCTTATGAAATGACCACCAAAAACATTCCTTGCTTTTCAGAAAGACTGTGCATTTATCCAGCCAGACCCAGAACCACTGGATCTGAAGCTTTCTGCTTTTCACAGTTACTAGCTCTGAGAAATTAACAGAAGGAAGAAGAAAGCAAGATGGACACAAATCCTTCTGGTGCATGACCAGGGAGTTTCTCTTAAACCGACTGCACCCATGCACTCCCAGCCTGGCAGAGCAATCACATAGGCTCACTGTGGCATAACCAGAGCACAAAAGCTGCCAGCCATGAAATCTGACCCATTTAAACTGCAGTTACAGAAAGACAGTGAGCCCTGAACGCCTTTGCCTTCCAGAATGCAGCTGCACTTTAAGGATGCCAGCTTCTTCTGGGAGTGGTTTATACAATGATCTCCATTAGCTAGGTTCAAAGCCCAGAAACATGCTTGGAAGGCTTAGCAATACAATAAGCAAGATAACGGGATGCTCCCCCTTGGTAACAACTACATCAGTCACATTAATAAGTGGACGAGGCTGATGACTTCCTAATTGCCTTCTTATATAAACCTTACTCCTACCCCTGAGTGCCAGCTAGCTTTTTGCCCACGCTCCCAGAGACAGACAGGCCACAGCAAGAAGTGTGATTTAATGACAGCTTTCCTATGAGAATGTGATGGACAAATACAGAGCATCCTGCGGTTTACAAATGTGAAAGGCAAAACTCTACCTTCCTCACCCTGAAAAATTTACAACAGCCATATAAGATAACTTTTCTTATGGAAAACTCTCTTTGACACAGAATAACTTAAAACAATGATTTACTTAGGTCAAAACCCTAATGAAAAAAAAATCTTTTCTATTATATTATATATCTTGCTTGTATATTAAGTATTTTAATTGAAGCTTTCTGAGATCAGAACACATTTAAAATACAGAGGAACACCAACAAATGGCATTACTAAACTGACAACCTGGAATGTCTTTGAATATTATATACAATTCTGGGAAATGCAACTTGAAATATTAGAAAACATCTTGTTTGAGTGCAGCCAAACTCTCCTGACTGAAAAGACATCTGAGATATTTGGCACAGAATCAGCTCTGACTATACCAGTGTACTGACAAAATAAATGGGAAGTCACCTATGGAGACACAAGGCTCTTCACACCAATTACTGACCTCACGCTGCTGAGTGGACTGAGTAAATGTGCTTGTTGGCACCATACATTCAGGAAAGCATTCACTTCAAAATCAAATATTTGGAAATTTTATGTGGAATAGGAAATGCAAGATTTTATGAGAAAAAAAGCCTTCAGTAAATGTGGAAGTCCTGAATCAGAAAAAAAAAAAATTGACGGAGAGCAGAAGAATCAAAGCAGCCCACTGCAATCAGAAAGAAACAATACTTACACCATTGCTACCTTGAGGGGGATGTAGTGCATTTCCATGGGCGTCCGGATGAGCTCAGCTACATCTGGTGCATATTTATCCAGCTCTATTAGAAGCTTTTGCTTTTTGAACTGAACAAGGGAGAATGACCAAAGACTGTCAGGTGAGGAAAGTAATTGATTCTTACTACTTAGGATTGCCATTACTACAGACCACATGTGAGTTGACTGTAAACTCACTGCTCAACACACAAGCCCCTGAGAAACCAAGACACAGAACTATGCCATCCTCATTAGATAGATATCTCTATGTCAAACCTCCTTCAGAGATCCCAAACCTCTCTCTTTAATACACTTCGTCTTTTGATGCTCTTGATGGAGACAAAGGAGAAATCTGAATTATGAGCTTACTGAACTATGTCGTGATAAGACAAAAGGAGAGGGATACTGACAATAAACTCTCAACAAGTGAAATAACTCACATGGGATTTTTACATGTCAGCAGTTCTATCGTGTTATTTCTTCAACTTCAGAGGACAAAGAACAGGCACTGAGCTGGATGGAAGACCACACAGTGTTGTGGAAAATGCAGCCTCCCTGCTCACGTTAGTGCTCTACCACTGCCCCTCTGGGACAACAGGGAGCACAGCACTGCTTACACAATTAGAAGAAGTTGGGAGAAATCATTCACCCTCAAGAATAGCTAAGAGAAATATGTAATAGAATAATACATAAAAGAACAAGTCATGTTTGGTATTGAACTTTCATCTTGCTCTGCAAAACGACATATGTCTCCTCAGTATCCTTTGAAAATTTGGTCCTTCCTTTACACTTCTCCAGTCTGTCTATTAACTCATGCTGAGTGCAAACACAAGCCACGTTTTATCTTGAAGGCAAGTTCAGGATAAAACATTCCATTTTCTAGCTACCAAATGTATGGAAGATTGTGGCAGAGGTTGGACAAATCAATAGTTCAGCAACTAAATTCTGCACACTTCAAACTGCTGCAGCAACCAAAGGTGACTTTTCAGTACATGTTTTACATTCTCACACCCCTCTTGGGTATCACGACCCTGGAGAGATCAGCATTTCTTTGGATATTGCATTCTGAGGAATTTTTAAATTATTTTAATTCCTTTCAGATTAAAGAATCAATACTGCAGCAATCATCATTCACATACTGTGCAATAGCTATGGAAACTAATTTGCTTTCCCCCATAATATGCACACAACAGAATTTAAAGTACTCTAGCTGGTTTACCACATTCAGTCCCTGTGTTGTTTTTTTTTAATATATCAAATGGATGTGCTCAGATTTACTGCTAAGTAAGTAAATCTGCACGGTAACGAGGACTGGCTGATACTGCATCCCATGGCACAAGTTCTCTCTGGCACAAGATATTTGTACTTGTTTGGAGAAGAGGACCTGCAACACTGGCAAGTCAGCTTACCACAACTTTGTTGTAGTCCTGGATGGCCAAGTAAAGGGCGACAGCTGTTAGTACATCCGTTATCTAAAAAAGCAAATTAAGTAAAACAACTGAATGAACAAAAACATATTGGACACTTCTGCAAACTTGAGTAAGGGCTCTGATCTGACTTGATTAATGGATAAACAAGCTTTAAAAATGCCAACTAGCTTGCTGATCTGTACGCTGTATTCACACACCACCAATGAAAACAGAAGCCATGGGATGTATCAAAGACATTAATATTTGCAGAACAACAGAATGGAGAATTGCAGGGATAATAGAAAATTCATCGGTGTTATCAGGGCATGGGCAACAACAGGACAGTGCCCAGCTGGCTAAATCCACCTGCCATTAACCCAGCATGACAGTGCCTTTAGCTGTCCTGCACTTCACAGGAAGCAGTACTGAAGAATTGGTGTAAGCACAACCCAGATGGCTGCTAGCCCTCTTAGAGACCTGCCAGCGGGGAGCTGGGGAGAGAGGCTCCACCAGGTGGTATGTGCAGCCACCTATATGATTTCTGTCCTTCTGAATTACACAGAACTCACAGATTAGCTTACAACAAGGGACATTCGGACTACTGAGCCATCTCTGGTCTCTTTATGGCCCTGGAGTTCAGCAGTGGGTTTTAATGAGAAACATGGCAACACAAGAATTGACCTGTGAGAGGTAAACTTTGAAATCTGAAACCAAATGTCAACATCCTGTCCCACTGAGGGGATATTTAACTAGCCAAGAACTAACAAACAAACAAAAAAGAAGAAAAAAAAGAATTTGTAGAGCAAGGGA
>JAOWBP010004554.1:546711-557527 GCA_028571105.1 Tragopan temminckii | reverse complement strand
AAGTAGCAGTCGTGGCACGTGTGACAGGGTCACCTTCCAGAACCAGAGGGTGGCAATGAAATGCGTGCAGCTGCTTGAGAAGAGCATCTCTGCAAATAACCCACAGAGAATCTAACAGTAACAACTTCAGAATTAAACCAGCCCAAAACAGGTCTCAGCACTAGCAAGGCTTCTGGAGGTGAGAGTGCCCCCCAAGCTCTTGGAGCCCACCTCCAGTGAGTGCACATTTCTAACAGAAGTCACATGCGGTGTGTCCTTTGCTGCAGCAGGGGCTGGGACCACCTTCCTACTGTCCCCGCTGACACCACTTCTCCGGCCTGAATGCCTCTGTTCCCTTTTGCAGGCCTTTGCACTGAAGCCAAGTGAAGAACCTCATAACTGCACTGCACACCCTGTAACTCAGCAAAGACTTCAGCAAAGCACTCCTGCCCCAAGGAGGGACCTCCAGCACAGCTGAGCTCTGTACCTTGCCCTATCTGCCCATCCCCACACTGAGGCGGGCGCTCAGCAGCTGCTTTTCTCCTGTCCCACCTGACTGTTCCCCACCATGTTCCAGCGTCTCACCAGCCTCTTCTTCAGTGACAGCAGCACACCAGAGGGCCTGGAGGAGCCCAAACCCTTCGTCTCCGAGGAAGAGGAGGAGGATGGATGGCTCATAATTGAGCTGGGAGGTGAGAAAAGCAAGGTTTCACACAGCTGCTGAAGGGCCTTGTCTCTCCAGTGCTGGACAAGTGCTGTTAGGTGATGGCATAGCTTGCCTGTAGGTGGGGACACTGCCCTGGGGCTCCCAAGCCCTCGGTGCCAGGATGGGACCCCTGCACAGTGCTGGGTCCGGAGGAGACCCAGGCTTTGGGGTGGTACCTCCTGTTCACTGAGTGGGAGCAGAACACTGTGGCCTTGGCTAAGCCAAGGGCAGGCAGGGATGACAGCCACATCCCCTGCAGCCATCTCCATCTCTGCGATGTGCTGGGTCTTCTGAGGCCACTCAAGGGGGGGGGAAATCTCTCTTAAAAGCCTTTGTAAGGGTTTATCTGCCCAAAGCATGCCCGGCGCCTTTGCCAGGGGCACTCAGGTGATGTCTGCTGCTGTGCCTCGGGAGCCCCTCCATGCTTTCTGCATCAGGGCTGGCTGGGTCCCCCTGACAGCAGCCAGGCTGAATGCATTCCTTGTGCGTGAGGGCTTCTCCAGCTCCATTAAGATCTTTGGGTTGCTATTGTAGGGTCGATGACTCAGCTGATTGCAATGATCATTTTGTGACCTTCTGCTTGCACAGGCACACACAAACAGCTGTCTGCACTGCAGGCCTTGGGCTGCTGCTCCTCAGTGCCCACCAGCTGCCTTTGCAGCCTCTCATGAGCACAGAGCCCAGCCCAGGGCTGGAGCTTGTCTCTCTTGAGGTGGGCACTGTTCTGTGAGCAGATGCCCCTGCCTGTCTCGCATACATCAAGGAAAGCTCAGTCTTTTGATGTGAGTTGTTCCTTAGGGATCCCTCCCATGCAGTGAGTTGCAGAGTGACTGAAGCACAGACCCACCTGGGATGGGGGGCCAGGACACCCCAGTGCTGGTGGGAACACTGCAGAGATCTGGACTGGGCAGGAGGGTGACATGGACCACACAGAGGAGTTGCAGTCCTCTGAAGTGCTCCTGGGGCCACAGCTGTGATGTGGGAGGGGATGGGTTGCAAAGAGCTCCTTGCACACAGGTGTGCAGCTGCTGTGCAATGGGGCCAGCAGGCCTCTGTCCTGCTGCTGGCAGTGGTCACAGTGTGCCCGAAGTGTGCTGGGAGGAGCCACGAGTTTTCCCCCAGCAGAGAAACATGGGGCTGTGCCCTGAAGCCCTGGGTGGGAGCCTGCAGCCTCAGTGGGGCTTCAGGGCTGGCTGTGGTATGAAGGGCTCCTGTTTTTCTGGGTGATTTTTATTTTGTTTTTTAACTGAAGCAGCCAGGCCCTTGGTGCAGAGCCAGCTTTTGGCAGGGAGCCGGCATGGACCTGGCACCCCGCTGCTAATCCCTGCCAGCACCACGGCTGCCTAAGCATTCCCCAGCCAGCAAGGGATCAATTTAGTTCAGCCCTATTTTGGAGCCCAGAGTTATGCGAAGCACTTCCAAACCAAAGCCTCTTGGCTTCAGCCCCAGCCTCTGTGTTGTGGCAGGCGAGCACCTCACAGCCTGACTGTCCCCCAGCAGCCTCCAGGTCTCTGACCCATGCGCTGCAAAATGCACCCGAGTACGTGGCCCCATGGGGCACATGTGCGGGACTCAGTGCTATGGCTCCCAGCTGCAAGTGTGTGGTGGTGTGGGCAGCCCGTGTGACATCCAGGGCCCTCTTTGAGACGGATGGGGACAACTTAGAACGTGTGGCCCCACGTCCTGGGAGCATACTTGGTCCCATTGAGCAGCGCTCAATCCAGGCTCTGTGTCTACTGCTGGCAAGCAATCTGCGGCCTGGTATAGCCACAGCTGTTTCTTACCTGCTGTCTACTGGCCTGAAGCAAGGTGCTCTCCTGTCTGCAGGGCTAATTGTGCCCGGTCCTGTTCCCAGGTTGGAGGAGCTGGGGTGTGTTAGAAGGCAAACACCTGCCTTGTGCTTTGTATTTTCTCCAGCCTGTTTAGGCAGCACAGGCTCATGTTTGCCTCTGATTTCTCCTGCACCTTCAGCCAGCAGCGGGGTCAGCGCTGTCTGCACAGACTGTGCTGAGCCCATCCCAAGCAGAGCGTGGTCCTGGTGACTGCGAGGCAGTGCACTCAGCTGGCCGGGAGGAGTTAGCCGGCAGACTGAAGTCAAAGGCGATGTGGAAACTTTTGGTGAAGCACTGATACTCCAAGGGAAAGTTTTTTTCCAGGGAAGAGGTGTGTTTTGTTTCCACGTGTGCACAGTGTAGTTTGCTGCCCTTCTCAAATGGCACAGTTCAGGAGATCTAGGAAAGCATGCAGACAAAAGCAAGGATTTTTATTTTTTATTTTTTATTTTTTGCCAAATTTCTTTCTCTACTTCAAGAAAGAAAGTAATTACTGCCAGGATCCCCAACTTTTGGTGAAGCCACCCACCAGAAACCATTGCAGGGTCAGCATGCAGGGCACAGTCACCCAGTTGGGACCCACTGCGCCCGTCTGCGGCGGTGATGCCGTGGGTGCCTCGCACACTAACGATGCCCCTTTCTCTCCCCCCTCTCCCCACTGTACATGGTGTGTGTGTGTCCCCCTGCGCCCCGCATGGCTCTGCACCTCGCTTGCTCCCCAGGCGGTGCTGCTCACCCCGGTGCACAGCGGCGGGCAGGGGCCGGTGGCCACGGGTGCTCGGTGCGGCCCCGTCTGCCACCACCACCTGCCTTGCCACCGGCCCCGGTCCCAGCTCACACCGGCAGCCCCACGCCCACCCTGCCCAGCCCCTGCTTGATGGACGAGAGTTGGTTTGTCACCCCTCCCCCCTGTTTTACTGCAGAGGAGCCCGGTCCCAACGGCGTGGGCAGCAGCCCAATGGAGGACCTGCTCATCGAGCACCCCAGCATGTCCGTCTATGTCACCAGCACCCTCGAGCTGGATGCGGAGGGACCTCAGGACGATGCTGCCAGGTGAGCGCGAGCTCAGGGACCGGGGTGGCCACACACAGCCTGCAGCGTTTTCCCTGTGCTGCCCACCCTGGGGGGGGCCTGGGGTCAGTGCTTTGAAGAGGCAGATTTAGGTTGGCCTAGGAAAATATTTAATGCCAAAGGTGATAAGACATTGGAACAGGTTGATCAGAGATGTTGTGGATGCCCCATTGTCATTGGAGGTATTTAAGGTCAGCTTTGAGCAACCTGGTCTGTTAAAGATGCCCGTGGCAGGGATTTGGGTGTGATGATCTTTGAAGGTCACTTCCAACCCAAGCCATCTTGTGAGTCAGTGACATCAGTGTCCCTGCGTCCTACCTGGCAGGGTGCCTTGGCCAGCGCCATGCAAGGACAACAGCCTCCATGCCTGAAAGTATTCTGGCATGCACTAGGACCATGTTAAGATGACTGTGGGCATGGGATGGCCACGTGAAACCGTTGCTATGTGCTTGCTGCTGGGAAGGCACTGGCCGCAGGTCTTCATCCTCTCTTGCATATTGCATGTCACTCCACTGCCAGACTGGGGAGTCTGCCAGGCTGGGCTTAAGCTTGCGTAAGTACAGCATGAGCAAAGAAGCCCCACCAGGAGAGGGTGGCCCTGGAAACACCGGTGTCCTTGAGCCCCCATTTTCCCCATACAAGGGAATGCTGCAGCCTGCTGCCACCAGCTCTCCCTCCTGGCTCTGCTGGCTCAGGTCATGCTCCCACTGTGTGTGGCGGTGGGACAGGGTGCTCTCCCACATGTGGGTGCAGACCTTTCTTTCTGATCCATATTCCAGCGTAATGGGGGATAGTTAAACAGAGGTGCCATAATCTGCCACCTAACCAAGGTGCAAACAAAACCAGCCCCCTGCCACCCTCTTCCCTGGGAGCTGGCAGGATGCAGCCTATGATCTGCCCTTCCTGCACCTACAGCCTCTGTGCAGGCAGCATGGGGAGCTCTGTCCTCTCCCCATGGCTGTCCCTCACAGTGCTCAGGGAAGCCCTGACTGTGCCCAGCTGGCCCAGCCCTGGTGTTGCTGTGCTGGGTTGCTGCTGCTCTGTCCCTGTGAGCCTTTCCCCCAGGTCAGGGAAGCATTCCCCATGTCACAGCTTTACTATTTACCAGCCTTGCAAGGCAGAATTGGAGGAGAACCTGTTTGGCCAGAGGATGATGTCCCTCTTGGCCTCCTCCATTTGCAAAGCTTTTCTGAGGGCCACACTGCCATCTCTAGAGGAACCTCAGCGCTGGTGGGTGAAGGAGGAGGGAGGCCAAGGGGAGCCAGAAACAGGCAGGGGAGCGAATCTGCTTTGGGAACAGGATGGGCACAACAGGGCCATAGGCTGTGCTTGGCTCCTGTCCATTGGGTTTGAGCTGGTGCTGGTGGCAGCACAGGCCAAGCAGGGTCCTGCCCAGACCATCCCACAGCCCTTGCATGGCAGGCTTTGGAGATGGGCTCCACATGGAGCAGGGGCACAGGAGGGTGCGGGCTGCTTATGTGTGGGATGTGTGATGGAGCCCCAAGCACCACCGACCTCTGATGGTCCCGTGTTCCCGCAGGGAGGTGCCAGAGCCTCGGCTGGAGCGGCACGTGCCGCACCGCAGCGCGTCCCTGTCGGTGAAGGCCGCCGTCCTGGAGAAGGTCAGCCAGGCACGGCGGGTGCAGCGGGCCAAGCAGCTGGCCGAGAAGCCGTGGCTCAGCCAGAAGGCGCTGCAGCGGCAGGACCGGGCCCGCCAACGCCCGCCCCGCCGGGCCCGCCAGCGCACAGGGAGCTTCCTCCACCAGCCCTGCCAGCGCCACTGCAACTACTGACCTCACCCCAGCATCCGCCGGCGGGGCTCGGCCTCCCACCGCCCCCAGCCCCAGCGCTGCCGCCCCGCGCTCCCTCCGCTCCCCTTACCTCTCCAGGCCGTCACGGCATCGCTAGGCGCGGTGCGGATGGTGGAGCGGTGCCGCGCTCTGTGTTGTGCCCTGCCAGCTGGTACCCCCCAAAACAGCCCCTTTCCAAAATCCGTGTCCTGAGGAGCTGTGACATCAGTGCCTTTCTTCACGACATCGTACTCCTCCAGGTGAACAGACTGTGATGTCACGAGTGGATACCGAGCAGAAGTGGGAAAAGGGACAGAGATGAGATTTGGTATTTGAGGGGAAAAAATGGCGACACTGTAACTAATGCTTCCTCCTCCCGTCCCCGCTGTCAGAGCAGAGCACAGGCAGAGCTGCTGTCGCTGCTGCTGGTACCAGTGCTGGGCCCTTGGCGGCTTCATATCGGCAAAACCAGCAACCCCTCTTCCTGCCCAAAGTTCTTAATTATGTTTTTACCACAATAATATGAAAACCCCACTGCCATTTGCTTCAGGAAGCCAGGCGGGGCTCCGTGTTCTGTGTTTTTAAAGACAACTTTACCAGAAATCTCAGGAAACAAAGCACTGAGCCGGGAGCTGTTGGAGCACTGCTGGAAGGTGACAGCCAGGCGCGGGTGCAGCACAGGCACACTGGCGCATCCCTGCAGCCTCCAGCGAGCGCCGGGCCCGGTGCCACCACACCACGGCCACGAGTAGCCACAGCTCCTGTGCTGTGTGAGCCAAGGAACATCAGCTGCCCCGTGCCAACCCCAGCAGCAGAACAGAGAAGGGACCCGCGCAGACCCCCCAGGTGGCAGAAGCACGTTGGAGCTGGTGGCAAGAGAATGTGAAGGGAGAGGGAAGGATGGAAGCCAGCGGTTGCAGCATGAGGCCAGGTAGCAGGAGGGCTGCAGGCCGGATCTGTGCCGCAGAGGGAGCCCCTGTCTGCCCCCGCTGTCATTGTGTTGGTGATGGCAGCCACCTCCAGGTCTGGGTGATGCTTGTTGGTGCCGCTGCACTTGGGCTCCTCGTGGCACCCAGTGCTGACCCCTGGAATGTGCTGCCCTTCACCATTGGGAACCCCTGGAATGGCAGCGTAGGAACTGCTTTTAGGCAATTGTTTTAGGCCCAACCTCAGACTGCTGACTTTTCCTTTTTTTTTAAATGAGAGAAGAACCCACCCCCTGGACCCTCCTCCAGTGAGCAGCCTCCCACATCCATGAGTGTGGACACGGCTGGTGCTGCTTGCCTGCAGGACTTACCTTTAGCTCTGACTTCCCAAAAGCACAGGAAGAATGGAAATTTGTTTCAAATGCTTTTATTCTAAGCCACACATTGGAGCCTTCCAGATTCAATTCTTCCAGGTCAGTTTCTCGTTCCAGTCCTGCTGGGCACAGCGCTGGCTGCCGTGCTCCTGGGAGCCCAGTGCCGGGCAGTCCCAGTCCTAACAAGAACCCCCATTGCAAATTCTCCTTTCTAATTTCAGTAGCAGGCAGGGTAAAAGTTCTGAGGCAGAAAACAGGCAGTTCTGTTGTGCTGCTTTTCCAGCCATTCTGGTAAGCACAGAGTTGCAGAGCTTGTTCCCAAAGCAGAGCAGGAGCAAGCTGGGGGTCAGTGCCTCATCCTGCCCACCCTGGGCACAGTCAAGATGCACAGTTTCATTTCTGTACTGGAGACTGATGGATGATTCCTTGACTTGAGGAAAGTTTACATCCTTTGGCTTCCTTGGCTTCATGTGAAATGCCTTTTTATTTCCAAAGTGATCCCTGGTACAAACTGGGAGCACTGCTCTCGTAGAAATGTGGCCACAGGCGCTGCTGAGGGTGACAGGCCTTTCTCGGGCACTTCAGTGTGGTGAGGAGGGCTGGGTTTGATACCCTGAGTCACATCCTACACTCCTGCTCTCTCCCAGAGCTCTGGATAATATCCCCATTGGTCACCAGGCTGTTCCCTGACCTGACAATGCCTTCAGAAGAAGAATTTTTTCTCTAGCCCAAATGCACATCAAGAAGTTAACAACGCCAGCAATTTCTGCCTCCCAGCCATCTTAACCTGCTGCAAGTTCTGCACGTCTGAGCAGTCACCAGTCCCAATGGCCCCTGCAAGGGGCGCCCAAAGCCAAGGCTGGGGGTGCCACCTCCCCCCCTCTCCAGCTCAGAGGTGCAGATGGGCACCGCGCAGCCCCTGGGCTGAATGCTGCCGCGTGCACCCTGCGTGTCTTGTGTCCACTCAGCTGCTTGCAAGCGTTGCCCCATAAGAGACTCCTCACCATGTCAACACTGTCCTCTGCTTCCTGCTCCTTCTGGCACCAGGGCATCTGCGGCCCCTGCAGAGCCCTCACTGGTTCCCATCATCTGTTTCAAATGGCAAATGCTGTTGCTCTGTCCTGTTTTGGGGAAAAGACTGCAGAATGCTCCGTTTTCCTTTCGTCTTTCTGTGCCAGTCTGAGACATCTGTCATCACGCTGCTCCCAACCAACGCAGGAAAAAAAGTGGATCTACTATCACACTTTTTATCAAGAATATCTTTATAAAAGGTTAATAAATTATTAACAGTGTTCTAATGAAGAGGTTAATCCAGAGACGTAGCATCCTATGGGCAAGTGGAGTGCACTCACTATGGTGAATAGGCTCCTGTGGTTTCCCCCTCTGTTATTTGCACACTTGCTCATGTATTAATATCTATTAATCACTGATTAACCCCGTACGCAGTGAGTGTGGATTCACTTCTCGCACTTTGTGACCGACGCTTCTGTTGCTGTGGCAGAGACACGTTTGAACTGCACTTTGCAGAAGACCTGTGCTGCTCCTGTCCTGTCCAACTGTGATCGCTACAGCTGGCCTGATACCAAATCTCCTGCCCCACTGTTGTAAGATCAAGGAAAAGCCTTTACACTGAGGTGATGAGCCTCCTTGAATCTTAAAACAAATGAAAGGTGCTTAAAAACTGAGAACTTTTTGGTGAGCACAGGTGTGCATGTGTAAATATTTTAAAACCCAGTGTGGATGTTCAGTAGGTTGTTTTGGGGTTTTGAGTTTTGAGTTTTTTGCATCCAGTCTTTTTGATTTGTGAGTAGCTGTGTGGTGCTCCTGGTGGGAGGGGAGTGCAGAGCAGGGAGAGCTGTGGCTGCGTCCTGCTCAGGCAGCGGGGCGAGTTCTTGGCTTCGTTTTGTTGTGCAGGCAGAAGCTACAGCGTGGGCTCAGGGACAGACAAGTTGGCTGGGACCCATCGCAGGGTGTTTTTCTGGACACCTCCATTTGGACGTGGGTTCTGTTGCTGCCCATGAGGCTGTGGTTACTCATCTGTGCAGAGCCTGTAGGGCTGTGTGCACTGTGGGCAGCGTGGTGTGGGGATGTGCAGGCATGGGCATGAGAGCGGGAGCTGCATCCTTATGCTGTGAGAGTTATCTCTGATTCCCTTGTGTTTATCCCCAAATTCACGTCGTACTGCTAGAATGGAGCAGGCCAGTTCTGCTGTAAATAATGCAGTGCAGACTGACGCCTTGCAAGAGCCCCAAGATTTGGGCAGCCAGACAGCACTGTCTGCTTCTGTGGCAGCTGTGTGAGGCACTGGGGTCAGAGAGCAATGCTGGGGCAGGCAGGCAAGGATTGCTTTTGCCACCCTGGCAGCTCAGTGCAGCCACGTCCTGCTGTTCAGTTCTGGCTCTGGCCGGCACCGGGAGCCACAAGGTGGGGAAGAGGGCTCTGAAAAACGCAGCCACAAATGTGCTTTCCAAAACAAGTGCTGTGAAGGCTCGCTGTAGGGAAAAAATCGTTCTTTCCACAAGAGTCAGCTTTTCTATAATGGAGAAGGTTTCATGCATAGCTCATCCCAAAGATCACCTCCACAGGAGTGTTCACTGTACCTCCAGGCACGTTGCTAATGAATAGGTAATTCTATGTTTACATCTTCTCTATTCAGCCCCACCAGGCAGAAAGACGCGCAGCCGTCCTGTTCTGCTCAGAGCAAGAAAATGAAGAAATAACACTGCAGTGAGACTTGACACTAATGGCACAGCTTCGTGATTGCTCCCACAGAGGCTCAACATCAATTCCAGTGCCTGGTGGCACCCAAGCCTCCCCTGAACACCCACGGTTAGAGCAGGCCTGCAGAGGTGTGCCTTGATTTCACTTTGATTCAGCTGCTGGTGGTTCAAAGTCGTGAATATTATCCTGGTGTAATCGAGGGCTCAGTCCTTGTTATGTTAATGTGACCACAGCGTCTTCCGTGGCCTCCTGCCGCATGTTATCTGCGCACCAGGGGACGGTCTTTCTGCTTCTTAGAAGAGGTCTGTCTTTATTGAAAACTACAACTCTATAACATGAGGCGGAACAAACCGCGCAGCTCTGTGGAATAGTGAAGTTGTGCCGTGCTGTATTTCTTCCATTCTTCCCCGCAGGCAGATGAGGTGTGGGATGCCCACCCCATCCATCGCACTGCACTGGGGGTATTGCTTTTCCAGCTCAGAGTCACCAAAATGCTGTTAGAGGGAGTCTGCGACACACCCTGTGCCTGTCAGCGTGTGAGCTCAGAGTGTACAAACCTGACACGGAGCTTCAGCTCCACCGCAGCTGACAGCACAGCTCCTGCCACTGTATTCCACTGTCTATGCAGCGGGGCTGGGGGCAGGCAAGAATATTTTATTTCCTTCTAACGGAGGGGGAAAGATACCAGCATTATAAATTCCAGCTTGTAGCTTAAAACCAGGCTGCGCAGCCACGGGGAGCCCCACGCTCCTCCACTCCTTCACCTTCCCCACTCACATTCATTGGAAGCTGATCGCAGGCGTGCCCAGGTCTTACTAGATCTTTTCTTTAGCTCTGTTTCATCACAGTTACACTTTGGGAAATCAGGGGGTGGGGGAACAGCGCAAGGCATAACAATAAAATAGTATAGCCTTTTTTTTTTTCTTGTATCATAAATATACCTGTATGAAGCAATGGAGCATTGCAATATTTTATTTATATGTATCAACCCTACGACTAGGTATTCTGCTTGTAAAACTCATCTACACTTACTTATTGTACATCTCTGTGCTGTATGACTGTGTATGTGCCTTTCACCCTTTTTTCATGGTTTGTCATCTTATTTTTTTCTTAAACAACTGCAGAACTTGAATAAATTAGCGAACCGCAGTTAAAAGTCCTATGCAAGGGATGACTGGGAATTACATTTTCAATACTCCTGCGTTTCTGCGTTGCTTTAAAAAGCAGACGCTGGGACCCGCAGAGAAGCCTCACAGAAGAAACGCCCTCAAAGCCCCATTTCAGCTGCTGAATCTCCTGGGCAGCTTTGAGGTGCTCAGCCCCCAGCACAGCTCCTCACCACTCTGTGCGTGAGGCCGAGCAGCGGGCACTGCCCCAGGACAGTGCTCCACGTCCAGCTTTGCCTTCCACGTATTCT
>JAOWBP010004554.1:507938-546611 GCA_028571105.1 Tragopan temminckii | reverse complement strand
TTACATGGCTAAAACAGCTGAAATGAACAGAGAGAAAATGCTGTCAGGGCTGAGCAGGATGCCTTACGCCTTCACTCGGATGCTGAGCGGGTTGGGGTGCGGCAGAGCCACGGACCCATGCTGTGCAGCGATGCCCACAGCCACGTCCTGCCGCAGGGTGACCCGGTGCTGCCCAATGCCTTACACCGGTGGGACGACACTGACACCGTGGTTTTGGAGATGAGAAAAAGAAGCCCCACGTTTTCTGCATCACCTATGCTGTAGGACTGAACGCTTGTTCAAAACACTAACGAAAGCTGTCCTCTGTGTGTGTTAACGTGTTAAATCGACATAAGCAAGGTTAGTAGGGGAAGGGTGTCTGCTTCTTGTAGGACTTTGTTTAAATGTTTGCCACGTGTCAACAGACTGAGGGACATGACTGCCTGGAATACGTTACGTAGTGTGCCTGTGTGTATGTAACCTGGGTTCGGTTGTTAGATTGTAATGCTGTCTTTTGACTGAAAAAAAAAATCTAATATAAAGAAAAACCACATGAAATAAAAAATATATATTTAAAGTCTATTTTACGTGTATTCCTCTGAAACCTATGAGTACATCTGTTTACAAACTGTCTGCAAAATGCAGAAGGTTTTGGCTTTTGAAACAGACTTTGAAAAATCAATGCTGTAACTATCAGACACAAGTCAATAGAAAACAGTCCCCTTTGAAGACAAAGATGAGAAGAGAGTGGCACAGGCTGTCATTGCAGTTTTTCCCCCATTTGCAAACCCTACGACTTGGTAGAGGAGTGTGAGAACAGTTGAAATAAGTTCCACTCACGTGGAAGATAAAGCATTTCTAAGGTAAGGGCGGCTGACCACAGCAGCGTGCTGCCCAGAGGAGCTCCGTGCGCACAGCCCCAGCTTCTGCTCCAGGACATGAAGGGCTGAGCTCCAATCCGCTCCTCTTCCACCCAGTGTTCCTTGTCCCTGGCCATCCTGGTGATCCTCTATCAGTCCCCCATCAGGTTATCAACAATTTTCTTGCATGTGGGTGTGGAAAGCAGTTGGCAATATTCCACACACGGCCTAGCACACGCCAAGGAAAGGGGAATGCTCACTTCTTCCCTTACCCACTGTCTACACCTCCATTATCAGCACCCGCTGACCCTACTTGCTCCCCAGCACCAGGTTAAGCTCTCAGCCCCAGGCTCTCCTTGCCCAATGAGCACCAACACAAGGCCCCCTCACCTTTTCCCCAGTGCAGCCCTCCTTTCCCAGGGCTCCCATTCACCCTCTCCTTTGGCCTGCCCACATTTCCCTAGATCACAACCCTGCCATCAGCTTCCCCTGTGGTGGTGCTTTCTGCAATCCTGAGTGCACCCCTTTCTTCCCCTCCTACATGGATAAGAAGACCCCTGTGGATATTGAAAGGAACCCTTCTGCCTTGTGGGTGCAGTGCTGCAGTTGGTATGGCTGGAGCTCAGCTCAAAAGCAGATCTCACTTTCTCACATGCAGCACCAATACCTTCGGGCTTTGCACGCCCTCTTCCTACCCACAGAACAAGGACTTCGCCTGCAAACATGTTCCTTCAGTTTTGTGAACTTTGTCCAGTTCTTCATCCCCCAAAACTTCCCCTGACCTGGCAGGCGGTGGCAGCAGCCAGGCCAGGCCCAGAACATGGAGAATGCTGGAGGGGGCAGATGGGCAGGATATGAACAGCAGCACTGCAGCACAGCCCCTCCACCTGCACACGGCAGCGAGACTTCTGACAGGCGTGGGGCAATTCTGCTTTGTCCTCAGCATCATCCCACATAGGGAATGAAACCAATTTCGTGAGCTGGACAATTGAAACGAGGTTAAGAAACGGTGAAGGCTGGAAGTAGTAAAAATAGGTCACCTCAGAAACTCAGCTGACTTCCAACTGACTGCATGTGCGTGTGAAATACATACACACGCAAATAAAAGACAAACATCTTACAGGAGCTGATGTTTTCCCTGGCAGCCAACCTCAGAGCACCGCGGTGCAGGACAAGGCTGTGAGCAGCAGGGCACGGCCAGGCCTTCAGGAGGAGGCAGCACTGCCACACCACAAAGGCTTCTCAGAGGCAAAGTGAGGAGCTGAGCTCTGACAGCAAAGGAGGAAGGGGAGAAATTAGCCTTGCTTGGTTACCTGTACACAAATAGGTTATTTCTGCCATTACACGAGGTAGCAGCTGGCAATTAATATATTTTAAATTGGTTGCTAAATATAAATGTAAAAAATCCATTGGGAAAATAAAAAGGTATAAATACCCACTCGAGCACAAAGCGAGCCACCATCTAAGAAGACTCACTTCGCCATTTCTCCCCATGAGAGCTCCTGGAACAAAGAGGCTGACCTACTTTCCCTGGCAGGGCACACAAACCAGTCTCTGCCATAGCCGTGCAGTCCCGCACAGACACGCTCCAGGCCAATGCATTCCAGGATCTCTTCAAAGCGTTTAACGCTGCACGTTTTTCGGCTCCGCTTTCCTGCTGAGCGCCTGTCTGTGGGGAGAGCTGTCTGCTGGGTGCCCTCGCTGAGCATTCACTGCACACAGCCCGGGCCTGAAGGGCGGCCTTGGAATCTTTTTCTTGCTTCACCACAACAGCTGCACTGGTTAATTCATTTGCAGCTCAACGAATTCCTTTCTGAAGCTCCATATAAGGAGCTCGTAGGCCCAGAGCTCTAAATAATCCATTCGATCTTCCCATTTGGAACGATGCTGCTGTTGCTACTAATAATAATAGAACCCAAATTATAGGACAATAACATTTATTTAGAGCATGAGGGATTCCACATTATACAAACCCATAAAGTCATTTTTGTTTCACTGGTCCATTTCTACAACAAATACATCAGATCTACTATATAATAAAACTATTTACATTTCCAAACAAAATTGGGTCTGTTTATAACCCTCTTACTGCTATTCACATACAGTACTTAAACAACAGCACAATACGTTATTTTAATACCTAAAAATGACAACCCTGTATTCTAATTTGTTTATGAAAAGTGGAAACAAATACATTTACAATCATCTCCCCTCTCCTTCCATTTCTTACAAACACATTAACCTAATGTGCTAACCCTGGACTTCACTCTCTAAATCCAGGGGGTTTTAAAAAGAATTCAGTTTTTATATCTATTTGGTTTTTAGGAAAAAAAAAAAATCATTGGGAACAGTATAATATTAAAATGACTTACTGTACAGAATTTTATTTAAAAAAGAAAAATCACAGCTCAAAATTGCTATTGGTAAATTCACACTCATTTACAAGTTTCATGTTTCCATGCAGTTATTTACTTGGATTTTCTTCTTTTTGACTGCATTGCACTGGCACTCGTTTCTGAAATCAAGAGAAGAAAAAAAGCATGGATACTCAGTTGGTAACCATTCACATGAGGCGCACAGATTGCCCTCTTACCATTCTAAAGTCACAGCGGAGAGGGATCGGGGATGATCCCTCACACCTGACAACGCAGGCTGCACCCCGAGCACCGCCAGCCCTGCGGCAGCACAGTGTCCAGCAGCTTCTGCTGCACATCTGGGTGCAATGGCACGGCCTTAAAAACAGCAGTCGTGTACCTCAAGCTGCTCTTTAACTTTAGTCCCACACACCTCACATCTTGCTCAGCCACAGCACACAGTAGGGCTCCACAAACAGCCGCCGCTCTGCACACAGGCTGCAGGAATTAGATCCAAGCACAGGACTTGGAGCTGGCACTGCTGGGAAACCCAGGCCGTGTTCTGGGCCTGCCAACACGCCTTGGGAACTTTGTTGTCCCAGCCCTCGGGGAACCAGGGCATTAGAAAACAAGTCTCTTCAGTGCACGTTACAATTCACAGAAAAACAGCTTATGCAGAAGGATACAACGCACGGTCCTTCAGCTGAACAACAGAAGCGCTCGCAGAGGCTACAGTGAAACTGGGTGGTGTTTTCAGTGCACTTACCAAGGCACTACGCTTCCGTTTCAGAACACAAAGAAAAGAGCACTGAGTAAGGACTAAGGGCATCTGCATCTTTAGATGTTTTAAAAATGCAATTGGAAACATTGGCGATGTGTCTTTGGCTCTTTACAGTATTTTCCAGTAGCTGCTATGGCTGTGCGCATCTGAGAGTCACCAGGGAAAACACACCCCAAGACCTCTCAAACTAGAAAAGCAACAACACGGCTCCATGGCTATTAAATGCTATACTACAAAAATACCCACTTCTCCAAGTTTCACAAACCCAAAGCTACAGTAAACACTGAGGCAGCCATTCCTGGTAGGGCCTTCTGACAGCTGCAAATCCCAGCACAGTATCAGAAGTGGGACCATACCTTGTGGGCAGAGCACTGGCCTCCAGCAGCTGCTCCCTGCTGCCTTCTGCTGCTCCTCCAGCAGAGCCTATCCTGGCCGATCCTTACCATACACCTTGTTGCTCATTCGGAGCACCTGGTCCCAAACCCCTTTTCTCTCCCTGTTGTGCTGAAGTTTTTTCCTAAATGCTATTTTTTATAATGGCCTTAATCAGTCTCTACTTCAAAAGTCTTTTTTTTTTCAGTCCTGCTCTCTCCTAAGGTAGATTAACAAGTTTCTCAGGACACAGACCACACACATCCAGGTGGAGGCCACGTACAAAACATACAGGCTTCCTTAAGTTATGCTTCATTAATAAATGCACAGAACAGAGTAGACACATGTGGTACACCTCTTCTTGCCTCTCACACTCCATCTCACTTATCCTTCACACTGTGCCCTTCCACAGAAGCGCCTTGTTTTCTCCAAAGCTCTGCAGTAGGCAACGGCTTGCACAGAGATAAGGCAATGGCAGGGAGCAGCACGCAGCAAGCCAAGCTGCTGGAGAGCCCTCGGAACTGCAGTACTTCCACATACAGGTTTCAAAAACAACAATTTTCCTTACAGAGGCAAACAAATGACACAGTTGGTACAAAGCCCCTACACAAGTGCTGCTATTCTTTAAATATAATGTTCTTTTGTGTTCCCGTATTTTCAGAATTTGAAGTGTCACTGGTTGTCATCTTTAGGTTCACTCATTACAGCACACTTCAGACAGCCTCGAGCTCCCCAAGGTATCACCCAATCATTTTACATTTGCTTCACATTTTTCAACCTTCTCTTCACATCGTGAAAGATAACTTAGTGTTACAATACAGACTTCTGCACAACCCCGCTATGAGAGGGAACTCAAATAAATTCAGCAGGCACAGAACTGCAGAACACAGAGGGCCCTCCACGTGTCATTGCACAGTTACATACAGCTGGAAGTCACTCAAACTCTTATAAATGCAAATACTCTTACCAGCAAACTTTGGTATCTTCAATATGGAAAATGGGTGCTGAATTCAACTTCACTTCTTTTTATAACGATGATGTATTAATATACCTCTGTGCTCTGCAAGTTATTTTTAAAATACTGGTTGAACGTTTCCTCGCACTGGTCTCTCCACCCTCTCGCACAACTTGTGTCCATCAGATCTGCTCTGACCCTTACACGTAAGGAGCTGGCACTGTTACCTGCAGAACTGCAGAGCAGCACCACGGACTGTGCATTCTGGTAACAAATGTGCACACCTCACGACTGCTGTGTACTTTGTGCAAGACTGCAGCCCATACGGAAGTAAGGCACGTGGTAACTGCCAGGGGCTGACACCTGTGACTTCAGGGTTTGGGGTGTTCCTGGGAAGGACACCTAGGGCTGTCTGAGTGCACCCCCTGTGTGCTTGCAGGCTGCCAGCTGGGCAGCACTCTGTGTGCCTGCACACAAGCATTTGACTTTGCAAAATTGACCGTGTGCTTGGAATGACTTCAGTATTGTTCTCATGTCTTTCAGAGTTCAGGAAAAAAAAACCCAATGCTTTTTAACTCGAGTACAGTCCACTAATAACACATTTCTGTAAAGAGAATTCAACTTCAACTAGGCAAGCTTGCTGATTACTATGTTGATTAGTACTGCAGAAAACCTGTTCCACAAACGTAACAATAAGAAATCCATACAAGATTCGCTGCCAGTACAGATTTAGGTAAACACGTGAACACCAACCTGTGTCTAAAACCATTGAACCAGAGTTAAAAGCACACAACGGTTACAAACTGTAAACCAACCACAGTTACGAGCCAGTTATCGAAAGGGTTATTTTGGGGGAGCACCTTACTTCCTGCCCGGTTCACAGAAATGACGGCTGTGCATTTTACCTTTTGCAGTGCTGGATGCAGATGCTGGTCTGGAGGACCTCTTGCGCTGTCCATTCTCTACAGTTTCCTGTGAAGCGGCAGAATCCTCTGTTCTTGAATTTCTTCTACTTGGAGTTTTAGACTTTTCACAATTCTCTTTTGTCTCATTACTAATAAAGTGGGACAAAATATTTCTGATGAAGTGTAAGAAGAATTACGGTTTTCTATGCAACTCAGACAAGCTGAAGGATGGACCGACACAGGTACCAGTTCCGGACTATTAGCACTGAAGATATGAAATGCTAGAGATACCAGAAGTTTTATCAGATGAAGAATGACCTGAGTAAGCCAGAGTATAGTCCATTTCTATTAAAAATTATCAGAGGATACAGAATTGAGAAGTCCTCAAAGAGAATATTTTCAACATTAGAAGACCAAGAAATTAGATGCATTATAAATTGTCTGCTCTGTTTTCCACAGGTGCCACCATTACTGAAGTCTAGGAAAAGCAAACAAGTTACATTAGAGACTGCTATGATATGGGAATACAGAGTTGAAATTGCAGATGAACATAAGGAGGAATTATGAACCCTTAATTGCCAGCTCTTGTTTCCACTAAAAAGACTCTGCTGACTGATCTACATAATTTCTTCACGTAATAAAAAGCGTAAAGATTATTTAAAACTTTCTTCAAGGTTTATGGCATACTTCTGTTATAAGAAACAGTAATAGGCCGTGGAAACAGTAGGCAGTGTGGAAATCCACATTTCTTGTTGCTGAGACAATAATTGGTGTGTAATGTGTTGTAATTAAACTTCACTTACGCTTTATTACTATTTGCCCTGCTAACTCACCCTGACAACTGGGGCTTCTCTTTAAAATATTAATGCCAGACAATTTCTGATGAGTATGTAGCTCCTGAATATTAAGCTTAACTTATCTTCTGTGAATTAAAAGGCAAGCAATTAAGCAAATAAATAAATCTGCTGATAATAGAAAAGAAGAACGAAAACTCCTTTCATGCCCTTCTGCTACTTGCAAGATTTCACAAAAGGATGCCTTAATCAGAGAACTGATGGGAAACACAAAGTAGCCCTGTGCATTACAGAGGTTCTACTACAGCGCTGATATTTCAGAGGAAGCTCTACTTTAAAAGAAAGAAACTACTACAGAGATTTGCAGTTTTAAGTAACAGATAGCTGAAACAAAACATACTTTGCCAATGTAAGGAAAAACAATCAAACACATTCTCAAGCAGGGAAACAGAATAAAGGAGAATACGGAAGCACGTGGATTGTCAGATACAAAATAAACATTGAAAGCAATTTCCCCACAGGTCAGTAGTATGGGCAATCAGGTCACAAAACTGGTCTTTCAGTAGGGAACCAGTAAGCAATGACAGCCAATTACTTCCAGGGCTATCTGGAGGTGCATGTCAGCCAAACGGGCACCATCAGCTGAAGTTCGCTTACTGGAGATAACAGCTGAAGAGTTCAAATAAGTATCCATCAACTTGGATTGCTCCGCAGAGACCAACAACTCTCCTCTGGTTTTCTAGAAGGAACTGAAGTTGGCCCAAGTAAAGGTATTTCTAGTGCTCCGCATGCTGCACGGCTCCTCCAAGGCATGTGTCATGTATCACATCACCCTGGGGCTCAGAGCTGACCACCGTGAATATCAGACACCACCAGACTTTACCTTTCTCTAAACACTTTTCTTCTTTCCAGAAAAAGCATCAGTACAAAAAAAATCCAAACAGAAATGTACTTGAGATAATCTGATGTACTGAATGACAGTCCAAATACGGAGAATCCTCTCATCTGCCAACTGTCTCACCTTCAGCTTTTTAGAAAAACTCTATCCTAAAAAAAAAAACATCAGCCTTTCGGTCTATCCTTGATACAACTCTGGAAAGGTCTCAGCCCATGTGAAGGTAAACAGAGGCAGATGTTTGATTCACAGTCTTTCCTGATATGAGAAAATACATTGCTTTCCCTCCCTTACCCACTTCATTTCCTGATGGACTGACAGCAAGCTGCACCATTAACCCCAGTTTCTGGTACCGCTTCACTTTGAGCAGGGCAGCACCAAGACTATGGCCAGTTGTACCAGCAGCTACCAAAGAAATCTTATAGGTTTGACATCAGAGCTGCCAGAGCATCTGAGACTCCTATTTGTTCTTTAACATCTGAATGCAAGAGCTAGGTGGTTTTAGAATTAACAGAAACTGATCTTGAAGATGGTATTTTCAAAACAGAACACAACCATTCAAAATTTACTCTTTTAATCATCAAAGGTCTTAACTAGGACAAGACAAAGCTTCTGCCAGGCTTCCCTATCAGGTTTCAGCAAAGCATCAACAGAAAACAGAGGAAATCTGCAGAAAACAGTAACTAAGGCACATATAAACCGTAAGAAGGAAAAGAAAGCCTTTACAAAGTCCTACTTTCAGAAAACAAAAATTCCCAACAGCTGTTCTGCAGGCTTCTGGGGTTGCATTTTTAATTTGTTCTCAGAAAATACCAAATGCTAGAACCACCAAGACCCCTCCTGGATATGGAACACTCAGGTATGAGCAAACAGGAGGAAACACTGTCCAAAGCACAAAGACAGACTTGGGAGAAAGCTATCTTACATTCTGCATTTCAGTCACATTTTGGAACAGTTTCCTAGCAGAATTCCTGAGTAGAGAAGAAAAGGTTTGGCAAAGAAAGTGAATAACCACAGCAGAAGATATATATATTTTTTAATTTGTGCAATTGAAGCAAAGAGAAAAGGACTTCCCTGCATGAAAGCTGTATCTATTCTGAATCTATATAAACTATCTCCTTACCTTTGACCAGCAACTACTGGAGCATTTGTTTCAAGTTCTACAAGAGAAAAAGATAGTTTTTAGGTCCGCTGTAGAAGTACATACTTGCTAACAAGGCATGGCTATCTCACAGTTCTCTTGTTATGCATTATGTCTGACCATTAAGTGTCTCTTGTCTATTGTTACTCTCAAAGCAAATCAATCTAACGCACCCAATGAGGCAGACATCTGGCAGTGCTCTGATGAGGGCCTGCACCAGCTGCAAAAAGAGAAGTTAAAAAAAACCCTGCAGAAAGAAACTGCAGATAAACTTTCTAATAAGAATTACAGTCCTTTCCCTTATAAATTCTACATTAGTCAGTTTATTCCTTTCAAGGCTTCTATATTTTTATGGTTTTAAAACTTAAAAATACTGATCTGAATCTACCATACAACTGACATAAAGATTTTACTTTAACACAATCACCTGAAAGCACTATCTCCTAATGAATTTTGTAGGAAGGTGCAGAAGGGAACACACGCTTCTGAAGCCCAGTTACACTTCTGCTAAGTTGAAGACTGCTTTTGGAGGTGCCAGAGAGCGGTGTGCTCTGCCTTCCTCCTCCCTCCTAGTGATATCATAAATAACTGTTTTTTCTTTGACTGTTCACAAGAGCACTGATTTCTATCAGATGAGATTTCCAATTTTTTTTTTATTTTTTTAATTGTCCATCTTTTAATTACCCCCATATCTACCATTTTGCTGAGATGGAGTACCTCTACCTAATCACCGTGCCTCTTGTGAGAAACTGCAACAGATCTAGAGATTATCACTGAAATGCACTATCTTATCTTGCTGCTTGATGATTGCATTGCCTGTGCTGGCCTCCACCTCACCTTTATCTTTCAGTGTTTGTGGCAGTGGCTTTGTCTTTAAGATCAATTCAGTGCTCCATATTTGCTGTAATGCGCACAAGGAACAAAGCCATGAAAAGGGTAAGAGAACAACCCTAGCCCTGTTACGGAACATGAGACTCTTCAGTGAAAGCATACGGTACTGTGCTCCAAAACTCGTCTCAGTAAGAAAAATAGAATGAGGAAGAAAAAGTTGCTCTTTCTTTCTACCCAAAATGTGAGTAGGCAGAATACCCACAGTGAAAATCGGTCAGACCAGTGCTTTTCTTTCCTGAGCAGGAACTTCACAACGTGGCTACATGTGTGCCGGTGCAAGGAGACAGATGGAACCCTGGCAGGGTGTGTGCAAACCTCAAGAAGGGAGCTTGATGAAAGCAACTGAGTACAATTTTTACTTTTCTCAAGCTTTACTTCTAATCATGCTACATACAGCAAAGTGATGGAAATGACACTTCTCATGTCCAAGTTCACATCTATCCATTTTCCTCACTCATCTTAGGAATTACTTTCATAAAACACTGTAGTATTGATGTATATGATAATAGATGGCAACAATAAAAAGTCACCTTTGGGTTGGAACTAGATGGTCTTAAAGGTCTCTTCCAACCCAAAGCATTCTATGATTCTATGATCTGCCACAGCTCCATCCTTGAAACAATGCAGTGTTCATTAAAAGCTCTGAATGGAAAGATAAATAAATGAATGAAAGGATTAGAACTCTAGAACTTAAACTCCCGGTACTGCTTTGAAAAATATTTTCAGAAGTGTCCTATGCAAAATAAAACTCCTTATTTGTTTTAACAAAACTTCAAAGCTCAAACACACTGAGTGCATCACTATGAATCCAGTCTTTCACAATTGCGACTGAGATCTAAAAGCTGCCTTGGTGATTTCTTCCTTGCTTTACTCATTCTCCTACTGGTGCTCCAACGAGGTTTTGGAAACTTCTAAGGCACAACATATATAATAAAAGAAAACAATCCCCCCAAATAAAAATAAAAATAATGGGAAAAAAAAAAGAAGCCAAACTAGCAAGCTTATTTATGATTTACCATTTTCAGTTAGAAACATAATGAGCTTAGTTCACCTAAATTCTGCTTTTCCGAAGTAAAATTTACCTGTTCTTTGAACAGTACTTTCTGTTGTGGCAACTGAACTTTTTTTCTGCGTTAAATGTTGAGAGGATGCTAGAACAAAAGTGGAGGGGAAAAAACATTATTTTCAAAGGGAGTCACAAGATTTTTTTGTTGTGCAATTGGGCTGTTTTTACAAAACAATGCATCTTCCAACTTACTTCATTTTCACATTTACAGACAGAATTGTTGTAATCCATATTCTATTCTTCCCACCTCCACCCCCCCCCCCCAAAAACCCTCCAGCTCCTCAGTTTAAAAACAAACAACAAAAACCTCTCACACCTAAAACCATTAGCCAACCTGCCCCAAGCAGGTTTTCCCAAACCACATAAGTAATGCAGTTAAATATCACCAAGCGTATTTTTAAAGGCAATGTTTTTGTCACTAGACCAAGAAACTAAAGAAAGACATAAAAGAGGTCGAGGTCTCTGTTTTGCATCTCTCAGCTTCACGCTTGTTTCAGCAGAAGTCTTGAGGAAAAACAGCATCATCATTAATGAATGGATACCCTCATCTTCAATTAACACGCAGAATTGCAAACTGCTCCCAGAAGCTCCCAGGACGTTCTTAGTCAATATGATGACATGACTTGACATTTTTTTTAGGTTGCCTTGTTAAAAATAATATAGTAAACCAATACCTGTTACACAAATGCCTTCCAGTCTTCCTTTGGGTGTGATCATGAACTTAGCAAGAACACAGACACATAAAGGTTCCAATTTAGATACAGAATATTCATTCCATTTGTAAAAACACGTGTACATTCAGATGCCTACATCACTGTCCCAGATCTGAAGGGAACGTATGCCCTTCGCAGTCGGAACACAGCTTGCTTCAGACTTGACAATAAACAAATCCCCACTATTGATGCTGAAGTTAGGTACATTTTCTAGTTTTTTCTTACACACCAAGAAGCAGTGAGAGCATTTGGAAAGTGCTATCACTGCTTCCTGCTTTGAGATTGCTGTATGGACTTACAAGACCCTGCTCCTGCCAACAACTTTTTCTTCTAAGAAAGCATGATTCCTTCTGTGAAGCTCAAAGGCAGCGTTTCCACCTTCTAGCAGCGTACAGCTAAGGCACACAACTAGCCATGGGGAAAATTTATGCTTAAATTGAAGCTCGTTTGCACTGATTCATGTGGGTTCTATTTTCCATGGTTTTGTCCTCTAAAAGATAAAATCCATGTCTAAGCTGACAATATAAAGCACAATGGATATTCAAATTGCTTGCTTTAAGAGTGATGGCTTATTTCCACATTGCTTCCAACAGGTTAAAATGGCATCAAGAACAAGCAGTGATGTCATAAATAAAGTCTGTCAATGCTAAAAGTAAAATGGTAAAGGAAACAAGGTAGAAATTAGGAGATTTTCTGTTACTATACACAATTTAGTCATAATTGCACTTTTAAATATATCTCTGAAACGAACATTTTCATTTTTCCCTGTGCATAATTTATTTATTTATTTATTTAGTTATTTCCCTAGAAGGCAAAGGTTCCCATAGAGGGAACTTGTATTATTAGGATTAATACACAATATCAGAATTAAGTCTATATATTTAAGTAAATTATAAATGTTAAAGGTCTGACAGGACCGAAGCAGATCCATGCACCTGACCAGGAGAGGCAAGCTGGCAGGGCTCATTACCAGAGCTTTAAATTAGACTTGATGGGTGTAGGGAATATACTACTGATGCACAGAGAAGAATCAGGGAACACTGCCACTTTAGGAAGCCGTGGGGGAACACCTCAGATTTCCCCCAGAGGTTTTTGCAAGGGCTCCTCCAAGAAGGCAGTGAGGGCAATAGCCCAGCTGAGCTGCCTCTGCACAAATGTGTGCAGCATGGGAAATAAGCAGGAGGGGGTGGAAACCGTGGTGCAATTAGGAAACTATCACCTAATTGCTATCATGGAAACATGTTGGGTTCATTCATACAACTGGAATACTATGATTGAGGGCAACAGGCTTTTTAGAAAAGACAGACAAGATAGGAGGGGTAGGGGAGATGCCCTCTATGTTAAGAGGTGGACAGAGTACAAAGACCTGCCCCTGAGAAACAGTCGTGATCACACAGAGAGCTGGTGGGTGAAAATATGGGACCGGACCAATAAAGGACATCTGGTGGCTGGGTCTACTATGGGCACCTGATCAGATGGAGCCTGTGGATGAGGCCTTCTTGCTCCAGCTGTAAGAGCCATCGCTCTCAATCTCCTGATGGGAGATTTCAACCACTCGAATGTCTGCTGGGAAAGCAGCACAGTGGGCTGCAAACAATCCAAGAGATTCCTGGGGCGTGTTGATGATATAACTTCCTGGTCCAGGTATTGGACAGGCCAACCAGCACTGAAGCACTACTAAATCTGGGGTTCACCAAAGCAGAAGAAATCATTGAAGAGGTTCAGACTGGAGGCAGCCTGGGATATAGCTACTATACTTTGGTTGAGTTCAGGATCTCAAAGAACACGAGCCAGGCAAAGAGTCTAGTCAGGATCCTGAACTTCAGGAGAGTGAGCTTCAGGCTGTTCACGGAATTATTGGAAGAGATCCCATAGGAAACTGTCCTTAGGGACCAAGGAATAGAACAGAGTTGGCAGCACCTTAAGGATACCTTTCTGAGAGCACAAGAGCTCTCCATCCTCCAACAGAAGAAATCAGGCAGAAGAGACAGAAAATCAGCATGGCTGAGCAAAGAGGGAATGGTAAAATTGAAGGAAAAGAAGGAAAAGTATAAGCAGTGGAAGCTGGGACGGATGGCCTGGAAAGAGTACAGGGATACCATCCAGATGTGCAGAGATGACATCAGGAAAATTAAGGCATAGATGGAATTCAACTTGGCGAGGGATGTGAAAAATAACAATTAGGGTCTTAAAAGACTGGAGATACACTGGTCTTATAAGACAACGGAGAACATATCCCCTCTGATAAATGAGAGAAAGAACTGGCTTCTTCAGATACAGAGAAGGTTGAGGTACTTGAAGAGTTCTTGGCCTCGGTCTTCACTGCCAGGCTTCCCGTGACTCTTGAGTCCCTGAACTTCTGGGCAACGGTCAGGTAAGCAAAATCCCTCTCACTGTAAGACTGGAGCAAGTCTGAAACCACCTCATGAAGCTGAATGTGTACAAGTCTATGGGGCCAGACAACACACGTCCTAGGGCTCTGAAGCAGCTGGCTGATGCAGTTGCCAAGTGTCTCTCCATCATATTTGAAAAGTCATGGCTGTCAGGCAAGTTTCCTGGTAACTAGAAAAAAGAAAACATCACTCCCATTTTTAATAAAGGGAGAAAAGAAGATCCAGGAAACTACAAGTTGGTGAGCTTTATGTCTGTGGCTGGGAAGATCATGGAGCGGATCCTCCTAAAAGAAGATGTTAAGGCACATGCAAGCTGAGAAAGTGATCCGAGACAGCCAGCACAGCTTCATTAAGCACAGATTGCATCTGACCAATCTGGTTGCCTTCTGTGATTGAGTGACAATATCAGTGGACAAAGGAAGGGCAGCAGACATTGTCTACCTGGATTTCTGCAAGGCCTTCAACATGGTCCCATACCACATCCTTGTCTCTAAATTGGAGAGAGATGAATTTGAAGGCTGGACTATTTGGTGGATAAAGAATTGGTTGGATGGTCGTAGCCAGAGGGTTGTGGTCAATGGCCCTATGTTCAAGTGGAGGCCTGTGGTGAGTGGGTGTCCTCCATGGATCTGTCCTGGGACCAGTGTTCTTGAACATCTTCATCAATGACATAGATGATAAGATCAAGTGTACCCTCAAAAGTTTGCAGATGACATCAAAGGAGGGACACCACTCCTTCTTCACAGGAGCATCTCCTACAAAGAAAGGTTGAGGGAGGTGGACTTGTTTAACTTGGAAAAGACTCCACTGAGACCTCACTGTGGCCTTCCAGTACTTGAGGGGAGCTCACAAGCAGGAAGGGGAGAGACTTTTAACATGGTGTGATAGCAACTGCACAAGGGGAAATAGCTTTAAACTAAAAGAGAAGAAATTTTAGTTAGAAGTTAGGAAAAAATTCTTTACCCAGGGGGCAGTGGGGCTCTGGCACTGCTGCCCAGAGAAATCGTGGATGCACCACCCCTGGAGATGTTCAAGGCCAGATTGGATGGAGTCCTGAGAGGGCTGATCTGGTGGGTGCCAACTAGACTACAGCAGGGGGCTTGGAGCTCAATGATCTTTAAGGTCCCTTTCAACTCAAATCACTCTATGATTCTATTATGTACCAGTTTGAAAGATGTCTGATGTGTCCAATTGTCATTGTTGATGCATCCCATCTTTCTCCCACTTTTAAGTTATGTGAAGTCACTCCTCTATTATGTTCACATGAAATACCACATATAAGCTGTAAGTGAAAACAGACAGAACACCTAAAACGTGGATCTTGGTGAAACAGAAGTCTACATATTATCCTAACATTAGAATTAAAAAATAGTTGTCACCCTACAGTATCTGCATTTTATAATATTCACGGAAGAAAGCACCAAGGAAGTTTATGAAAGCAATCTCGTAACTTCTATTTAAGAAGGGTAGCAGTAGACTTACCTGTATTTTGTAGCAGTTCCTGATGTGTGCCTGTTTTGTCCTCCACTAAGCCACCCCCAGTCTGCTCAGCTGATAAGCTGCCATGGTTACTGCCATTTGTACTCGGTGTTGCAGGTGCAAGCTCTGGGATTGCTGGAGTGGTTACAGCTGACAGTGCACTTGCAGGAGGAGTGCTTGTTGATAAGCTTGGAGATACAGAAGCAGAAACAGCAGCAGCAGTGCTAACACTCACGTTGCCAGGCCCAGAAGTGCTCTGTTTTGTAAGACTGGGTGCTGGAGGTGTCACAGTTTTATTGTCTAGTTCTGCTGGTGATTGCTCTGTTCCCAAGCTACTTGGGACTGATGCCTCCAGCCCCAGACCTTCTGCTTCTCCATCCAAGGTGTATTGCTCTTCCCCTTTCTCAAGGGAGCCAGTGACTTTCTTGCATGCTTTTGTCAGCAAGAGTTGGCCAATTTTGTCTACTTTTCCCTTTCCTTTACTAGAAGAAACAGGACTTCGTCTGTTCCCGGGTCCTGGACTACTGCTAAGAAGAGGTGAAACCACAGGTCCAGGCTGCGTGGCTGTAACGGGGCACTGGTCGCTTGACCCACTGCTCTGAGAAGCAGCTTCTTCAGGGCTCGAGTCTTTTGCTGGCTGAGCAGGAAGATGTGAAGGAACATTTGAAGAAGTTGTAGCAGGAGAAGGCAGCTGAACAGGGGGTGCCAAGGGATTAAGAACGAGTGGCCTGCTTGTGGGAATACTAGGAGCAGGGCTGCTAGAGGATGTGCTAGGAGGAGCAGGTGCAGAGGAGAACTTGATGTTCTGTGGTATGTGTAAAGGGCCCACGACCGCGACTGACTGAGGCATTAGGCTAGAGCTGGATGTCATTGGGGCTGTGGGAATCGTACTTGGTTGAGAGCCTTTCATAACCTGAATTATTGAGGAAGAGTTTATAAAAACAGGTGTAATGAACTGCGGCCGTGCATTAGACTGAGCTGCCGACTGTCCCTCGGAAACCATAACTTTGTTTCCTACGTTAGGCATTGTGACAACAGTAGACACTAATGCAGGTTGCAAGTGAGATGGCAATGGTGCTGATGTATTAGCAGAAGATGTAATGGGGTTTGAAGTTACAAAAACTGTTATCTGGTTGGGTGGTAAGGGAGCTGAAATAGAAGAAGAACTGACAGGCCTTTGCATTACTGGGGGAACACTCTGTGTAACATTTGAGTTTATTTCTCCTGGTTCCTGATGCCCTGAATTTGAACAGGGCTCATTACTTTGAGGCAAATTATGTGAATTAGATGGCTCTTTGCTAGAAGATGCATCTTGCAGTGGAGGAATGACAGCTACCTTTTTTATCTCCTCCATAGTGGTGACTACTGGTGCTGTTTCAAGACCAGTCAGTGCTGGGGGCTTAATGGTTACATTAGGAGCTCCAGAATTATCAAGAAGTTGGCTTAAAGAAGTTGGTGCTTCCCTCATAGCCGGAGATACCATGGTTTTACTTTCCTCCAAAACTGGAAGCTTACCCACGTCTAAGGCCTGCCCATCTTTTTTTGACTGCTCCTCTGGAACCAACATTTTTATTTCTGGAGTAGGGATACCTTTTAGTTCAATGCTGGGCTGGTCTTTGTTACCTTGGACAATTTGTGCACTTTGACATTCATTATCTTGAGGAACACCAATGCTCTCTTTATTGTCTTCAGGAATGCCAGTCATAGCAGGTGCAGAAACTGCAGAACTCTGATTACTTAGCATGCTATTATTTTGAAAACTTGTAGTAACAGGTGTTGGCAAAGAAGCAGGACCAACCATTATATTTCTTTGTATATCTACATTCTGCAAGAGAGATGGATTCTGCGGAGTAGTCAATGATAATTTTGCTGCTTTTGAATTCTGTCTACCAGGACTTGGTGTTGTTTTCCTGCCGGATCCAGGACTGGACCTTCGACTATTGCTTGGACTTGCTCTCTTTGTTCCTCCAGCATTTGTCTGTTTTCCTGAATTAACAACACTTTCCAATTTGTGTGACTGTGGAGCAGCAAAACTAGACTGATTGTTAATTGTGAGGTTTGATGGGGCTTGTCCAATGGCCTTCAAAGTAGTAGGATTAAGACCCTGCTGATCAAATCCTCTACTGAGATTAGGCCTGGGAGGTAAAGGAATATTAATCTGGGGAGGGAAAAGACCAGCTATAGAAGCATTGAGTCTCTCTGGAGACAGGCTTATTTCTGAGGGTTCTGTGCTAGGCGGGCGGTTATTAGGAGTCTGAGGATAGTATGGCCTTGGGCTTGCTCTGTTTGGGGTTTTAGGCCTTGAAGTTTGTGATGGGGTAGCAACATTAGGAAAATGGTGTGCAAGGGAGCCAGGCAGAGAATTAGATTGCTGTTGAGGACTTGTGCCTTGGGTGGTTGAAAGTGGGGATGGTCCAGGTTTGGCTCCCGTCATCATTAACTGGTTCTGTGAAACTACTAAATGAGATGTCAAATTATTCTGAGCTCCTGATGCTGCGGGGCCTTCAGTTCCACCTCCGTCTGGAAGGGAGGATACCGATGAAACTTCTCCCAGAGGTGAGCTGGAAGGATTCTGTACATTATCTTGATAAACCATTTTTCTTGCATTATTTCCCAGAGAAGGATTGCCTGGCAAGGAAATTCTCTGTTTATCAGGAGACAGAGGCACAGATCCAGGGCCTTGTAGATTGACCATTACTGGCATGCTACCACTCTGCTGCATGGGCATTCTTTGGGCATCTGGATTCAGAGGCCCTCGAGGTGGATGAACTCCTTGTGGTACGGGAAGCCTGACTGATTTGGAATCCTGCTGCATCATAAGCATCATCATCATTTGCTGCTGTTGCTGCGATGTTTGTGGTGGCGCCTGAGCTTGCTGTGGTGGCAGCTGTGACTGCTGTTGCAGCTGCTGCGGCTGCTGTGTATGTGGCATGAGTTGAGGTGGCATTTGCTGAAGTGGTCTCTGTTCCACTGGCTGAGAAGGATAACCTAAGAGGACACAGTGACATGCTGATCAAAAACAAAAATCAGAGAAAGCAGAATGTATATAATGAATGGGATCAGATAGAAGGTGTAGATAGGAGAGCCTGTTAATCCCCTGTAACAGCCACATCAACTAAACAGGCTTTATAAACAAGGGAAATAATTTTACTTAAAGAGTTTTTAAGAATTATAAATGACCTGTGTGACACTGAATGGAAGGTCTCTAACATACCAGTGACCAGCTATTGCTCTGGCTTCACAACACCTCAGAAAGTCTCTACACCTGTCTACAGGCTTGTTGCCGCTTTCAAATGCAGAGTTAAACTTTCACAAGTTAGTTATCCTCAAAACAAACCTAAAAGTTTGTAAGACAAGAACTGGAAAGCCTGTTACGTATCTAACCATTCCTGCTGTACAAAGTAGAATCTACCATGCATCAATGTATTACTTTGCAAAAAGAGTGCTAAAAGGAACACATGCAGTGTATAATCCTTCCTATGAATAAAGGATAATTCCACAGGAACCCCTATCTCTTAATTCTGAAAAATCAACTACTGGCTACTGGTCAGTTTTAAAAGACACCAGTCTGTGCTACTGCTAAAAGTACAGAAATCTATCAGATGTGATATTGCTAAGTAATTCTACAGTATTCAACATGATACCTGGGTGATACATGAGGACGCAGACATCTGTTCATTTGGAGCTAATTCAAAGAACACAAATAAAGGAATCAATTATTTACCAGGAGAAAAAAAAATGCTTGAACTTGAGCAAGAAAGTACAGTCACAAAGATCAGTAAAAGCTCTACTGTAGTGACAACGTTTAACACTCACCTGGTGGCCTGCTTCCAAAGTCTGAAAGTTTAGGGCCTGAGCTGTCTAAATTGATTCCTTGATCTCCAGACGTTGATGACTGATCGCTCTCCTCCAGGCCGCCTGGGCGTGGTTCTGAAGAGCTGAAAGAAAAATAATTGCTGTTTACATACAGCCGTAATGTCAGTGTTTGGATTCTGCTTCCACAGCCATCCCAGCACTTCTGGCTGATCTGCAAGCAACTCATGGAAACGGATCACTGCCTCAGGTACAGTGCAGCGGATGTGAATGCAGCCCAGGACTACCAACAGTCACTTCTGGGCCTTAAATACTACTCCTGAAGAGACAAGTTGCCTCGTGCTTTACTCACCCAAAGCATTTGTTTCTTTTCTTTGTCTCTTCCTTGAGTCTGAGTTTTATAATTAAGAGAATGTCAATGGATACTTCAAATTCATATATAAATAGCTCTCCTGATGCATTTAAACAGGCTTCCCTCAAATACTGCTGTGCCATCTGTACAGATAAGCATCATGTATATATGCACTGAACTTCAATGGCAGCACCATGTTCCCAGGGGAGACCAGCTTAGGGTATCAGACCTCTACCCATGTCACGGCACAAACATATCAACACGAGGCATACAAGGCCATCCACCAGAGCACACAGCTCTGTGGGACACAAACCCTGCTCCAGGAGACCCTGGGGGACAAGTTAAAATTGCCAAGATTTGACATCCAATGCTTCCACTGCATCATGACAGCTTTTGCAAGCTTAGAATAAGCATGCTTTCACAGCTAACATGTGTGGCCAGAGGACGTAAGATGAAGAGGGATGAAGAGTAAAAGACCTTAATGGCTTATTGGTTTCATGAATATACTGAGGTTGTATGGAGATCTACATAATAACAGCTCTCTGTTTAAACTAACAACATCCAAACAGGTCCACTGCCTGCAAGGAGAAGCAGAGTTCTACAGGAATGATGAGGAAAAAGGAATTCTCAGCAAAACAAGGATTTGAATTATATAAAGGTTTACCTGACAGTAACAGCCAGCTTCTGGTATATGGACAGCTGGCAGCAAGAAACCCAGGCCTGCCCCAACATCCTATTAACTATCCAGTGCTCAGAAAGCAGGGAGCGACTTGGAAGCCCCTGAGTTTTCACTGGTCAGCAGGGGAGGGTCAGGTGCGGATCAGGGAAAGGTTCCGCCCCAGCAGGCGGTGGGCACAGCCCCAGTGCCTGAGCTCATGGAGTGCAGGGACATCGCCCCATTGAGCCATTGGGTTTGGGGGTGCTGAGTGGAGCCAGGTGTGCTCCTTGCAAAGGGGGATGTTCCACATTTCTGTGATTTCTTAAAAATGGGGATGGGGATTACAAATGTTACAGTTAAGGGTCAGATAAAAAGCGGCTGCAGAGCATTACTACACAAACAGGCTTAACCTAGAAAGCTGTCCTTGTGTGAAATCAATTCTTCCAAAACACCTCCAGCCAGATGGGAGCCATCAGGCAAGTTGCAAAACAAAACCTCGCTAAACTCAACTGGATTTTTGTTCTCTAGCAACCAGAAACAGCGATTACTGTAGGAACAACTGCTGCTACAGTTTCTGGGAAACTTAAACACAAATTAAATTTCAAATGCAGCTGCACTTTACTGAGCCCATTTAACAACCACCAGCTATCTAAGAAGCCCACCACATTCTGAATACTGAATACTCTGTGCCAGAGGGACAAACATTCCTTATTTGTTCTTCCCTCCTATTGCTCTCAGTGCAAAGACAAACCAGCTGCACAGTATGGATTAGCAGTTTTCTAAGGGCACTTTAGCTCTATCGCTGCATTGCTGAGCACAGCTCTCAGATATGAACCTGCAGTCAAAGCACAAAGAGAATGTCAGAAGAGAAAAAAACAAGGCTAAGCAGAAAAAAACAACACCTCGCCAGCAAATAAACAAATGAAAAAAAGAGATGCAGATGCTGACATAAGACCAGTAGAAATAAAGATACAGGGAAGGCAGTGCAAACTTTATTACAGCAAATAGTCTTCTGGGAGATTCTGGAGCAGCTTTATCTATCCATTTACTGATATTCCCAGGCCACACTGAGGCTGCATGACCATCAGCAAGAGCAATGAAAACAAAACTGTAACGAGGTTTTTCCTTAATGAACGCTAATAACGACACAAAGACTGCGTATTTTCCTTTGCTGCAAATGATCAGCAGTGCACACAAAGCACTGTTGGTAGTGCCATGCAATGTTTTTATGCATAGAAAAATATGCCATATTTATTACATGAAAGATACCTGGATAGCTTTAAAGTTCAGGAAAACAACAGAAAAATACCAGTTTGCTTTTTATTCAAGTCCCTTTGAAGGGTCTTACGTTTGAAAGCAGAAGGATGCTCATTCCAAGGCACACCAGTGTTGCACACTATGTGTATTTTGGCCACTTGGTTCTAATGCCATAATTTCTGATGATTTAATTTGAAATCACCAGGCTTGTTTCGCAGCAATTTGAGCTGACAGGCTGTACCGTGACCTGTATGTACAACTAAATAGCAGGTATTTGACATTTCTTCTGAGCCTCTTAAACTGGCGTGCTTTGCCTTGCCTTCACCATTCAGCACCTCCACATCTGCAAAACGCGTTTTATAGCAGCACTATGAGATTAAAGTAGTTAAGGACTGTCACAAAAGATCCCTTGCAATAGATGATGCAAATCTGGATATTCTGGTGCTGCAGATTTGTGCAAACTTCTTCCATTCTTTTCTAAAGCAAACTGGGAAAAAAACCCACAGAAGTTTAAACCAACATGTAGATTCCTGCAGCCACAGGTTAGGTATATAGCAGATATACTGTAGCTGTCTATACCATTTTAGCTGAAAAAAGGCACAGCAGCAGTATTATCATCTGTGCTGGTATTAGTACACCGCCAACAGCAAAGGTTTACAGGACACCTGGCCAACAAAGAACATGCAAGTCAATGGTGAATGAAAAGATTCAATAATATCACATTTAAACCATACAGATATGATAATTTATTTTCTCTCATGTATTATCTCATTGGCCTATTCCCCTCAAGGCTTTTCCTCCTAACCTCTTCCAGGCTAAGGCCAGCATTGCTTGGGCTTGTTATTCCCACACCCAGAGAGCACCACACTCCAACTTCTAGCTGCAACTTCCACTAAGAGAAGAGCAGCTCAATTTCAGGCAGAAACACAATAGGATATACATGTATCCCAGAAAACAACCCCCTTCAAAAATCTATACAACATATTGTTACACAAAGGCTTATAATTCTTCTGAAAGTGCTTCCCAACCTTTGACGGTGACCTTCAGACTGCTTGAGAATGGCAGCCTCCACTTCCAACACCAAGGCCCCAGGAATCTATTGACATTTTGAAAAAAAACTTCTCATCTCTTTTACCCAGTAAATGCAGCAAACATTGCTATTTTAAACAGAAGTATTACTTAACTAGGATGTTTGTATGTTCTTCTTGATCCTGAATGAACTTTGCAGTGGTACACTTGCCATGGAGCTATCACTTGAGTGAAACTGCTAGTGTAAGAAATAATGCAGTTCTCACTCTACGCTTGCTGAAAACATACCGGCAGGTTGCCTGCGAGGCCTTCCCACATCCCTTAAAAAAACAGTGTAATATTAAACCTACTTTGTTTGTTCCAGTTGTTGATTAGTTTTCTTTTTCCTTGGAGGCTTCTTCTTTTTCGGCTTACTGGCATTCTGATTATTTGGTTTGTTGTTCACACCGAAGTGTCCTGCCGATATATCACTTTGTAGAAGGTTAACCAAGAGCGGACTTGTGAGCGTGACATCTTTATTGACAGGAAAACCAGGATTTTGTCCACAGGAAATCTGATTCCCATTTGGCGTTCCACTAAACCCAGAATTGAACGGCAGCCCGTGGCCAGAGAAATGACTCCCTGAAGCGCTGTTGTTTCCTTGCATTGCTTGCATATGGGAAGGCACCATGTTAGACTGCTGCACGGGAACATCAGATAACATCTGTGTCACGTTCACATCATTATTTGTTGCAGTAGTAGTATCACCAAGTTGCTGAGACATATGGGGGCCAGGCCCAGTAGGTCTTAAAACTTGCCCTTGTATTCCCATAACCTGAGAAGGGTTACCATTCACAGGGCCTTGCTGAGCCATCATCTGCCCAGTGAACTGCACCATGTTTCCTTGCATGTTTGGGGTTGGTCCTCTCATCAATTGAGCTGGCCCCGACATAACACTGGACTGGTTTTGAGTATTAAAAGGCTGTTTATTTCCTTGCATTTGAGTGGTCATCATCTGTTCCATCATTGAGTTCGGCTGTAACAAGACCTGACCTTGAGGTCCCATCATCTGATTGTGTGTAGACATCATCTGTTGTCCCTGCTGGGAAATCATCTGTTTGGGTGGGGTCATCCTCTGGGGTGAAGGACCAAGATTTTGATTTTGTGGTGTTACCATCATTTGGCCTTGTGGCATGAGCTGAGTTCGAGAAAGTATCATCTGGTTCTGAGGGTTCATCGATCCCTGAGCCTGAATATTTACCATCTGTCCTTGAGAAGATACAATTTGCTGATGCATTCCCATAAGCTGAGACTGTGGTCCTTGTTGAGGCTGTCCCTGTATGTTGCCCATGTTAACTTGTGGCACTCCACTAGCACCAGCTTGCTGGTTGTTCATATTTCCATGAAGTCCCATTAAATTGGTCTGCATTATATTTGGTGGGCCATGTGGTGCTTGCATCTGATTTTGAGGAGGCCCAGATCCTTGTCCACCTTTAAAAACAACAACAAAAAAAAGCTGGTTAGAAAGTGATGGGAGTGATACGAAGTTTTCAAATTTGATGTTGAATAACTACTCCAAATTCACTTTCTTCCTTTTTCTAATGAACTGGAATATTGGACATACTTGCAGTCCTGTGCTATGATGTTTGGTGCCACAGATAAACATTACTTATCAAAACAGAAAATCATACCAGCACTTCTCAAAACAAACACCTTCACTGGTGCTTCTCATGTGGACCCCACTGCAGAAAGCTCGTCACAACTTTCATTTCAGTCATTATCTGTACATAAGCCTAAAAATATTTCACAATAGCACCTAACTTCACAAAATAATTCCCAACTGAAAGAAGCTTCAAACCTTGAGGTTACTTTATAATGGGTAAAAAAAAAAATACACATACAGTAGTGATGAGGGGACATAATCCAGATGAAAGGCTGATAACTAAATTGTTAAGATGAGATATTTGTGAACTACAGATTTTTTATTTTATTTTTTTCAAAAAACTCTCTTTAAGCTGATTTCCAAAGCTTTCAAAGAAACTAATAACCTTTTCAAATAACAACAAGGTGCTTCTTTTCTTCTTTTTACTAAGATAACACTCTTCTTTTTTTCAGGACAAGAAGTTTCTTTTGTGCTGTATCTTTATTACCCCTAACCTCCAAATCCTATTGCCAATTATTTTTAACTTCCAAACAGATATTCTGGATCCTAGAATGACAATCCTAAGTAATAATGCTTGAGTACAACCAGCTACTTGATTTTCTTTTCCTCATTTAACAATACACATAGCACACCACTTAGCACTTTCAGTCCAAGCTAGCTACAATACTCCATTACTGGTAAGAATGTAATGTTTTATAATTGTGTTACGCGAGTAAAAGCATCATTTTCTACATAAAAAAAAAAAGTAAAAAATCAACAACTGATGAACAACACATTCCAAACAGACCTGTGTGCTGCACATTTTGGCTGGTTTGTAGCTGTGGAGCTCCACTGTTCACCGGTGTTCCTGGTGCTGTGGAAGGCACCTGACCTTGTATGAAGCTCTGGTTAGCCTGGCCTGTAGGGAACCCGGGAGGGAGGCGCTTGGGCATTCCTTAACACAAGAATTTTCTCATTAGTAAGTAGGGAAAGAAGGAAGAGAGAAGAATAAAAGGGAAAGAAAAAAAAATCTGTAATTGGATTGCAGTAGGAAGAATACCTTTGAGTATATACTGTCACACTTCTGGTTTAGGGAGAAAGTAATTTTTGTCAATACGTCAAACCCATTGCAAGCATACTTAGAATTCTTACCTGTGCAATAGTTCTGCCTAACAAAGCACTATGACTCCACTGAAAACATAATTCTGCTTCTAGTCTAAGAACACAAAACCCACCTCTTTATCTCACCATCAAATATATAGTTCCACAGACCTATTAGAAACCCTATACTCCTGTATTTTCCTGATTCACTGTCCACAGCCAGCATTTAACCTTGGCTCCTTCTATGGTTATAGCTTTCTTGCACACTTTAACTGCTTGTGTAAGTTAATCGGGTCTCATGTCTACAACTAATACTTCAATATAATTGAGTTCATAAGTCAAACATTAGGTACATCTGTAAATATGGAACAAGTATTTCAAACAACACATCACAGGACTATAGTTCTAGTTCTGCAAAACTTATAGCAAAATTCTGCATGTAGGAATGCTTAAATTGAGGAAAGTGTTAAATTTGGCCTCTTCTGAATTGCAAAATTAACCAGGTAAAAGTGTTGGAATGTATTCATTTACACTAAATCTTTAAATGCAAATTGGGTCAAAAATGGAAAGATCCCTAACTTTGGCTTAATTATTGTCTAAATTGCAGGAAGGACTAAGTACGGACAGAAGCCAGGCAAAAACCTCAGCAAGTGGACGGTACTGTAGCTTTGTTTAAATCAACAGAATCCTGTCTTTAAAACACCTGAGGATACGGCTTACAGCAGGATTAGTGATTTTAGCAACATAGCCTGGAGTGAGTCCAGATAAAGTATTGTGACAGTTTATTCAGGTTGTTATTTTTAACAAATCAGAAGTAGGATTTTGTCTATAGTAGGTTTACATAGTAAGTATGCAGAGATCAGGCTATCTAGAGGTCAGGGTCACATTACCTAAAAGATAGTGATTCTTGACCGAGGACATACAGCTGGAGAGACAAAACTGTAAGGAAATGTGACAATTCTCAAAATATTTGGCTGCTGGAGAGAAGAAAGGAGGTAGCAAGCAAAAGGCACTGGCAGACCGTAAAACCAATCTACAGGAAGAAAACCCTAAAATTGAGACAATTCAGATGAATCAAACTGAACCAAATTCAAATGAGATCCACAACACAAACAGTGAAGACTCCTGTCTATATCAGTAGACCAAGGAATGGGTACTTGTTACAGCTCATCTGAGCTGTATCGGATGCACAATGTGAGAACACAGGAAAGCAGAATACATACAGAACTGTGTGTGAAGGTAGACAAAGAATATGGTCTAGACTTTATAAGTACAGAAAGAAAAGATTTTAAAGACCCAGGCAAGAGCCTGTGCACAGGTACCTGAGAGCAGCCATTCAGGAGAAAGACAAACGGGGAGAATTGCTACAAGTCAGGCACAGCACCATAAAAGGCACAAGGGAAAAAGAAAAACGAGGACACAAAAGAGATCTTAAGATTCATAAATGAAATTCTGCCATTGCTAGAGAAGCCTTCTGAGAGCAGTAAGGCAAAAATGTGAATGTGGAGATCCAAAGAGAAAACAAAGGACCACAAGACCAAAGAGGAAATTAAAACCTTCCTTTACTTTCTCATTTTAGAGCAGGGAATAGCAGTAACAGTTCTTTTATAGTGAATAAACTGATGACAAACAAAGACAGAGTCAAGAGGAAACATCCACAACTTAGAAGGGAAGATGTAAAATAATGCTTCATTTCTGTAGCAGAAAACATAAGTGGTGACAGACAAAACTGAAGGGAAAAAAAATACATTCGTTTTTATTGAACCCTCTCCTTTTCAAAACAAACAAACAGTATCTGCCTATTCTGAACTTGCTGTAAGGCAACAGAAGAACTGCCAAGAGGATGACGAGGAGTCATAAGCAACAACTACATACAACAATTTTGTTCTGCTGTGGCCAAGATTTCACTTCTAGGTTACTAACGCAGCATGTCAGGACACAGCTAAGCAGTAGAACTGAAGTAACTGATGCTAATTCACCCACACTCACCTTACACGTACACAACCTATGTCTTCATTTTCTCTCTGATATGACTTTTTGAAAAGGAACAATAACATTAGTTCTAGCCATTTTATGTTCTTTCTTTTATTGTAAAAGACAGTCTTAGTACTTCTTACCTCCTAAGCCAGGGTGTAAACCTTGTGGACCTTGGTTTTGCTGCTGCATCACCATGAAGTTGGGGGGTACGTTCCCCTGTTGCACCATAGGATTACGACTAGGAGAACTGACAGTCTGCTGAAATCCCTGGGGAAGCGTGCTACTTTGGGGAGGCCTTGGTCCCATCTGCTGCTGCGTCTGGTTAACTGTTGGAGATGATGCAGGAGATCCCTGCTGGAAGGAGGAGGGAGAGGAAGCAGGAGACTTGTTGGTCAAGTGGGGTTGTTGTAGTGGTGTAGGAACGCGTGAGGGCCCTCCCTGAAGGCTTTTCATTTGAGGAGCAGTAAACTGGCCAGGATTGCTCATTTGGGGAAAGTTTGAGTGAGCCTGGGAAGCTTGCTGGCTTCCGAATGGATATGGAGGTGGAGGATGAGTAGGAGTTTGTACTGTGGCTAGAGATGGTCTTGCTTGAAGTTGCTGCTGCATTTGTCCAGGTAAAGGGGCCTTTTTCCAACCCTGGTTTACTGTCAATGTACCCAGTGCTCCCTGGGTTGGAGGAGGCTGAAGTGCTCCTGAAGGAAGCTGGTTCCAGCCAGGGGGAACCGGAACCTGTGCTGGTGAAGTAAACGAAGGTCGAATACCCTGCTGTGGCTGCTGATGTGGCTGGGGAGGACGTGTCTGCAACTGTGTTTGTTGCTGTAGTTGCTGAAAGTTGGCTGAGTTCATTTGCCTGTTTACAGGAACTGATTGCATTGAATGGAGTTGCGGAGCTAAAGATCCAGATGGATGATTTTGCTGCTGGATATTTAACCCAGATAAAAGTGGGTCCATTGCATCTATTAAAATAGCAAAGAAAAGTTAAAATAAAAGTAAATAACCTACTGTAGACAAAAACCACCACAAAACAAGGAAGGGTAAATTGTTTGCTTGCATCTGCTCACTCTGCTGAAATTAAGGTCTAACAAATGTTCACACTCCAATGCTCCAATTCCTTCCATAGACAGGACAGACAATACTTGGCTTCTCAGGATTCCCTTTGAAAACCTTCCAAGCCTCATGAATTTATAACCTTTAAAAAAAAATATGGGTAACTCCATTGCACTTGTTCCTACAAACATAAGCCTTCTACATACTTACTGAGAGAATAACACAAACGCTTACTGGTATTATTCCTACCAGCTAAAAAAGTGGCAAAATGAGGAATTAACACAGTCTTAGAATATTCGAAACATTTATAAAAAATGCTGTCTGTAGATCTTTGCAGTATTTATTCTTAAAGGAAGCTGGTAAATACTAACTACCACAATTTTATGGAGGAAGAACTAATAATCTCCTCTCTTTTTCTACAGTCTCGTAATTATGAAGAAAATACCTCAATTTATGGTTAAGCCCCTCCCACCAAGATTCCTAAATGTTAAGTTTCTAGTCTATCTACTCCTGTTTTAAATGCACCTGTCCTTAATCTAGTACATGTGCTTCCTACTGCAGACACCTGACTCATTCAATCATTCCTTTCCTTAAGACAAAGCTCTGTCCTAACAGTGTTACAGGCAAAGGATGCTACTGCTGCTCAACACATTTGAAGAAAACATTAAGCAACCTGGTGACTTCAGATCCCCACATTATCTGACAAATGTCACCAGATTAACAGGGACAAGGAGGGCCTTCCAGAAAGAGCAACTCTCAGAAAAGGCAAAGGAAAAGCTTCAGGAAACTCTGGAGTTCATTTACAAATACAGTCTCAAACTTGCACACTGAAGAAAAATATTCCAGGTAAACATTTCTAGTAAAGACCAGTGCTCTGAGTAATTTTTACCACCTGGCTGTGAGGAAGGTCGAGGTGTCCTTGGCTGCAGCTCTGTACCAGCACCACCTGCCACCATAGAGGACGGCACACTTCCACTCTGGGATATCATAACGGCTGCAGCATTGCTCATTCTTATTAAACCTTAAAAAAATAATAATAATTTTTAAAAAACAGCATATTACCAAGTACTGCAATTTTTACAGTATAGAAAAGCATTAAAAAAAAAGCATTTAGACTTTGCAAATTGTTCCCCTGAGATAACTGGAGGACACAGATCTCTGCCTCAAAGCTTAGACTCTGGAATAAAACATGCAAGTTAAGGTCATACTGAAGCAGAGTCTTTAACACCAAACCCTTAGAAGGCTGTAGAAAGAATCTGCCTACTTACCAACTATTTGAAGCTTTCCTTTCTTGCCTGACTTGGCACCAAGTGACAAGACTTTACCAAAGTTATGCGTTGTAAGAAAGAACAGTTCTAATGTCTCTTTTATAAAGGCTGCTATTTTGTAAAATGGTTTATATTTCTGACCTGATGGTTAAATTCTTATATTTGTATTGTTAACCTGCAGGCAGGAAAGGAACCTCATGATCATCCCAGGGAAGATAAGCTTTCTGAGTCAAACTTTCCTGCTCTTTGCTAAGCACCACGATTTACTATTTAACTGTTGTTTAATCAGGTTTCTACACAGGTAAAGCCTTTCCATTCATTCCCATCAACAGCCACAAATGTGCCTTAAATTATCTGTTGATCCCAGTCTTTTAACTGCATTAAGTCCTATTTACTAAGATACTACTTAGTTTGTCTCACCTTTCGATTCAGCTATTAAAATAAATTGTATAGTGTTTTTCCTTCAACTCTTAATAAAATCTCGCTTTTATAATGAAAAATTACTTACTGTGCAACCAAGCATTCAATAAAACTTCACCTCTTAAAGAAATCCAATTCTCTATGATCAGATCTCAGAATGTTATCCAAAGATAACGTGAATAGCAAGAATAATGACAGTGCCCTGTCCTTCACTTCATCACAACAGATTTCATCTACAATAGCTTACTTTTCTGCACTGAATCAAGGCTTATGCCGAATGCCATAAAAACAGAACACTGTGTCATAATCTCTGCACATTTTAAAGTGAAGTCACTCTACAAGACTAAAGTGATTTTACAGCCTCTAATAAAAAAATTATTCAAAAAAAGCCAAAAAACCTGCCCCACCCAAATCACTCCAGTGTTAATACAGAAAACGCAGCCAATGATTTACATGACCTGGGATTAGACAGTGCAGAAACAGACATATACCAATTTTATGGCAAGTATAACTCTTTTAACAATAATTGCTATGACCAGTGAAATTTCATGATATGTTTAATAAATTCCAAGCTTTGTAAATCTAAATCATTTCTTTAAAAAGCAATTTACCTTGTCCCCCTTGCATGGGAAATCCAGCTTCCATTCGTACTGAGTTGTTTGCTCCCAGGGGCCCATTGATTCGGACATCTTGGCTTCTATTTTGAGCTAAAGCTAAGTTGATAGCACCTTCCCCTAGAAGTAATGCAGAAGTTGGGGGAATTGAATGATATACAGGAAAGCAAAATACAGACACCTTCAAAAGGACATTTAAAAGATGACAAGGAAGGAAGAACAAACTTTACCTTTAATATGCACTTTATAAGTTATGCACAATACCCTTATCTTTATGTTTCAATTTTAAAAAAAGACAGCATCGTGGCAAGCATTAAGCGCCTTCAATTTCATCCTCAGTGTGCTCTGAGAACAGCTGTCCAGGACAGATACTTCAGTCGTGAACTCCATGAAACCTTGGTTTAAAAAAGCCTTATAGGAACCAATCAGGAACAGGGCACAATTTGCTAGTAACGCTCACAAGAACATTCTTCAGTAGGTTTCCTGGTGCTTAAAGGATTTTCAGTTTCTGCTATTATTATACCTACTCTCAGAAGAATAAAAGTCTTACATTCCCTTTTCATTGAAATTTTTCTCCAAATTGCCGAATTAGAAGATTAATAACATTAACCAATTACACAAAACCACTTGATGAGAATGCTTAAAATTTTAGTATGTATTCTTCTATAATGCCCAGGAAAACAAATTAAGCATGAAATACCTTCAATCTGAACAGAGAGAATCCCCAGATCACGAAGCTGTTGGTTATTATTCTGAGCCAGAATGCGCAGCCGCTCCGCTGCTTCGCGGGGTATGTTGAAGGTGACACGCACGCTGTTCCAAGGCTCTATTTTCTGCAGCTTCAACTTGTTGGATTCTTAAAAGAGAAAAGGCCAGAGTTACTGAAAAGCCAATTTTCAAGCAAGTATCGTGAAGTGACTTGGTAAAAAAGCACATGTGAAAACCCCCAAAACAGTGATTTGGCAGTGAAAATGACCCATGGCTACCCTCAGACATAGGAGAGTTCTCCAGCACAGATGAGACCACTGCATTACTTTCCAAAAATTAGTAAAATGAAAACTGAAAAGTTATAACTAATGAAATAGCCAACACAAATACTCAGTAATATCACTCAAAAAGTGAAATATATTAGTCAGTGATTCTGAACAGGGATGCTCAAACTGCTGCAGAAACCATATTGAAGTTGTACTAAATATTTAGCAGCAGATTTTCTGTAAGCCTGTTCTATGTATGAGTGCTTCTACACAAATCAATCCTTTTAAAAGTAACAGGTGGGAACAGGCGAAAAGATAAGCCTGCAATGTTGAAAATATGGATCTGAAGTTGTATGCAGTTAGAACATTCCTACAAAATGCTGTTTAGGGTAAGAAAAGGCTAGATTCCTAATACAGATTTACAGGCTTCCAATGTCAAGCTTTTTGACAAGGAAGAACAGCAGATCTGCAGGAGTTTGCTTTATGTTCCCTAAGAAAATGTCACTTCACGGTGCCTGTAGCTCATCCCTGTCTTGTCCTAACTAGTTCACCAAGACCATTCTGCTGAATGGCAGTACTCGGTTTGTCCTCTTTCCACCAAACGCATCTTCAGCAGGACAGGTGACAGAAGTTTAAAATCCTCTTTGATACAGGTCTGAGTGGTGCTATATTGAATCTTACCAGCGTTCCAACACTTTATGTATAAAAAACGCGTTATCATTTTCAGTACTTCTACATGTTGGTATGTGATCTCCCATTTTTCAAACATCAAATCTGACAAGTCTAAACCAATATGATTCACTAACTTGACATTCTGAACATCCTGTTTTGTTCTGAATCAGCTTAAATAACTCACCACACTGATCATTTCAAACACATTGATTTTAAAGACTTGTTTTCTGCTTTCTCAGCTGAAGTTTGAATCATGTTCATTAATCCTGCCATTAATATTTATAACAAATGCAGCATACAGATGCCTGTATGTAACAAAGGCAACTCCACGCAGACACAGATTGAATTTGCTCCCAAAGTGCTGCACCAGTTACACCACTGCTAGCCACATCATCTTCAACTACCTCCAGGACACAGCTCAAACCAGTGGGATTTCTTCTTCAGTGTGTTTGCCTTATCACAGCTTTGTAACTTCCATTCAGACCCCAACAACCAAAGCCATCAGTTCCAACTGACTATGACTAGAGAAAATGGAAAGCCAAGAACAAAGTGACCCAGAAATCTGACTTGTTTATTCAGAAGCCAGAAGTTAGTTTTCAGAAATGGTACTCTGCACTATGAAGAAACATGTAACACAAGAAACATTTTAAAATCTAATCCAGAAAATTAGATTTCTTTAAACACAAAAACTGACTGCCTCTAAAAGAACAGTGGATTCTTCTTTGTACTATGTGATTTCAAAAGAACATACAAAAAAAAAAGCAGCGTGATAGGACAGCAACCTCCAGTTCTCAGGAAAAGACAGACAGGAAGGAGGAGAGAAAGCTCATATTGGCAATTATGTGGCTTTTAGACTGCATTATATCATAATAAGCCAAAGCAGAGCAGTGCTGCTGTGGTTCTGCACTTCATGATGCTGCTGCGTATGCACATGCTGCTGCATTTAAGGCAACCCTCTTTGGATCACCTGCTTCTGTAGCAGACTATACTGATAGCAGGCAGTCACCTGACTGTTCAGTAACATACATCAATCTCCTCCAGTGATCAGAAAAGGGGCATTGCTGTGCTGACCAGTAGTGGGAGGGAGCAAATCACTGATGCAAGCACACTGACCCAAACCACCCCAACAGTGCTGTTGTTATTGTGTGAGAAGGATTACGTAACCAAACAGCTATAGTTAATCGTCATAAGTTCCTTTGCAAAGACGCTGAGACAGTGGACAGATGTTTTTTTTCCAAATCTAGATATACTGATAAAAGATGTTGCTGTTCCAAAAGCCCGTGTTACCAATGAACTAGGGAAGCCTGTCCACACAGCGGGCACGCGAGGCCATGTGAGAATGCTCCATTCTCCCCTCTTCAGAAAAAAAGCCTGGTAGATGAGGTCAGCGCAGCAGCAAAGTGACAGTAATGACTTGAACAGGCCCAGCTATTTCAGAGTGAATCTATTCTCAACTGCAGTGGTTTAAATCGGATGGTTTTGATATTAAAAAGCACGTCCTGTTTGGACGAGCTTGGTTTCACTTTCATACAAAAGAGCAATATGTAATGGAGAGAAATGAAAGAGAAAAAAACAAGTAAAACACTGGAACCAAATAGGAACGAACAAACTCATTAATCAGATCAGTTTTAAACAATAAAGTAACTGTAGAAACTTGTACTTAGTGCCTCTGAGAAGAACAGCACCCAGATGCACTAAGATCAAGCCCAACCAACCATCCAAGGAACTAGAAAATGGCAATCTGTTTCTTTTTACAAGCACTCTGATTATGTAATTAATTATTCTAAGGGCAGTTGAAAAAATGATGAGAAAGTACATTACCCATATGTAGAAGGCCAGGTACATTCTCCAGTATAACACTCAGTTTCTGTTCAAAGTCTCTATCCCCTATATCTCCTTTAAAAGCTACAAAGATTGTGGAATCTTCAGGAGCAGCCTCCTGTTTCAGTTCTTCCTCCAGTCCTGAATCCAAATCCACCTCTAAGTCTTCCATAGCCGAGGAGTACAAGGAGGCACATGTATCTCCCAGCTTTGGTAGGTCGTCCAAAACCATTGTGTCCAACAGCGGGAGCCAGTCAGACGTTCAGAAGATACTTCGGGAAAAAGAAATAAATTACAGTGTGCAAAGACACGAACAGCTGCACTCAACAGCATGCAAAGAACAGAGAGAAAACCTACCGGGTGACCCTGTGCTAGGGCCTGCAGGACAAACAGTGCGACTCCAAGCAGCGCGGCCATCGCAGCGGCCGAGCTGTTTGTCCACTAGAACAGGAGCTGGTGGTTCCCTGACAGAATCCTCCCACATGTGACTGGAGCGGTATTCCAGCTGACCTAAATGACAGAGAAAAAGGGAAGGGTAAATAAAATTAATTACTCTCATCTCTGCATCATACAGAGGACAAACAAGAATCCATAACAACTCTGCAATGCTTGGCTGCTGGGAAACTGCAGGGCATTCAGCAACACTTTAATTGCAGGGAGCTGGGGGGGAACCACCAAACATAATTGTAGGGATTGCAGATGCTTTGTACAACAAAGCAGTAGGAAAGCCACAGCACCAGAAGATATTCAGCATTTGATGAGAATTTTACTCGCCCAGGGAACTCCTCAGCACACAGTGCTTGCTTTGTGAAGGTTTAGGTGTTCTCAGCTGCTTAAGCACATTACAACTTGAAACGTACTGCCTCTGTGCTAGCCCACAACTTCTCCATCTTCTTGTGGAATTCAGTAAATCAAGTCATGTGCCTGATACTTCTCGCTCCAAGGAACACACAATAAACTGCAGTTACATTATGATGTTACCTATGCAGAGGTACAACCCGAGATAGAAGTTGTCCATACAGTACAGAGAAGAGCAGCATTTACTAAGATTCACACTCCTCCGCTTTGCCTGCAGCCATGACAGGGCTACAGAACCACATGAGACAGCCCGATCCCCACTCTGGTCTCACACCCAAGCTCAGCAAATATTTCTTATGCAATTCCAAGCATCCAAAAGTCAATACAGAAAGGAACCAGTTCCTGCCCACCGCCATGATTAACAAATCAAACCAACAGGTGATGCTGTCAAGACCTTGTAACTCTCAAGCACTTGGCATTCAGCGTGACCCACCAGAAGTGCTCAGTTCAGGGTGCTCTGCCCTCCAATGGGATGCAGACCAGCTTCTTGGCAGAGGTTCAAGTTCCCAACACAAATTAAAACCGCAAGTCAGAGATTAAAGGTGAATTGCAGATAGCAGCTGAAAGAAAAGCCTTTCTTCATCCAGAAAGTAACCATGTTAGAAAGGCTTATGCTGCTGAGATGTGCACAGCCGCCTAACCCTGCAGCAGCAGGCCTCCACTCTGGAACATTGCTCAGATATGGGGTTGCAGACACAGGTGGTTTTGTAATCCATGTTCTTTTGCAGTCTGCACAGAAAGTAAAAATACTTCCCATGTGTTTCCACAGTGCTTTCAGATGAGTACTTTTTATTTGTTCCCCAGACTCTTTCGTGCTCAGCTAAATCACAGCTCTGAGCACTGGGCAGCTGCACTGAGTCGAACTCCAGCTCCACATCACGTGCCCAGGTAATGAGGACACAACTGATAACTATCTGCAGAAAAGTTGGTTTAATTGATTTTCATGAACGAATGGTGAGTGTGTTTGGCAGGGCCGGGCTGATTTCCCTAGCCACAGATCACCCTATATCATTCATTACACATACTCTGACTTCTGGAAGGAAGGAGCTCAGAGCCCAACATGAGGAACGGCCTTAGGGACAACCACACTGGGGCCTGAATAAGCACCCTGTGAAAAACAAGCTGCATCTTCTGGAAATAACAAAACAAACACCTATTAAACACGTATAACCTTTTTGCAGAAAGAGAAATATTGGATCAATACACAATCAAGGTTTTAAACGCTCAAAATACGTACAATTACTCAGAGGGAGATGTTCTACCTCCACTGAGAAGCACCAATATTTCTGACAGTCCCGAACATCGAGGCAATGACCTTTTTCTCTGTAAAAGCACAAACTCTTCAATGTTATTTATTTATTTTGAACGTTAGTGTCTGAAGTACCTTTGGCAGCTTTAAAGACTCCTCTGAAACACACAGCTTGGCCTGCTCCTATGCTCAGGTAGGATTTATACCAATAGCGACAGGAGGAAGCGATGATTTGTGAAACCTTCCTCTTTGGGCAGAACACAGCCTGTCTTCCATCCCCAAACCAAATGAATCCCAGCTGCATCCCTCTTGCTAACAAATTCTGTAATCCCCTGGTTACAAGGTCGACTGCCATAAATCAGAAGCCAGCCCACAAGCACAATTAGCAAGGATCTTCATTCAACACTCCTCCCTATAACCCTTCCCACCACCATTTTCCTCTTCCCCCAAAAAAAAGAATAAAAACAAAAACCTTCAGGCCTAAGCACACACAGTAAAACCCCAGCCCCACAGTGATGCTGATAACCTCATGTAGATGCCTGTAGAGGTTGGGACTGCAGCTCTCATGACCAGGAGTCACACTGGAATCAATGTGCAGAACTGCAGAACAGCCTGAGCCGTGGCAGTGGGCAGCCCAGGCCTACAGCAGGAGCCCACAGCACAGATCCAGTGCCACGTGATGGGACAGTGCTTAGCAATGCCAGTGGGTTCCTGGGAGAGGGGATCAGAGCAGATCAGAGCAGATCTGAGCCAGCCTGCAGCAGCTAGCCGGGGCAGCTGAGTGCTGGGAAACACTGGCTGCAGCCCTGCCAGACGGAGGCAGGACAAAATGAGCTGTGTCTCGGTAGTCATGTCCTGAGACAAGCTCAAATGATTTGAACTTATGGTTATACCCGCCTGTTAAGCAGAGCTTGAAGCCTTTATGTCTCTTTCTTCCCACCCCACTTGCACTATGCAAGTCAAGTAAAGCACAGCAAGGCTTTGTCCAGTAGCTGGAAAGGGTGAGAGCAGTTCCTTCACAAGCATGGAAGAACCAGAAGGACGGACGGGCTGACGTCCTTCATGAGCAGATGCCAGAAGTCAGCACAGAGCGCAGCCCTCATCCACACAGTGGCAATTATTTAAAGCTGCCGAAACCAGGAACAAGAAGAAAAATCAGTCCAGAAATGAGACTACAATCAAGTCCTTCAGGGAATCCAGAACTGATGGCGAGGAGAAAAAGGCTTTGACAGCAGCAAGTAGTGACATAATTTCCAAAGGACACACAACCCTCCCTGCTTCTGCCTTCATTGAAGAACGGTGCTCAAACATCTAAATGGGAATAAAAGGAAACTGGAAAAAAAAAACAACCAACAACACATCCAGCATCCTTGATGCTTCCTAGATACTTGACGTTCCTTCCAAGCCAAGCCACTGTGTGATTCTATGATTCATCCCATGGTTCATACACAAGGGGTCTATGATGCAAACACCAAAATTACATACTTGTTCTAAGCATTCAGATTCAAATGCAATGTATACTTCTTTTACCTTCCACCACAAATTTCCACAACTTTAGTTATATTTTGCCTTCAGTTAATTTCAGTCCGCGACATGGTGTGAAACAGTAACTCCCAAAAAATGACATATTGAAAGAAAGTTTCTATGTTCCATAAGACAAGGATACAAAATTACAAAAATACCCACAGTTCCACAATGAACGCCTTGGTTTTAAACACAGCTTTGCAGCAAATCCTGTCCCCATCTAACTTCTGCAAATAGTCTTTTTGACTACATCCCAATATTAACAGCAAACACTGAGATCTAGAAAAACCAACCTTTTGTCGCAGGAAAAGAACCATACACTGTATGCTCCTTTTGGCTGACAAAACAGAGCAAGTTTTATGCATACTAATGCCCCATTTGTCCTCTTTCAATTCAAGATAAACCCTTCTGGATGTCATTCATTAAAGGAAGAATAGAAAAGGGAATAAGAAAGTAGCACAACAACAATGCACTGCTACGAGCCACCTCATCCCAAGCAGACCCCTCCAGCTCAGGCTGACCCCCACCAAAGCACACCATGGGCCCACACATGCACCTCGGTGGGATGTTTCTACCACAGATGGCCAACAGAGCGAGGTGAACCACCCCTGGATCCTGCTCCTGTTTGTGGCTTCCCCACCATGCTCTCCAACCTTTCAGTGTAACGAAGGCGCAGCAGTAAACTGGTGGCTTCAGCAAAACCAAATCAGGGGTTTCATAGCAGTGTAGCAGTGATGTTCTTTGAGCATATGTCCTGCTTACGTGCAACCTGCTCATCAGCGTGGCAGCAGGTGAGGGAATAAAACTCAGAAAAATAAGCTGAAATTGGGTATTTTCTAC
>JAOWBP010004554.1:481429-497135 GCA_028571105.1 Tragopan temminckii | reverse complement strand
GCATTCAAGGCCAGGCTGGATGTGGCTCTGGGCAGCCTGGTCTGGTGGTTGGCGACCCTGCACATAGCAGGGGGTTGCAACTGAATGATCATTGTGGTCCTTTTCAACTCAGGCCATTCTGTGTTTCCTAACAGAAAGAACTGTTGGTGTTGATGTCTGCCAATAGCTGCCTCCTGGCTGGCTGCATTTCAGCAAAGCAGAAAAGCACCCCTCTCCTTCCACAGCAAAATGCGCAAGACTTACTGTAAGATGCTTTGGGACACTCAGCCGGTAGGTGTCAGGAAAATTAATCCAATTCTCTCTGGTAGTTTCTTGACCACCTCCAAGCACCTTGCGTGCTCCCTGTGCCCTGTGTCAGCCTGTGTGGGCACAGCACTTACAGGTGGACCAGTGTCTGTGGGACTCCCTCAGAAGGAAGCTGGGGCAGCTGTGTCACCAAGGGGCACGCCAAGGCAGCCGCAGGCAGACACATATATGGAATACATGCAGCAGCCATTGACATATTTGCAATGTGAAGGAAATCATTGTTGTGGAAATGTATCTGATTCCAGAATTTTTTACGGCCAAGGGTTTCTCTCTAACTTGTTAGTTAAAAAAATATAAGGAAACATTCCAGCATGGATTGAATTAAGTGGTGCAGCAAACAGATGTGGTGTTTTCTCCATTCTCTTTCAGACAAGAAATGCAGAGGTATTCTTATATTCTGTATTTCTTGTTACAGACAGAAAATTATCTCAATGGTCTTTGCTTTGCATTGGACCCTTTTTCTCTCCACAGCTTTTCCAATAGAGCCACCAGAGCTGAAGTACAGGCGCGAATTTAGCATGCAGAAAACCCTAAGCCTCTCTGTAGGGATTATACAACTTAGGCTTTCACAGCAGGCTGAGATAAGGCAGTGTAAAGAAAGCCATGAATCTACCTAAACTTGCAGTTTTCAGTCTGTGCTCCGTGGATTCTTACAAGCCTGCAGAGTACTTTGAAGATATCTCCAAAAAGTATCTAAGAAAACTAAGCCCATTATCACTAAGCTTAAAATCTCTGCAGAGGAGGCCAGAAAACTGTAAGAAAATTACTGGGGGGTCCACCAGTTGTTAAAAGTCGAAAACCATTGTTTCTGTTACAAAATGCATGGTGGGACAGCTTCTTTGGGGAACAAAAGCAGTGAATTTGGGGTCCTCGTTTGCCAGTGAAGAGGCAGACTGGTTCAAAGTTGGACTCCAATGAGTCTGCACAGAGGAGTGATTCAAAATACTTACTCCAAAAATTCGAGGTTTGCAGGGATGTGAGAAAAGGATCTAACACAGGAGGCTGCATGCTGGTAAAAACCAGCCAGCCCATGCACAACATTAAAGGATGCCCTGATATTCCACTACAGGCACCTACAAACACTACGTTAGGCTGCATTAATTGCTGACTTATACAAGAGGCAAATAATGAATTTGGGAAAGGAGATGAAGATTACAGTATTACCAGCAGCTGTTTTTTACTGTCACTGTTTCCTTTGCTGATGTTGCTGCTCACTAAAATTATGTAGTTGGCTAGAGCTGGGCTTTTGAAAAGACCGAAATGAATGATAAGATGGTGCCAAAAGAAAAACTCCCCGTGATCCTATGAGAATGACTGAGCTGCTTGCAATTCAAACTATTTTAAAAGAAAAAAAATCAGAGAGATGTTATGCTGGCACCATTAACGCCTCTTGTGTCATCCTGGGTAGGGAATGCAGGACGTTTGCTCAGCAGTGTAGATGTATGTGTGTGTATGCAGTGATCCCACTCTGGGGAGCAGGAGGAAACCATTTCAGAACATGCACATCACTTGGGTTGATCTGTCTAAAGTCTTGTTCAGTGAATAAGTTGTCTGAGAGTTGCTACAGTATTGTGGCTCCAGCAGCATCCATGCTCCTGGGGTCCTTCAGGCCGATGATGAAACTGTTGGTTCTCCTGGCCCCATGGACCAGGGAGAGCACTTTGACTTTATCCACTTCATGGCCCCTGGCTACAAGACATTCAATATCCTCTTCAAGAAATTCACCTGTAGGGATTTTAAAAGAGGGGTTTGTGACTGAAACCACTGCTGCCTTTGATGCAAAGCTCTGTCTTAACCCTGTTGGGATCTCCAGAGTGTATGAAACTGCCTGTGGCCTCTTGAGGAGGTGTCCCAGATCGGGTGAGGAGGCTGAGGCTGAGGCTGAGGCTGAGGCTGAGGAGTTCCGGCCTTCACTGCCCCACGCACACCCTCAGCAGCAAATGCTGCTCAGAGTTGCTCTGTGCAGGGGAGGAAAGGAGAAGATCCAGAATATCATTTAAATATATGGAAAACTGCCCTCTTTGAAAAGGAAAAAAGACATTGCTGGCACCCATCCTAGTTACTCTGTTTACCGAACAAAGTGCAGTCCTTGCTCTGAAGAGTTCTGTTACGAATAACAGTATTAACAGACACTCATCAAAATAAGATGCAAAGCAACTCAAAACAGCACAAGCTGGCAAATGACAAACTTTGTCAATTAGAATGTGATAAACCTTGGGCTGTTTGCTCTTCTGCTCTTATTTTTTTTATTTGGTGTTTTTTAATTTCCATATAAATAGGAGTGCCTGAGGATACAGAGCACGAGAAGATGGACAAATCCAGCAGACACACAGAAACACCATAGTGATTTAAGCATTGTAGATGTATCTTAACATAATCTTGTTGATATTGAACATCCAAATTTACAAAGCAGGGCTTTTTGAAGTTCTGGATTTGTTTTAATTACATTTTAGTTTTTAAGCTTGTGGGACACACTTCACAGCCATTTTTACATATTTCTCCTGAATAGAAAGGCCTAGAAAGTTTGCTATTTTTTGTGTGTGTAATGAGAACCAAAATTCACTTATGGTTCACTCTGGTAAGATATGGATCTTCGTGAAAAACACCAAATAGACTAAGACTTGCAGTAACAAGGACAAGAGCTGACAGTGCAGTTTCCACTGCCTCAGCACTGATGCTGAATTTCCAGCACTGTCAAGATCACAGCCTTGTCCTGCGCCTTGCCTGCTCCCCATCTGCTGGGATTCGAGAACGGAAAGTGAAAGAAAAGTATTTATGGGAATAGTAATAATGTGTGTGAATATTTCCTAGCTTTTGGGACCTGTTTGGGTAAAGATGTGATTGCAATATTTTTTAATTTGGATATCCACAGTGATATAATATCATATCAGCTGAAAGGCTTTCAGGAAAGGACATAACTGCTGCTGGGAGGTGGGCTGAGACAGAGAAGCACCTAAAAGAATTTGGATAGGTGGTAGTGGGGAGGCAAGGGAGCACTCCCCAGATGACAGCATGGCTCAGCACGGTCTCCAAGCTTTCAAGAAGCAAGGCTGCCACTTTCTGTCTGCCCCAAAACCTCTGAACCCACCAAGGATCCTACAGCTTGGTAAGCTGTGCACTGGGCTGTCTCATTTCCATGGTAGCATCCCAAGGAAGTGCTGCCACTCTCCTACACACGCCGGACTCGCAGGCTGCACCGCACCCTCTGCCCATACTCACTGTCAACCTGCAAGGTGTTGGACTGAAGCTGTGGGTGAAGACGACCAAGAGACAAACTTTCACTCAGATTCTTGTTGAATGCTAACACATTTACCAAGACCTGCAAGAGAATAAAAGAGCCCAAATAATAAAAATGTAAAGAGAATAGGAAAAGTGAACTTCCTGAGCATCCTCCTTATTTGTAGCTCCAACATCTGCAAATGCGGCAGGCATAGAAGAACGTGAACTTTTTACCAAACTGCACAAACTAATGCAGGTTTTCACCATGTAAAGAGAACCTTGGAATACAGCCTGTATATTGTTGGAAAAGTGGTACATTTCAGGCTCACATGGGCAATTTGTCACACAGTTCCTGATAAATTAGGAGAGTTGTTAGTCTGGAACATGACATAATCTCTAAAAATGTATTTCTTTATGCCAAAATATCAGCATGTGACTTCTAACAAAGCATAAGGAAGCAACGGTTGGCTTTAATTTTGCCCTGAATGATGCCTTCCAAGAGATAAGGAAGACAGGAACCAAATTTATTTTTAATAATATGGTACTGTGGCACAAATAATGAAGCTACTAGCACATGCTTCACTCAGTTACAAATTATAAATGATGAGGAGCTCCCCAGAATGTAGTGAATGCTGAGTAGGGTAGAATTTAGTCTGGCACACCAAAATGCATTTTTCATAAGGTAAACAATGCTACCAGAGGCACACAGCTTAGAACATCAGGACGGACAGTTTATGCTGCAAGAGGGGACCCTGCTCAGTACTGAGCCCAGCAGCTCCAAGAGGAGGTGGGCACCCGGACATGGCACTGACCTGAACGATGCCGCTCAAGGCTTTGTCCCCACTGTTAGCTCCCAGACTCAGGTACGTCCCGCACATCCCCTCCAATGGCTTCACAATAGTGGGCAACAAGAAAGACAGGGGCCGTTTCCGAGGCTGAATGAGATTTTGCTGCAGGAAAAATGTACCAAAAACATTCAGCAAGGAGTTGTGCATGTTAACTTCTTACTCCTTTCGCTGGAGCCAGCAATTGCACCTGTGCAGTTTTATGAGGCTGTTATTGTCACTGCTGTCATCGTGCTCTCTGAAGTTAACAGGACCCAGCCTGTTTCACGCTCTCAAAGCTCTTTTACAGAAGATATACAGAGCCATTTACCCACTCCTATTGTACCAACACAGAAAACTGGGACAATTTTTCAATACATGGCAAGAAGAATCAACAAGGCAATGCTAGATGCTACCAAGTACCGGTCTGTAATTGTTTCTTTCAAAAACCTGAAGATTTTTCTTCTACCATTTATTACCTTAAAATCTGCAGAGCAATAATTCATAATGAGTTATTAATTCAAGTCCCCAGAGGACAATTGTTCTAAAGTGCATCTGGGCTACAGGAAAAATAGCTACCTGCAACACACAGCTGTACTATGCTGTTTGATAACGCCACATTATAGTGATAACTGATGCACATGTAGCCTCCTGCTTACTCTATTTCAGCAGCTCATATTGTGAAAAGATACGAGCTTTCTGTAGACAGCTCTCTCTAAGTTATCAATAAGCCACCAAATAACCTCACCACTGTGGAGATGAGATTACAATCAATACGAATAGTGCAGGCAGCTCAAATAAAGAATATGTTGTGCTGTTCATTACCAGCCTGGGAATGGAGTGGTTCGTTGTTTTGTTTTGCCAGGAGAAGTCCAGCATCTGGCTGTTCAGGAGCACTCCAGAGGGTGTCATTATTCCACTACCAAATGGACGATTCAAAGAACTGAAAAGAAATGAGAAGAAATCTCATAAAACTTTTCACAGTGTGCACATCGAGGCCTTCAGTGATGCAATTTTCTGTCCCGTCTTGGCTTGACAGAGAGTCTGCCATGTTTTTTTAAGATGTGCACAGTGGAAGTCTCTGTGTATTTAGGAACAGGCACTGTAACCATGTGCGTGACAGAATCAATCCCTCCTTGCATTCAAGGATTCCCCCGAGGCGGTGGGTCTGCCTCCACGCTGCTGACTTCATCTGTAACCTCTCTAGGGAGCAGAGCGAGGACAATCAAGACACGTGAGAGCCATGGGTGGAGCTGGTAGAGCTGCACAGCGTGGAGCAGCACCTCAGGGCCGTCTCAGCTCCGCCCCAGCTTCTCCACTTCTCCTATTGCAGGACTAACTGCTGGAGCAGCCCCATGGGGCCAGGGAGTTTGGGAATGCCATTCTTACAGTAAGGATCCACACAAAATGTCTCACGTGACTTGCCTAGGAAAGTGCAGTCTCTCCCCTTCGGGGTTTCTGGAGGAAGACTGTGGGCCAGCCCAGCATGTTGGACACCACAGATCTGGGCTGGGTTTGCGTGGGGTCGAAGCTCCTGCTCCACCTGACAGCATTCCAGGTCTGGCTCTGTCCTGCCCTGCTGAACCTGCTTTCTTCTCCCTGCTCCCATCCTCTGAGCATGTTGTGAAGAGAAGTAAATCCCTTACCTTACAACTGCAACAATGAAGTCATCGGGTCCCATGACAAGAACCTGGCTGGCAGCAGGTCCGCTCTCCACAGAGAAGTGAGGCAGGCGGAGATCTGATGAGAAGGGCTGGGACTCATTTATCAGCTGGCGCAGGGAATCAGCTTCTGTTTTACTTCAGTGGTGAGGAAAGGAAGGAGAAGAGAAGGCGATGAGCGCAGGAGGCCAAATATCTCTTGGTCCCTTGGTGGGGGGTTCATTTACACAGCTGCAGGATTCCTTCCCTGTGGAGCCTGGCACTGCAGGCAGGGAATCACCCCGCTCAGCCAGCAGAAGGTGGCTCTGCCCACAGCCACCAACCTCCCAGGCTCTACCCATGGACATGAACTGCACCCTGGGAGATAAGAGGTGTCACCACTGGCTGAGTGCTGGTTCCCTGTGTGCAGAGAAGGGCGAGACAGATCCAGCTCTGTCCACCAGCTGTGGTTAAACCTGGCTCTGCAGGAGGCTGGGCTGCAGTCCCAGGCCTGGCCACTCCCACGCCTCTGGGTGTGCTGCAAAGGCAGCTTGTGTGACCCCCCGAGATGGAAAACTTAGGGAGATCAGAAGGCGGGAGGAACCCTCAAGACTAAGCAGGACCTCTGTGTGAGGACATCCTATGTTTCATCTCCACAGCCCTGTGGTATCAGCTGTGATCCTCGTGGGAGAGCGAGCATGAGCACTGAGCTTTCCTCAGTAAAATAGAAATAGAAAAAACTCAGGTTTCCTTATGTGCAGGAAAGAGGAAATTCAGGAATGATACCCAAACCACACACCTTGCAACCACCAACGTGCCCATCTGCCTCAGACCTACCTCAACATGCCTTCTGCAGCATGAACAATGGATGCATCATCGGATGGGTCTCCCAAGTTGCTAGCTAGACTCAGAGCGATTTTTAATGTCTAAATTGAACACACAAAGAAGGAGACACAGAACATCATTTAGGTGGTACTGGAAATAACACTTCTGATACTCCAAACAGGAGGTACCTGCTCTACCAGCATGTTGTCCAAAGCCTATGAACTCAAATGTCTACCTCAGTGAAAAGGGTTGCCACACATGGGCATGGGGATAAAAGGGGGTCAGATTTTCATGGCAAACTGCATGCAGGGAGAGGCAAGTGTATCAAGTAGTATTTGCATACATTCCACCTTCCAGGCAGTGTTTTCCAGTTGGCTTTGCCCAGCTATGGTTCAGCAGTATTGCCAGCTGGCAGACAGGATTGCCAGCATGCTACTTTCTTTCTATTTCTTTCTTTCTGTTCCTAAGTAGTCACCACAACAGAAGCGATCGCACCAAATCCCAGTGGGAAAATGGGTCCTGGGCTTGCTGTTTCCTCTGGGATTGTACAAGACTGTCAGTTTTCAGGTCATGCCATTTTCATTCAAGTTTCAAAAGAGCTCATTTTCATTTTGATATGCACCGCTCATCAACAACCAGTCTTGAAATGCCATACTTTATCTTCTGATGTACAATTCAGAGCATGATTGACTTCTGGACAAGGTGGTGTTTCCATGAAACCATGACCACCATAGCATAGGTAGGATGTACAAGCAGCTTGGTGGCCATTGAAGAGCTTCCATGAAACAGCAGAGCACATGTCTAACCCATGGGCTCTGGTTAAAGACATCCTAGTCATTGCTGTCCCAGGGATGACTTAGCACTGAATCTCAGCAATGTGATCAGCTTTGCAATCCTGAGAAATCAGGATTACGTGTGTCCTGAAGTGAATGCCCTTTATCTGGAGGCTGCTGCTCCTCACCTGTGACATGATAACTAGTGAGTGAAACTCTTTATCAGGTGTAAATGCAGAACAAACAGATTCATTTAAAGTTCCCTGAAGAGTACTCAAAATAACTTTTCTGAGTCATCCTTCTCAGCCTCTTCATAGTTCTAGCAACATGTAACACCCCCAGTTGCTGTATTTTTGCTAAGGCAGTAACTTTCCTGTGCTGTGCAAGGTGTCCTCTACAAAAGCCTCTGTAGCATAAAAGGTGGAAGAAATCAGTGGGATACCATTAGATGCTGTAGGGTCATTCTCACATACAGGAAGTGGGCAAAAGCCACGGTCTGGTCTTCCGAAAAGGCTCTGCTTAAGCTAGAAAGAGTTCAGCTGAGCAGGGGGCTCCAGCATCTGCACCTATCTGAGGCAGCAGCACAGCTCAGATTTACACTTTAGCAGTCTATTTGCTCATTCTCCTCTGGGAATCACCTACAAACATTTTTGTACAACCAAGGAATAAATGAATCATTCTCTAGCAGCACAACAAAGTCAGCCAAATGCTGACCCTCCTCTTACCTCTGCAATCCAGTGCAAGATATTCCCCCTGGATGCTAGATTTGTGATGTTAAAGCCCTCGAGGATATTCAGTGCTGTGATCAGAGCAGGACCTGCATGTGGAGGTGGGGGACTCAAAACAAGATGACCTGTGAAGAGAAGAAACCTCCTGAACCACCTCTGGTCATCAGTTGCAGTAGGTAACTGCAGAAAACTCCCTGGAGGGCTTTTCTGCAGATGTTGTTACACTGTCACCTCCTGTCAGGTGAAGTGCATGACAGTGGATCAAGCAGCAGTATTTACCTCGGTATGTGGTGTGGACAGGATTCTCCACTGTAACACTGTAATTGCTGAAGTCTTCCTCCTCCAAGACTCCTCCGTAGTTTTGGACCTGAGTAGGAGAGCAAGGCAGCGCACGCTGAGAAAGCTGGCTTGAGGCTCCTGCTGGCCTGGGTGAGCAATCACTGTGTTGTTAAGCAACTAACATGAGACCCCTGAGCCACGTTCTACAGGATCCCCTGAAAATGTGTACTTTCATGGCCTTGGTGGCTTGGCTCACCATTCACCAGCACTGGAAAGCCCTGCAGCTCATCTTCAAAAGCCCACCCACCCCACGGCTGCCTGCAGAAATTCTGTCTACCCACCAGGAGGGGATGAGCACTGCCTTGCAGCCTTCTCTGGGTAGCAAGGATGAATACACTAAAGGTTATGAAGTGTCTGAATAATGCCAGGAAAGACACTGGGTGCGGCAGATCTCCACCAAGAGAAATCTTTATCTCCCAATCTCCACCCTATTTTTAATTATAGCAGGTGATAAGGGGGTCTTCCCATTATACTTTTTCCCTGGTTTGGTAATTTTCATGTACGCAGTAAAGGTGGGTAATTCCCTCCACTGCAGGTCCTCAGTGCTTGAATTATGATGGAGATCAGTTAGGGCCTTCATAACAGCACTCTGCTGGCCTTAAAAGTCTCCTGGAACAAGTAATGCTCTTAGTCATGGTACAGGTGTTACCACATTCAGAGCATTCTCTGGAGAGCACTACTCTGTGCCTGTGCATTCCCACCTCAGGATTGAAACAAAGGGCTATGTGCTTGGGTGATATTCCACCCCTTCCTTCACTGAAACAATAAACACTGTGAAGCTGATGTGGGAAGCCAGCACTTCGCTCTGCAACCAAATCTGGAACAGAACACCTGATCCCAGAGCTTGCTGGGCTCTTTGTGCTGCAGCCCCAGAACTGGGGTCCCCTGCACCACCAGCCTTGGACTCTTCCTGTTCCTCATTCTCCACCTCTGCTGTTGTCCACGTGAACCAATGGAGATGATTTCCTAACACAGAGATCCTATCTAAGGATTGAGCTAAATAAACCCATTCCAGACTACTGAAAATACACTGAAGGAGCACGTGAACAATGGTAGCCAGGAAAAATGGTGCCACCAGCCACCCTGACTGCAGCTACCTAGGCATAAAAGTAGATTTCCAGTACTGAATACATGAATACATGAAAGGACTCTTAGGACTCTTAGTGAAAATTTGTATAGCTGTCACTGTGGCCAGAGCAGGTTGGGTTGTTTTTTGCTTTGTTTGCCATTGTTATATTTTGAGATCACAACTAGCAACAGGAGTAGCTAGCACACAGGGCTCACCTCAGAGATGATCTCCTGGCTTAAGTTTCCACTGTAGAAGGCTGAAGTCCCTTCTGCTCCCACTAGCTCCAAGACAGCTGCGAGGTCCAGGCGCCTCACAAACATGCCAGGCAACAAAGGCTGGCCATTCGGCAGGAAGGTCTCCCGAAACTTGTCAGAGTAGTTCAGGTCTTTAAGCTCACTCACAGCTTTGGCTATGGAAGAGAAGGAGAGGGGCAGAGGATGGACATCCAGAAACCTCAGGATGCATGAGTGTGCAGGGGACCTGGGAACTTGCTACTGTCTCTTGCCCTGTTTCCAAACCAGAGAGCCAGAATGCAAGGGATGGATCACACCCCTGCTGCAGCTGGGAAGGAAATCCAAAGAAACCCTCCCACCTTCTCACTGCCCTGACAAAGGGCTCCAGGTTTGCTGTCACTACACACCTCTTGCAGACTCCTGCTTTGTCTCGCTCCCATCACCACCCATTCCCAGCTCCAAGGCGCTCTGATTTCCCACGCACAACCACCTAACCTGTCCCAAGCCCTGCAAGAAGCCACCCTCACAGTAGGCTCCTTTGTGCCACCTCAGCTCCCCAGCATGTGCTCACCCAAGTCATGCGTGATGTTAAATCCATCCTGGGCGACGGCAGCCACAAGGCCCAGCAGCTGTGACCAAGGAAGCCTGCAAAAGGAGGGCAGCCAAGGAGACATGTGCCCACGTGGATTGGTGGGGCAGACAAGCTCTCAGCAAGCTGGACTCAGGGCTAGCAGTGGCCAAAACAAGCACAGGGCTTTTAGTGGGTTGTTTCTTCCAAGCAGGTTTCATGATGTACCCCAAAGGAAAACATCAGTGCAAAGATGGGGAAATGGCCACCTCTGGAGCAAAATGTCACATCCCTGAGCAAGTTATTCAGACTCCCTCTCTCACTTCTCTAGCAGGGCATCAAGCACGACTGCATTTCTCAGGGTCCAGCTAAAGAGAGAGCTGAGAATACATGAAAATGCACAAAAATGTTATTCACATGTTTCTGAGAACATTAGTTGTCCATCTCCTTGGAAAGCGTGTGAAAGAATTTCACTGTGCTGAAAACCTGACCTAGCTGAATTGTTTTGTTAAATAAAGCACCAAAACTTGGGTGCGCTTTTCAGCATGAGCCTCTGAGCACCTGTTAGCTGATGATTTTGACTGGTGACTGAGGGCATGCTCTGATGGAGAGGGGCTGCGAGGGAGCCTGGGGTACAGTGTGTGCAGGGTGGGCTCTTACCTGCCATGCAGCTGGTGTGCCCGGTGCATGCCTTGTAGCGTGCCTGGCACCCCCACGAGCAAACCTGGCTGTAGAAGGGGAAAGGTGAAAAAGAAGAGTGAAATGCAGGGCTCCTGGCTGCAAGTCGAGGAGCTGCGAGTAATGCTCACACAGAAAGCGTTTCATCTTTAAGCAAAGTGGAAGAGGTCTGTGGCAAGACACTAAATTAGGAAATGAGTCTTTGGAAGGAATGAGGAAACTTCAATCCCAGCGTCAATCCAATTTGGTCAGGAGAAATAACCCATCTGAATGACATGGGACCTTGCTCCCTCATGGCACATTTGTTCTCCCAGATCACTGCTGCCAGAAGTTGCCTCGCTCCCTGCCCCTGCCTCAACTGACCTCTCTGCTCCCCATGCCCTGCAGGCTCCAGGTCTTCTGGAGGTGATACAGGAGGGTTTCCCTTGGCTCCCCATGCTCACAGGGCCCTGGGCCTCCCATGGCGGACTCCTGTCACTTTCCTGGGGCTCTTTCACACTGAGAGGCCAATGAAAGGGCCCCAGCCCACCTGGCCCTGCTGCAGGGCTCCTCACCTTGGTGTCCTTCAGCAGATAGCCGTCTGGCGGGATGCCCAATGGAGCCACCTCACGGAAGTCGATCACCTGGCTCTGGTTCTTCCGGATGTCATGGACCAGCATCACCCCACCCCTGTGGTGAGAACAGGGTCAGGCATGGCACTGGCTGTCCCCACCGCCACCTCTGCTGTGAAGCCCATGCAAAGAGCAGATCCTCATCGGGGATGAAGCCAATCAGTGCCTGCCAGCGTGGCCAGAGGGCTGCTGGCTCTGTTCCACCACCAGGTTGGACTGCGTGGGATTTTCTTTCTAATCCTGGCTGGTTTGCAACAAAAGAGGGGGTTTACTTACAAGGGAGCAGCATCCTGCCCAGCCTGGAGGTGCTATGGGGTGGGTTTGTGCAATGTCCTGCACCTCCCGTAGCTCAGGGACACCAGGAGCAGAGGGGAGATGGGGCCAGCTGGGCTGGAGGTTGGGCTCCAGCTGGCGAGGAGCAAAGCCTACCCAGGGAAGTGCTGGATATCTGCAGGCACTGGGCCAAGGCCTGAGTGCTGCCAGCTCCTGGCACCCTGCACAGGGGCTCAGCTGCACACAACGCTTCCCAGCCCTCTCCAGCCCATGTCTGGGACTGTCCTGGCAGCTGCTACTGTAGATACAGGGATCTCTGTCCCTCTCCGTGGAGCCAGGAGCAGCTGGCACCTACCCGCCGATGCCTGAGGTGTGGGGGTTCACCACTCCTGCGCAGAGTACTGATGCGATGGCCGCGTCCACTGAGGAGCCCTGCTTGCTGAGCACGTCGACGCCCAGTGCTGTGCAGCGGGCAGCATCCGTCACCACGGCTCCACGCTGGAAGAGCTGCCAACGGAGAGAGGATTGCCCAGCTCTCCGCCTGTGTGGAGCTGCAATCTGAGTGCCACTAAGAGTGCAAGAAATTGAAAAGAGCAAAGCTCTCCCATTCCTGAATGTGCAGCCAGATCTGCGCTGCTGTGTGGGATGTGGCAGTGGTGACCGTGACCACAGGGTAGCCATTCTCATTCAGCCTGCAGCAGGAAATGTTCTGCAGCACATTTCTCCTGGGGACAGTGTGGCCCCATGACCACACGCATTTGCTTTGCACCTCTCCACATGAGGGGTCAGCAGGAGGTATGGTTCCAATCTCAGCAATTCCCCTGCATGGAGCCTGCCAGAGATGGGCTCTCACACAAGGATCCCTGCAGGTGGAGTTGTGGGAGAGGTGTCTCTGCTGCTCAGAGAACTGCTCTCAGAAGGCATTCACACTCAGCTTGAACACTGCTGGACACACAGCAGCAGGGCTGCCTGTTGCCCCTAGGACCCTCAGCCCCATTGGGCACAGACGCATGTGTCATGCAAGAGCTGAGCCCTGGCAGCAGCAACATGGGAAAGCTTTCAGGTAGGTAGGTAGGGTTGCATACTCAGTACCGGGTTCTCACTGACACTGCGAGGGCCAATCTGTTGGCAAGAAGGGAGGTGAGGGAACGTGCATGCCCCAAGCCAAAACCCACAGCATGCTGCAAAGCCACTGCTTTGTCTTACCTGAGGGTCTCCAAAGTAGATCTGCATGATCAAGGCCACCGTGACCCCTGTGGCAAAGGTGAGGCAGGCAGTGATGATGACGGTCAGCCCGTCCTGCCGGCAGCTGCAGTCTCCAGAGAAGGGGTCCTTGCTGGTCTCTCGCAGGGGGGACGCATCCTGGCTGCCCATCTCCGAGGAGGACGAGGGCAGGCGCTGGAGGCGCGCGGACTTCAGGAAGGAGTCTGGGTCTTTGTGGGCAGCAAGGAGACAATAAGGATTAGCGATTGAGCAACACGGGGCTCCTGTTGCACAGTTTACCTGGCACTAGCGTTACACCGTGCCACATCCAGCAGGGCTATTACATTCCCTATTGGTATGAGCTCTCAGTAGACTTTCTGGCTCAGGTGCCGCTCTGGGTTGTTTTATTGTTCCCTTCCTTTAGCTCAAGCTATCCCAAGATTACTTTCTTGGAGATTAAGAGGGGGAAAAAACTGAATTTTTCCCCATTCATCATTCTTCAGGGGCGGACCCATAATTACTGCCCTGTTTGGATGGGTTCTAACACAGCACTGACTTGCAAACAGGTCTCAGAAATGCAGCAGAACTGAACATTCCAACTTAGAAAGGCAGCAGCCATATCTGGAGCTGTACTTCAGCACCTCAGCCAAACAGACTCAGGCACAGGAAACACATCCACTGACTCTTGATGAAGTGGGGGCAGAAAAGAGCAAACCTGTAAATGGGACCTCTGCAGGTCCCCCAGCCCTGCCTTCAGGGAAGGCTCTGTGTGAGTCTCTCCCTTATTCTGGCTGACAAGGCTCAATGAGATCCAGCGGAGTACTGAATGCTCAGCCTCATGGTGGTGAACATAATGGGAAAGAGTTTTGCTGGGCAGCAAGCAAAGCTCAGGATGATCAGAAGGCCTGAGACATGCCTTGGCTCTCAGCTCACACCGGCTCTGAGGGGCAGGCTGGCTCAGCACCCTGGGCAGCACAGCATTCCCATCCCCACCAGGCACCATACCACTCCAAGCCAGGAGCTCCTGGGTGAGCAGGTCCAAGCAGGCAGAGCTGCAGCATGCAATGTGTTCCTGGTGTGGGTGGTGGGGACATCCTGTTGAGGGGTGTCACAGATGTCCCACAGGGCCTTGGGCAATTGCTCAGCTTGCATAGCCACAGTGCTATGCTGGGACATGATTTGGCTGCAGGGAGTTGGTCCAGTCACAGAATGCACCAGCACCAACATTCACCCTCCTTGGCCATCAGACCCCACCTGACTCTCAGAGAAGCTGTGAAGGAGACCTGGTTTTATGTGGAGACCAGCACCGTGGGGATACAGGCCCACCTCAGCTCTGGATGTGCTGTGGTGGGGACAGCAGAGGCTGGAGCTGCTTGAAGGTGCGCACTGCAGTGAGGAACGCTTCAGTCCTCTGAGGTGGTCATCCCTGTACCCACCAGCACTACAGGGACACCTGTTAGCAACGCCTTCTGTGCTGCAGAACCCAAAGGTCTGGATTCCCTGCCCCGGGAGCCTGGCAGATGATGTGATACGAAGAAGCATGGATGGTTTTTGCAAGACACACGCACAGTGTCAGATGAGTGTGAGGCTCCACATGGCAGCACAGGAGACGCACGCAGCTCTTCCAGGTGGCACCTGGGGATATGGTGGAGACACACACCCAACGGGACCCCCACACAAATCTCTGCTTGTGCCCCCCACGCAAAAGGAGAGATTTGGCACTGCCCCTGCCAAACTTCACCTCACCACGTCCAAAGGCAATGGGGTGCTGCAGGGAATGGGATGGCAACAGACGATGGAAACTGCACTCGGTGTTCACAGCACAATGAGGCCACAGACAAGGTGTGAGCAGGGCTGAGATCCATCTGCAGGCTATGGAGCAGCCCAGGAGCAGCGTGCACTTGAGCTGTGGGTCCATTTGTGAGCAGGCACCAGTCCTCATAGTCAAACCTTCCTCTGTGAGCCACCGGCCAGGCTGGGAGCAGGTCCTGGGGACAGCGCAGCCCCGTGGCAAATAACTGTGGCCTGGGGTGCACACAAGGAAGAACTTGGGGCTGTGGAAACCACCTCGTGGTGGGGGCTTTGGGGACCTCATGCGATGATGGATTCTGTCGCTTGCAGAAACATGAAATGGAGGAGAAAAAAACAGGACTCTGGACTATTCACAAGAAAGTAAAAGAAAGTAATAAATTAAAAAAAAAAAAAAAAAAGGCAAAAGGTTTTCACAAGCATAAAAAGAACACCTGACTTTATTAAAGCCATGCATTGGCAAGGAGGAGCGCCGGCTCCTCGCAAAACCCCTCACGCCTGCTGCTGGCGCGGGCTGTCAGGGCAGCTCCGGCACGTTTGCGGTGGGAATGCGGAACGTGGAAACGAGCGGAGGATGAACGACACAGAGCCGCGGTGTGACGGAGCCC
>JAOWBP010004554.1:441444-455810 GCA_028571105.1 Tragopan temminckii | reverse complement strand
AAAAAAGAAAACCAAGAAAGGCTGCTTGCTAGCAGAGTGCAACAGTAGTACACACTGAATAGGTGTTCTCTTCAGGAGCTCTGTGGAAGAGAGGTTATTTCTAACACAGTAAACAAAGCCATGCAGAGGGTAGGAGAAAGGGAGCAGAAGGGGGAAAAATAAAGGATGAGGAGAAAGAACAGAACTAAGGAGGAAGAAGAACACAGCATGGCAAGTGCTCAAGGCTTCATGTTTTGTTGTCCTCTTCTTGTAAACAAGCTAATAATTCTCATTAGTTAGAACAAGTAAAAAGATTGAAGTTCCAAGTTGAGGGGCTGGAGGTTCCAGGAGTCTGTTCAGTCCATTCAGCAACACCACAGCCAGTGAGAAAACGAGGGGTATTTTTTTCTTTTTTTTCTTTTTATGTTTAAAATCTTCATTACTTAAAGCTGAGAGAAAAAGCCAACTCAGGAGCCCTTTTCAAGGATGGCTCATTGTCTCTAGACTGAATAAATCACGCTAGTTTAGAGAGAACCTTTTTTTTTTTTTTTTTTCCTTTTTAATGACTTATAAAAACCACACGGTTCCTTCCTCTGCCCCTTTACTCAAAGGCGTGTCTGTGCCTCAGGGACATAGATCTCGATGCTGTCTGCACTCTCCGTGGCTGAGTTCTGCCGGACAGAGGCAGCGCGCTTGGCTGCCATGAGACGCTTGCGAGCTTCCTGGCGCTGCTTGTCTGAATCAGAGGCTTTGTCCCGGTTCAGTTGGGATTTGGACTTTGCTGGCTTCTTTGGCACTGGAGGGGGTGGTTTCTTCTCTTCCTTTAGGGAGACAGTAAGGAAAAACCCAAACATAAAATAAAAATGCACATACAGAAGTTCGCTCTCTACTATGGTGGGGACTCTCAAGGCCTGAAGAGCTAAGAAACAAGGTTATGAGTGACAGGTGCAAGAGGTAGGAACAGTTCCAGAGCAAGGCACTCATCATAAAATAAGCTCTCTACTTCTTAAAAAATAAAAAAGGGCCATTTTGCATTTCATGGTACAGATTGGTTTTTTTTTTCTGGCTGTATCTGTAAGTCAGCTGTAAGTCAGAGCACAGAAGACAGCACAAAGACTGAACATCATCTGAAACCGCAAAATCCTAATATGCTGCACTGCCCATAGCCATAGCATTCTTTCTTCCCTTCATATGTGGTCAGGCAGGGTGGCCCTGAGATGCAGCCTTCCCTGAATTTCCAAAAGACTCCAGCAGATGCTTTTTATACCACCCAGGCACCAGTACTTATGCAGTGCTTATAACACTAGAGGCCTCTGCATCACTGCTTTGAGTGTACAACATTCTCCCCATCTTCCTCTTGTAAGAATTGTTTCCGCTATTACTCAAGAGGCTGTGAAAGCATGCACAGGGAGGATGGCTGATTAGCAATGCAATCTTATTAGTACAAGTGCCAGAATTATTATCACAAGCAGCTAGATTATATGGAGAGATTACACTGCAGAAACAGAAGGTAGTGAACATCCTAGAGATCTGTTTGCAGACAGGAGTAGATGTCATACCTGAAATACCTGTGAACTGCTCGCACCACTCTGAACTGCCCCACACTCACCTTTCTCTCCGGTGTCTCTGCCAGTTGCCAGCTATTAGCTTTCAGGTGGTACAGCTCGTCAAATTTCATGCTGATGTCTTCAATGGACAACTGCAGGAGATCCCAAAACCCAGCTAGGTCCTGGGCTGTGGGTCTGGGATTGGCATTAGGGTTCTAGAAGGGAAAGCATAAAAATACATCAGAAAGAATATGCCTGTACAGCTTACATTTACTCTTTTCTAACGACTGAAGCCTCAAAAACCCTTAAGAAACTTCAGCCCTTAGTAGGCACAGGCATGAGGGCATCATTTACAGACGGAAGTTTTTTTTTGCAGCAACCAGGAAGAAGAGATCCTGATGGAATTTCTTATATAGGAGAACAAAAAAGAATCCTAAAAGGCACTCTGCAGCAGAAGGCAACAGCACCTTTCTCCTCATGGCATCTCTGGTTAAGTCTAATCCCACAGCAGTAACCTCCAACTGAAGATCTCTGGCAGACAATTCAGGACTACAACACTTTTTTTTTTTTTTTAAAGTACATAGATTCATTCCCTCAAGGGAATTGAATAATAGAAACTGATAACAGCACAATGCAAACCACAGCTGACAGCTGGAAAGCTTGCATGCCAGTGTTTTCACAAGCAAAACTACTTTGCTACACATCCCTACAAAACAATCTGAAAGTATCAGTACAGTTAGGGGATGACCTGCTGGAAAGAAGCTCTGTGGCAAAGGATCTGGGTGTCCTGATGGCCAACAGTTTGCCCATGAGCCAGCAGTGTGCCCCGGTGCCCAAGAAGGCCAATGGTATATTAGGGTGCCTTACAAAGATCATGGTCAGCAGAGTGAGGGAGATGGTTCTTTCCTCTGCCCTGCTGAGGCCAAATCTGGAGTTCTGTGTTGTTTTGGGTGTCTCAGTTCACAAAAGACAAAGATCTCCTACAAAGAGTCTAGCAGAGGGCCATAAAGATCTCCAGGGCCTGAAGCATCTCTGTATGATGTATGAGAAAAGGCTGAGAGTGCTGGGGCTGTTCAGCCTGGGGAAGGGATGACTGAAGTTGGGGGGGGGGGGAATCTTATTACTGTTTACAAGTATCTAAAGTGAAGAACTCACATGGGGCCAGGCCCTTTCTGTGATGTGTAGTGACAGGAGAAGGGGCAACAGGTGAGAACTGTAGCACAGGAAGTTCCATCTGAGCACAAGGAGGAATTTCTCTACAATGAAGGTGCCCAAGCCCTGGCACAGGCTGTGTAGAGGAGGTGGAGTCTCCTTCTCTGGAGATATCCAAACCCACCTGGACACTTTCCTGCATGACCTGCTCTAAAAGTGGGGTGGGACTGGGGAACTCCAGAGAAGCCTTCCAACCCCTCTGATTCTGTGATTTCTTAGACTTGCTTGTAGGTTCATAGAATTGTAGAAGGGCTTGGGCTGGCAGGGACCCTACAGTTCCCATCCCCATCCCTGCTGTGGGCTGGCTGCCCTACCTCAGCTCAGGCTGCCTAGGGCCCAGCTATGGCCTTGGGCACCTCCAGGGATGGGGCACCCACACTTTGCTGGGCAGCAGTGCCAGCACCTCATCACCATAACTTCTAAAAAAACTTTAAGGAGCTAAAGTAAATTTGCCTCCATTAAAAACAGAAAATTCCTAATTCTCAGGCACCTAAACTGTCAATGTAGGCCCACAATGTCTCAGGAAAGCACAGGATTAAATCTAAGCAACTCAGCACAATGTGTCAAAGGAAAATTTCAACACAGAATATTGCTGAAAGCCTGGCTGCTGGTGTTGCTGTTGCTCTTCTCTCAGCCATGTTCAAAGATCAGCAAGGGAACATCCAGCACTTCACCTCCTTCTTCTTCCTGAGTTTCTCTAAGTTTCTTCCAAGTAAAGGGGAACACATCCCAAGAATTCTGCAAAACCCAAAAGCTTGAGGGGAAAGAGACAACCCCCAAATCCTAGATTCCCACCCATCCTCAAGTTAGCTCAGCAAGGGCAAACCTTCGCATTAATTTGAAGAGATCTGATTCAAGTCATGTTCTGTGATTAACCAGAGACAACTGTGTTGGGACAGCTCTACCATCCACATTATCTACATGCAAAGTAAGCATCTTTGGAGAACAACATGCCCCCCCATTTGGCAAAAATCTGTCTTTCACCTCAAAAAGTCCTTTAGAAGCAACAAAGAAGTGGTTTCCAGGACACACAGCAGAATGGCTACAAGATATCAGACCTACAAGAGACTCTGCAGGTGCCCTTTAGTGTGTCCTAATGGCAGCTGAAGAGAATTTCTGTGCCACACAAGCACCAAAACAAACTGCAAATATTCATCCCTGAGCAGAGCACAACTAAGAACTGCCTGTTCAGCCACCCTCTGCTCACCTGCTATTTGAAAACAGCATGAAGCCATCACAGCACAGTGGTCAGGTTGTAGGCTACAGCCGCTCTGGCACTGCTCTGTACCACTGTCAGGCATTATAGTGTCAGTGTAATAGTATTCCTGTTGTGCTGCTGAAACAGCTGTATTTCCCTCCCAGAAAGAGGCAGAAATAAAACCAGACTCACCAAGTTTTGTTCACAGAGGCCATGGAATTGCTGGAATTTCTGTGACATTAGTAGCTGTGCACTGCCCACTGCACTCAGGACTTTTCCTAAGACTATTAGAGGGTGAAAAAGAAAAGAAAGAAGGGCTTAGTTGAACAGTCCATAAATGCAGCAACAAACTCAGGCATTCCTGGAGCAAGCAACAATCATTAGCAGTTACAGAGATCTGTTAAGAACTAACTACTCTCAGGCAACAAAGCTGCACTGAAACTACAGTCTGTGGTTGTCTTTGCCATCCATCATTGCTCCCTCTATCTAGAGCAGGTCAGAAGCAGGACAACAGATGAAGATCATGGCAATAGAGCTTGCAGGAAGTACCTTGTGGCTTGTGTGATGGGCTGAAGATGACGCAAGTGCCAGTCAGAAGAGTTGGAACTGGCACCTGCTCTTCATTGCCTGCTCTTCTGCCCATGGACAAAGCAAAAGCGGCAAGTGACAGGAGAACTGTCTCCAATCTCCATTTATCAGAAGGGATTAAAATACTGTCAGGCAAGTGTTTTTAATCACAATGCTTTTAAAATCCAGGGCTTTATGCTGCTCTTAGTGGGCCTCCAAGGAGCCTCTGAGTATAGCAACATTCTTCTGGTTGATTATAGAAAAGTGCTAAATATGGGCTTTTCCCTTGCAAAGGCAGGGATGAGAGACTCACGGTGCACACAAAAACATCATGAGCACAGATGGAATGATCTGCTTTCTTCTCCCTAGCCTGATGCAGCTCTCCCAAATCAGTTCTGAATGTTTATAGATCTGTGCTTGACTGGACAGACGTAAGCAGGGCTTTCTTTATACCCACCACATTCTTAGTTACAGAACCTACTAGGAGACTGCTCTTAAGGTCACAGATCTAACATCACAACAGTCTGTGCCTCTTCATACCAAGGCACTGATGCCACAGGCAGAGCAAGAGCAACATGACACGCTCTGTCCCTCTAAAGCGTGCAGAGCCCCAACACTGACTGTCCAGCTCAGAAGCCAGTGCAGCATCACAGTGTGATACGATTAGAGATCAACTGCCCCCACCCCCAGCAGTGACAGCAAGCTATAATTACATCTCACCACCATTTCACCTTTCTTGGGTATTAACAGGCCCTGAAGATTGTGCTCCTTGCAGCCTAGTTACTTGGTTCTGTCACTCAGTACACACCTAGGCATGATTACCATTGTAAGCAGCAGAGTTTTTGCCAATTCATTTGAAAATAACTGAAACAAGTCCAATTGTGACTGAGCCCAGTAAAATCAAGTGCCCTTGTGTTTCCTGTGTATGTGACTTTGGTATACTTCACAGGAATTCAGTGAGATGTTCCCCTACGAAGAAACCTCCTCTTTGACAAGCCAGATCACACAGGCAAACAGTCATGGTGCCTTCCACCCCACCACCAAGTATACTTTCCCTTGTACACTTAATTAAAACAGACTGGCCAGGGAGAAAGCTCTCACAGCCTCTCTGAAAACAATCTAGTCAAGCTTTTAGCTGCTTTGACTTCTCAATGAATGATGGCAGCTTCTGAAGTCTTCTCAACTGTGTTATTTCTTACCCCATTTGCTAAAGCAAGTTGCCTTATCCCTTCCTGTCTTTTCCAAGGACAAACTGTTCCTTGTTGCATACTCACCTCCAGGTTCCACTGTCACCCTGTGGGAGATCAGCAATTTAAACACAGAAAGCTAATCCAGTACTCTGCTTAAATTCTGAAAGGAGGAGCTACTGGGCTGCTCCAGCATTGTGTCTAGAGGCTGGCAGCACCTACCTTCCTCAGAGAGATTGTTCTCTTTGGTCTCCTGGTCCATCTGGCGGCACCAGCCCTCTAACCGTTCTGTTTCTGCCTGCAGCAGCTTCAGAAACCAGAACCCATCCCGCCGGCAGGCTCCTGGCTGCGTGGGTTCCGATGGCGAGGCAGATGATGTCTCAAGCCAAGGGTCAGGAGGAGGGAGAGAGGAAGGCTCCAGGGCTGGGTCAGTGTTATCTCCATAGGAGAGGTTTCTCTTAATCTGTGAGGGCTTGGCTGGTTGCCTGGTACTGGTATCAACACCAACAGAGTTATTGTGTTGGGGGCACTCAGCAACGCTTCTCTCAGATGATTTACAGCTAGAGTTGTTGGGTTCCTGCGTGTCAGAGTCTGTATCCTGTTTGGAGGACATACTGCGAGAGTGGCTGTTTCTGGAGAGATCAAACCCAAACATATTAAATAGCAGAACTCAACCTGTCTGGTTGCACAACTAACCATTAAAGACATTTATTATGCCTGCAGTTGAGCCTCCTCTTCCCCTTCTCACACACAAACACACTACACATTCAGACAGACAAAATCTTAAGGTTGCCTGCTTACTGCAATAGGCCATTCAGATGATAGAACTGATGCACAACTCTAATTACATCTTGGACTATTTTATTTCAAACTTCCACTGATTTGTCTGTTTGCAGACTAAGTGCTGTTTGCAGCAGGTGTGTGCTGTGGAGGAAAAGCTATCCACGGGCCCCCAATCAACACCATTTGTATTAGAATAAGGGGAAGAGGTGATCTAAGCAGAAATGGGGAAAGAGCAATTTAGAAGAAAGGAGTAAGAATTACAAAAGCCCAAGTCTTTCACTTACCGCCACTCGTCTTCTACCTGAACCCCGATGGACTGGAATTTGGTGACTGGTGGAGGAGGCTCCTCTTTGACCACTGGCTGAAGGCAGTCAACCTTATTAAACAAAAGAAACACAGACAAAAACAGACACAAGAACTTGCGGCTGGAATTCACATTAGTAGACGGGAGGGGTGCACACACACGTACACTGCATGTAAACACCACACACCAACTGCAGGGTTGTGCTAGGAGAGGTGCCAGGTTGCTGCATGGGTTTGCCTCCACTTGAGCATCAGGACTGTACCCCACTGGGCTGCTGCCAGGCACCTGCTCTGAGTGTACCCGGCTCTGCCATCTGCTGTTTGCATGGCACTGGCTGGGGAAGGGCTGCATGTCCCCAGGGGAGCAGCTGCACATGGCACCTGACATGGGCAAAGGCCACGAGCTTCACAATCCAATTAAGACTGACAGCAAAGCCCAGCTTCCTCTTTTCCAGGGACTGACACTCTCCATAGCCCTGGATAAAAGGCTTAGAAGGTTTCAGGAAGGAAATCCAGATGGTGGGCAGGTGGCACAGGAACAAACTTGGGAAAGGAAGAGGAATGAAGTCAGCTTCTCCAATGCAACTTTTCTTGCTCATAGCCGTTAACACATGCTTTGCCCCACCAGTCACACAGAGAAGTCTCTGCTGTGCTGTGTACCTAACTGGCCAGCTAATCCATGGAGAACTTGTTCAGCACACACGTGGTGACTTGTAAAGCCCAGCTCCTGATCTAGACTTGCTGAAGTGCTCACGCTCCTGTCTGCACTTTATAACTTGCAACACTAAGCCAGCAGTTTGGGACAGAATTGCTGTTCGCAAGGACCAGCCACCTGTACCCAGGAAATCTGTTCACAAGGTGTGCAATTGCAGGTGATAATATTTGCTGAATAAAGCATAGGTTTATGCTACTCAGTGGGTTCTCATTTGCCTACAGAACAAACAACTCATTTCCATTAGTTTCCACAAAGTTAAATGCTTCCAGCAGGAACAGCAGCAACCTGCTGGCACAGCCAACCAGCCCAGGGGAGTAGAGGCCACCAAGAAGCGCTCCCATCTGCCTACAGCTCTGCAAGTCACACTGCAGCAGATGGCAAGTAGAGGGGCCCATCACTCAGAAGAAATTTGTCCCAAGAACCACAAAGGACAAGAAACAGACTGACGCTAAGGAGCAGGAGCAGAGCATGGAATCAGAGCAGGCTTACTAGAACCAGAATGCCTCTTAGAGAGACCCACCCAGTTAATAGGGTCCCCTTGATTTATGAAATATTTCAAACTGAAATAACTTATAAGTCTCAGGTCTGTTACAGAAAGCCTCTGCCCTGTCTCCCCCCGGGAACATGGAAGTTAGTGTAACAAGCTATTCTAAGTGGGTTCAGATGCACACCTGGTCACACAAAACACATGTGCTAAATAGATGGGTTAAGGACATTCCTTAGGACACAAAGAAAAACAAACTGTTCCATACTTGTATTCCTATAGATGACAGTTTTCTTTTGGGGACGTTCTCCACTTTAGGCTCTTCACTCGTCAGAGTCCCTTTGTCGCTTTTCAAAGTTGCATTTTTCTGTGGTAGTTCTGGAGTGTCTCTTGCTGGAGTCACGATGCTGCCCCTCGTAACGCTGGGTGTCCTGGTGCTGTCTAAGCTGTCTGAAGAATTGCTTAGTCCCGACTGGCTGGTCACCTCGCTCTTGTGGTCCTGGCTGTCCAGGTAGGTGTCCTGTGCCGATTCAGTGCTGCTCTGCACAGTGACAGAGATGAACGGCTTTGATGTGGTCCGAGGTGGGACAGGAGGTGGAGTCTTTTTATATGCCACTAGGCATGATGAACCTGCAGTGATGGAGGTGGGGAGAATGGAGAATAGAAGAGGCAGACAGAGAGAGATACAGTAAAAGAAAGAAAAAGGAGGTCAGTCACAACATCCAAGAGGTTCCTCCAACCAGAAGCTGGAGGCAGAAATGCAGAAACAGCCTACAGTCAGCAGCTCATACCAAGTAACCCAAACCAAAGCATAATGGGAAGCAGAAGGCAGAGCCAGAACTAGCTTGCAAAAGAAGTTAAAAGAAATACCATGATGTGTGAAAGGCTAGTAATGGAGAAAGGTACAGAGAAGCCTCCCAGGACTGCTACAAGGTTTGGCAGGTGTAAGTCTCCACGCTGGGGGAACTCTTTTTGGCTAAGCCCTATGTTTTAGTGTCCTAGTACAGCCAAGTGTCTCAGCTCTTTGTCCCATCAGTTGACAACTTTCAGTATCTGGACCAGGGTGGTGTTTTTTCCTGTAAAAATGGAAAGAAGCCATAAAATTTATTAGATGTTGATAGTAAGAATATAAAAATCTAGCTGCTGTACATTACAGGAAAATACATCACGCCAGATCCAATAGCCAGAGAGAGGTGAGGCTGTGCTGCTCCACACAGCAACAGAGATATACACACAGCCACTACATACACATATACACACATAGTCAGAAGACACACAGATCAGAAGAGAGTCCCCAAAAGACATCAGCAATGGCCTCATCAAGGTAGGTCCTCCAGCAGCTGAGCCCCCTCTGCCTGCCCACTGCCCCTCTGGACTGTGGGCTCCTCAGAGTCTGGGGACACAAGCCAAAGGCTGAAGGCCTTCCTCAGTTGCAGTACAGACTGACACACACACACACACACACACACACGGCCCTTGTGCTCTCAGCCCAAGAGCTGCCCTTGCAGACCCACTTGCCCTGCTCCCAGCCTGCATCCCCTACTCACTCGCTCAACAGGGATGACTCTTCCAGCAATTACACAGTCATTGCCTCTGGACATGAGGACTCTGTGATCTGGCCCTGCCGCAGCCCCCTGCAGCCTCACCCCATGATGTGGGGAGCACAAAGCCCTCGCCCAGGTCAGGATTTTCATATGAACAGTACAGAACGTGCTGAGCAGGGCAGAGCTAGCAAGAAGTCACCTCACTACATACACCTGCCTCCTATCATCCCCTTACCCCTCTTTTCACCTTAGTTTTATTCCTCCCCCAGTCACCCAAACCCTACCTTTGTCCCATCTTTGGTCTAGAAGTCCTATGTCATCCCAAACCATTCTTCCACTACACCTGAGCACCCGTGTGGGAAGGGATGTTTCAGGCAACTGAGTCCCACAGCTCCTCCTTTTTTCTCCCTAGGAATGTTCCTGCATGCCACCCTGTGTGTCCCCAGGCACGTGGCCATACCGCCTGCAGACAACTGCACAGCAATGCATTGTGCATCATGGGCTATTTACACACTCCACAGGTACCTTTATTAATGGCTAGAAGCTCTATTTCAAAGAAAGAGCTAAAAGAAAGGGGTTACAGAGGAGACCCATGCTCCCAGAAGTGTTTGCATACCTAAAGTTGCTCAGAAGTGCTGTAATAGTCCTACTGCTGCAGGAGAACGAAGCCCATAGAGGAGCTCAGAAAGGCGAATCAGTACCAGTTCCCTCCTGCCCCAACGCACAGACTGAGTACAGAGTGAGCAGTGACCTGGATGCCACCAGAGCAAGACCTCTCCTGCCAGTTCACTCCAGCCCTCACACCCCTTTCTGACACAGGTTCCTCCTGCAGCCATGAGGGCCATACAGTTGGGAAGCACACAGCTGAAAAATACTCAGACAAGCTACTCTGTGTGGGGACTGGGCAGTTTTTCAGCTTGACCTGTTCCTGCTGCTATTCCTTACAGAGACAAACTGTGTAAGCTGCTCAGGACAGCCCAAGCCTGCAGCTGCTGTATGTCCCACCAGAATGTTAGGCACTTGAAAAGCCACCACAGTGATTTCCTAAAAGGTCAGACAAGTGTAGTAACTTGTCAAATTTACATGCCAAAACACAGCTACACACACCCTTTATCCAATTCTTGATAGGTCACAAACAGCGCACTGCTGTCTTGCCATGGCACTGCCAGCTTCTGACTGTAATCACAACAGCTTTCGCTTCCAGCTTGCCAGCCCCAGATCACCCCTGTCCTTTGCAGGGCGCAAGCTCCCGCACCAGGACAGCAACAAGACATGCTGCAGATGCTCAAAGCAGCACCAGATCAGAACTGTTTAGTATCTCCAAGCAAGTCAACCTTGAAACCAGGATGTTGAGTTCAGCAGAGGTACCAGATTCAATGGCACAAACACAGGCTGAACTGCAGCATGGCCTCTGCCCACAGCAATGCTTCTCAGCACTGTGCTGAACCAGGAGGTCAAAGCACCAGACACCGCATAACTGCTGCCTCTTTCCCCAATTTCCCCGCTGCAAATCTCCCAGCACCTCCTTGGGTGCACTGCAGATCCGGCCACATTAGAACTTCACTTGTTACAGATGTTTACATGCTCAAACCTTTCAGGACAGGTCTTGGCTACACCTACCCAGTCACTATGCTAGATGGGTGAAGCACTTTTCATGTGAGCACAGTCAGCAGCAGCTCTCCTGGGCAGGGAAAAGGGAGCCATGAAGCACCCCACAGGTAAGGAGTCTGCCCAGGCACCTCACTGAAGCTATCCTGATACAGGAACATCATCTTAAATTGTTACACCAATTTCTGGGCCAAGTCTTACACCCAGCCTGTACAGTTCAACCCAGCAGAGCACTGTAGGATGATCAGACTGAATGAAGCAAGAAGAAAAGCCCCTTTACACAAAATGGGCTACACCACCAAACGCAGGATGCTCATGCTGCCACATGTCACTGTACCAGGAGTTGAGGCAGCTATTAACCAGGACAAGCCAAAGCTACCCAAAGGGGCAGAAGAGAAAGCCTGCCCCCCATAGCCCTCTTCTCCCTACATCACACATCCTCTCAGTTCTTCCAATGCTGTGCCCAGCCTCAGTATCCCCCCCTTCCAGCCAGCAGTGAGCCTTGGGGAGATCACACCATGCAGGGCAGAGTTGATGGGACTGACTGCTTTGGCACTTCTGCTGCTGTGTTTACAAGCAGTGCAGCTTGGATTTCCCAGCTGCTGTTTATGCCCACAGGGCTGTACTGTAATTAGGACAGTAAATCAGCTGCTATCTGATATCGAATACTGCAGCTAGGCAAAACAAGGAGAGGGCAGCACATCAGCAGAGACAGAAAAAGGCAGATTTCCTAGGGAAGACAAGCGGTGTTTAGGGTCAGTTATACAAATTCAGCCTTCCACTTACTTATAAGCAATAATACTGTTTGCAGTGCTGTGTATACAGAGCAAAGCAGCAACTTCTTGTTCCAGGGGATGCTCAGCTGAAGGGCACAGATTTTGCTATAAGGGAACCCCACTGTGCAGCAACAAAATGCCCCATTGACTAATGTGTGGTCAAAGAGCTGCCTGTGACTTCTTAAGAGTCTACAGCTCTAAAAGCCCATGCAAATGGAAGGAATGCATTAAGGTCTGGAGCCCTGAAAAACTAAGAGTGCTTCGATGAGTGCAGTTACAAATTAATCCCACTGAAGCCCTCTGCAATCATAAGGCAGGGACTTTTCACTGCAAAGCCAGAAACCACAATGAACCTAAACCTAACCTAAAATGGGCTTCAAAAGCCATGCAGGGTAAACTGACCTGTAACAGGCAGTCCTTCTCCCTCAATGCAAACATGAAATGTCAGTGTTTCTCATGTCTGTGGGAAGAGTTAAGAAGCCCTGAGGAAACCAAGTGCACTGTGCTATTTCTGTGGGAGAAATGTTATGAACCAACCAAGCAGGCAGCATGCCTCATGCCACTGGTCAGCCCCAGCAGTGAGCAGCTCCTGATCCAATGCAGGTTACAGCCTACTACATTTTTGTTTCAGTTTGTGATGTAACGTGGAGCTGCAGCCCATGAGGGCAGTGGAGCAGGTACACATTTTACTCTGCCTGTTGTGTGCAGCACCACTCAAATTTGTGAACATCAACCAACGCTGCAAAAAGGCACCGAAGAACAAGAGATTGGGGAAGCTCTGCTTAAGCCTTTCCACCCATACGATCTTCTACAGCTTATTTAAGCAAGTCATTAGAATTTACAACTGCCATGGATGATTGATGGGCTAGGGGAGGGCTGTCTGCTTATAGCCTTCCTTGCATAATTGTTTTTAGAAAGCAGCATGTTTCAAAATTAGCATCTTCCACGTGGCATTACCTGCTGCTTGCAGGACCTTGGGCAACACCCACTGACTTCAGGCAAAAGAGCTTCACTTTCAGAGCATTAACCTGGAAGGCTGCTCTGACCCTCAAAGCAGCTGGGCATACTGTGATCCTCACCCTCTCCTTCTGAACTGGGCAAGTGCTTCTTGAAAGACTAAAGCACAGGAGTCAAAAAAGAATATTAAATCCACTGCAGCCTTGAGAGGCCCCTGTTCAAACACAAGCAAGCTGAACTTACTTGCTCAGTACCTGCAGCACTGCCAAGATCACAGCCAAGGTATTTGGTTCTAGATTTAAACACTGTAATTGCCGTCTGGTGTGTGTCTGGCACAAAGTGCAATTATTTTGTTGCTCCGATTTATTCAACATAGACAAGTGGTAGTCCTTGTCATCCCCATGGCTTTAAAGACCTATTCAAGCCATCCTCAATTTTATTAAATTAAAAGCTCCAAGTCACAATCAGTTGTGAAGGTGAGGGGTATTAATAGAACTCAGATTGCTAACCACTTTTGTGCCCTATACATCCTCTTTCTCCACAGAAAGATCTGAAGAAATGACATCCCTTCCCCTTGCACAAGGCAATGCATGCCAAAATAATCTCTCCCACTACAAGACAAGCTCCTTTGCCTTTTAAATGAAACTTCCCAATAATAATGCAGCAAACAAGAACAGCCCTAAGTTGCATTTTGGTCACATGTCTCCAGACTTGTTTAAGGGGCATATTTACAGGTAGCTTTTAACAGCAAATGATACTAGAACAGTCACATTCCAAACAGCCTAACCTCTGATTTCCATGAACTTGCACAACACAACACAGGACTGAAGCTACAGCGACCCACAGGAGGCCTTGTTTGTAGGATGACCAAGAAAAAATGATTTCCGCTAACAATTGCTACTGGAAGCAATACAACTGGACAACAGTTCAGACAGAAGGGACTTCCACCTTTTCCTCATGCCTACCTGTTAAGTGACCATCAAGTATCAGTCCAGTGCTTTCTTTAGATCCCTTCTTGCTGTTGACATGCATAAAAGAGCCTTTTTTCTTTACAGTAAAAATTCTGAACTATTTCACCATCACCCCAGCCAAGACAGCCACCTGCTGTCACAGCTCCCACAAGGCATCCTCTATTCTAAAACATGTCTGAGAAGAGATTTTTCCTAGCTGGCTCACTTGGTACTTGAAACACAAGTACCTTTCACATGCTCTAGGAACATCCCAGATTTGTCACAGCAGTACGATATTCCCAGTTTGCGTTTAAAAAGTTAGAAGTCTCTTATAAGGATGAAGGCAACCATTCCAGACATTCCCCCCAATTTAACTACAGAGTAGGTCATCCATGCCTACTCTTGCTGCACTCCAGCCTGTGTTGCTTCCGTGGAAACTGAATGTGCCTATCAAGACCTGCGGTGTGATCAGCCCAGGCCCTCTGAAGCTCCCAGATAATCAAAACCAACAACTTCAGCACCAAGCCAGCCCCTCCAGCTTTGCTCACTGTAATAG
>JAOWBP010004554.1:389957-410215 GCA_028571105.1 Tragopan temminckii | reverse complement strand
AGGAGGTTGTGGATGCCCCATCCCTGGAGGCATTCAAGGTCAGGCTGGATGTGGCTCTGGGCAGCCTGGTCTGCTGGCTGGTGACCCTGCACATAGCAGGGGGTTGAAACTAGATGATCACTGTGGTCCTTTTCAACCCGGACCATTCTATGACCAGGGCTGCTCCAGCCTCTCCCCTGCCCCAGGGGATGGAGCTACTGTGGCATCTCCTCCAAATGAGAGGCCAGATTTTTGTCCATTACAGTAATTACTAATTAAAAAAGTAGGACCTGGAAAGAATAATGCTAGCAGAGGCATCTGGAACTGTGTATACCACAGTCATTCAGGAATAAGAGCACACTGAGGCTGCAGGTTGCTGGTCATCGGACTCAAAAGTGCTCCTTATTGCTATGAAATTCAGAGCAGATGTGTTTGTACTTCCCACCAGAGATGCTGATTGGGGTGTCTAGGCAAGTACACTTGATGGGCAAGGGGCACATAGGACTAAATAATTACATGGCTGTTGCCATTCAGTGTGTCTCCAGGAGATAAAGAAATTGGAGCCAGTCCAACCAAAGGATAAATTCCCAGCACCTCCTTGTATGAGGGTTTTGAAAGACCCACCTCCAGGCAGTACAATGCCAGCAACAGCCCAGTGATCCAAGTGATGGAACACCTCCTCTGTGAGGATGGGCTGAGAGAGCTGGGGCTGTGCAGCCTGAGGAAGAGAGGACTGGGGAGAGTTGACAATGGCCTTAGAGTATCTAAAAGACAACTATGAGAAAGAAGGGGACGGGCTCATTAGCAGGGTCTGTTGTGATAGGAAAGGTGGAAATGGTTTCAAGCTAAAAGAGAGGAGATTTAGATTGGATATAAGGAAGAAGATTTTTACAATAAGAGCGGTGAGACACTGGCACAGGCTGCCCAGAGGAGCGGTGCATGCCTTATTCCCGGACACACTCATAGTCAGGCTCTGAGCACCTGATGGAGCTGTAGGTGTCCCTGTTCATTGCAGGGGAGTTGGAATAGATGATCTTTAAGGGTTTCTTCCAACTCAAATGATTCTATCTCTTCTGCCCTGGCTACAGCACAGAGCAATGCTGGGGCTGCATGGGAACGTCCTGTCCTTCCTGTCTGTGACTGCTGGGCAAAATCACAGTCCCTGATAGTCTGAATGGGGCAAAGTTGCAAAATAGACATATTTGTCCAGACCTGATCCCCTAGACCTATTTTTGGAGTCTACTCTATGTGGAAATGTGCAAAGAAAACTTGTGAGGAGTGGCTGGGGGAACTGGGGTTGTTTAGTCTCAGGAAAAAGAGGCTGAGGGGAGACCTCCATCATATTTGGAAAGTTATGGCTGTCAGGTGAAGTCCCCAAGACTGGAAGAAGAGAAACATCACTCCCATTTTTAAAAAGAGGAGAAAAGAAGACCCAGGAAACTACAGATTGCTGAACCTCACATCTGTGCTTGGGAAGAACATGGAGTTGATTCTCCTGTAAGCTGTTTTAAGGCACATGCAAACTGAGAATCTGATCTGAGACAGTCAGCACAGCTTCACCAAGGGCAGATTGTGCCTGACCAACCTGGTGGCCTTCTGTGATGGAGTGATGGCATCAGTGGACAAAAGAAGGGCAACTGATGTCATCTACCTGGACTTATGCAAGGTCTTTGACATGGTCCTGCACCATGTCCTTATCTCTAAATTGGAGAGAGATGAATTTGAAAGCCAGGCTATTCGATGGATAAGGAATTGGTTAGACGGTCACAGCCAGAGGGTTGTGGTCAATGGTTCATTGTCCAGGTGGAGACTGGTGATGAGTGGTGTCCCCCAGAGGTCTATCTTGGGACCAGTGCTCTTCAGCATCTTTATCAATGACACAGACAGTGGGATTGAGTGCACCCCCACCAAATTTGCAGACAACAAGCTGAGCTGTGTGGTTGATACGACAGAAGGAAGAGATGCCATCCAAGAGGGCCTGGACAGGCTTGAAAAGTGGACACATGAGAACCTAATGGAGGTTCAACAAGACTAAGTGCAGGGTGTTGCACTTGGGTCAGGGCAATCCCAGATACATTCTCCCAGTACAGACTGGGAGAAGAACTGCTTGAGAGCAGTCCTGTGGAGAAGGACTTGAGGGTCCTGATGGATGAAAAGCCAGCAGTGGATATGATGGACATGAGCCAGCAGTGTGCGTTTGCAGCTAATAAGGCCAACAGACTGCCCAGAAAAGCTGTGGATGCCCCATTCCTGGAACTGCTATATGTGAGGCTGGATGAGGCTGTGGGCAAGCTTATCTAGTGCCTGATTTAGTGCTTGGCAACCCTGCCCATGGCAGATAGGCTGGAAATAGATGATCTTCAACGTTCCTTCCAAACTAAGCTATTCTGTAATTCTATGATTTCATTATTCTCTACAGCTACCTGAAAGGAGGTTTCAGTGAGGTACATGTCAGTCTTTTTTCAAATGATAAGTGACATGGAGGATATGAGGATATGGAGCCTCAAGTTGTGTCAGGAGAGGTTTAGGTTAGAGGTTAGGAGGAGTTTCTTCATGGAAAGACTGGTTGAGCATTGGAACAAACTGTCCACAGAATTGGTAGAGTCACCACCCCTGGAGATATTTAAAAGATGTGTGGATGTGGTACGTGGGCATGTGGTCTAGTGGTGGACTTGATAGTATTGGGTCATGTTTGGACTTGATGATCTAATGGGTCTTCTCCAACCTAGATGATTCTAGGTTGATTCTATTCTAAAGGAGTTCACAGCAAACTCCAAAATCTTGTCACTCCTCCATGATGAAGGCAGATGCCTTCTGCCCTCCATCTACCAGCCCCAATTTCTGCCTCTGACTGTAATAGTTGAAGTGACCAAGGTATGCTCAGACCCTGTGGAAATGAATGCTGAGTTCCTGACATACATTTCTGCTCCCAAGAGTTTCAGAGTGAGGTCAAAGCCCAGACTGGAGGAATATCAATGAGATGCAAAGTGGAGAGCATGAGGAGGATGTACATACTATGAACAGTGGAGACCCTCTGCTGAAGCTTCCTGCTGCACCTGCAGCCCCTCAGTGCTCCACCCTGCAGAAGGACAAGGCAGGCATCCTGCTTCATCACTCCCAGCCGGATTTGCCTTTCCTGAGCAAAGATGCTGAGCTCTCCCTGACCTCTGCAGCCTGCACTAAATCTGCAACCAGAGCCCATCAGCTGTTTCAGCATCCATATCCAGAGACCTCAACTCAGCCATCCTGGCAGCATCCTCACCCGCTGCCACCAACACAGAGCAAGGTCAGAGACGCTCCCCCACAGAAACCTTCAAGAGATACCCATGAAATGTCTGAGGACAGCTGCCTGCACTCCCCGCACCCCCGGGCACTCAGAGACCTATCCCCGCCATGGCTGCGCTGGCACTCACTGTTGGTGGGCAGGGTCCTGCTACCGCTGAGGCTGCCTGCTGGTGGGGGGGAGATGGAGCGGACAGAGCTGGTGTCCTCGTCCTGGGAGCAGCCCGCTTGGATGGCTCGGAGGTAGCTGTGGCTCCGGGAGCGGAAGTAACTGGGCAGGGGCAGGTCCAGCACCTCGGCAGCAGCTGACTCGGCCTCGCTGTAGGTAGAGTCGCAGACCGCCTCGTAGTGCTCCCCCAGCTCCGGCTCTCTCGCCTGCATGAGAAGAGGGGTAGAACAATCACCCCCTGCCCAGGGCTGAGCCCCTTCCCCTCCCTCCTGCAGCCTTCTCCACTCCCCTCTGTGCTGTGGCTCCCAAGAGGTTTTTGATCAGACACGAGCAGAGCAAGAGGAGCAGTGCTGGCTGGCACAGGTTCTGGGCAAGGGAAGAGGGGACCCTCCTTCCAGGTCAGAGGGTCCCCATGGGAGCAGAGACACTTACCACCATAGCGCTGCAAAGCACTACCCTGTCTCTGATGGAAAGGCTGGGAGTACAGGAGGACAAAATCCCTTCCCAGCCACAAACAACTTGGTTTTCCGCTGGCATGGCCAGAGGACCCCAAGCTCAGCTGTGAGACCCTACTGTGGCAGGTGTGCTCCCCAGTGGGGTGTTGGCACAGCCCTGCAGTGGGGCACAGGACTGGGGATATGTCTCCATGCCCTGAGCCAGGCCGGCTGGCCCTGTGCTGGGCACCTTGTTGCTACAGTCCTGTTTGAGTGTGAGAGAAGAGGGCCAGGTGTGTGGGCTGAGGCCTGGCATGGCCTGAGCAGGGGCAGCTCCACTGCCCGCTCCCTGCTCCCTTCTGCCTCTGCCTTCCCTGGCCCTTCCCTGTCCTCTGGGGACAGCAGTTGATTCAGCTTCAGCTCAGGATGTTCACCTGGGTTAAAACAAAGCCAGCCTGAAACAACAAGCATTTTGAAATAGTGATGATGAGAAACACTGGGGATGGCTCTGTTGCCCACTCCCACCTCTCCTGGCCCTTATTTTGGCTTCAAGGACACTATTTATGCCTGCTGCTGGCATCTGTAGCCTTTTCTGGGCTTCACAGGGTTTGGCTGAAAAAGCTCTTCGCTTCCCCCTAGAACACCCCTAAACCCTCTGCCTAGCCTGGGGAAATCAAACTGTCCAGGTGTGCTGCAGTGCCCTGGGCTGGGCAATGCATCATCCTCCTGATCCCCTGGCCCTGGGCAAGGGTTCCCCACAGCTGCCTCACACCCTGTTGCGGGGGTCCAGGGAGACCCCAGAAAGCACCATGGAGAAGGAAGAAGGAACACCAGCGGGACGGTACCTGCTCTCCATGGGTAAATATCTGAGAGATAAATGAGGGGGGTCCAAAGATCTGGAAGAAAGAGTTGAAGAAGGTTAAAGGCCAAGAAAGGGGTAGCCCTCACACAGACAGCCATTGCACAGGGACCATAGACGAGGGGAGCGGATGACCCTTTCCTTGGGGCCTGCACTGCAGGCACTTTGGTACAAACTTCAGAGCCCATAAGATACCAAGCAAAATGCCGCATGGGCCCCTTTGACAGTGGCACAAACATGGCATGGCAAAGCTCCACGGGACACCTCTGAGACAGAGAAAAGCTGCTGATGCATTTAACCTGTTGTATGCACTGTATATTAATATATATATACACAGGGCACGCTTGGACACTGACAGCAGGAACACAGTGCTGGGGCACGCTGGGCACTCACATGGTGCCTGTGGCTGTGGGACAAGGGCCGGTGTGACTCCTGGCTTGTACCTCATGAAGCCCCAGAACCTCATGGTGTGGCCTGGAGCAACGACAGCCCCTGCAGCTGCAGAGCTGGGTGGATGGCAGGCCGAGGGCTCCATGTCAAGGAAACGGTACTTTGCCCTGCTGGAGTCAGGCTGGCCACCTTGCTGCTGACTCCTCTGTCCCTACAGCAGGAAGAAGCCCCACAGAATCCATGCTCTCTTCTTTCCACAGCAAAGCCATGTCACGTACTTGGCATCAGGACAGACACCTGACAGATGATGCACTGCCTATGTGAGGAATCCCACCTTCCTATCTCCTGACAGCTCTCTTCATCCGCAGTCTACAGAGCACATTCACCCCAGGAGCTCTTTTTTGCACAAGCTGCTCAAGATGACCGCTTCTGGGAAAAATCCAGGTTCAAATGCCAGATGTACCCAAGGCCCTGGGGGCTTCTGTATAAGGCACAGCTTGAAGTGTGTTTCAGAAAAGGTGGGGATCAGCAGCCACTGGTCCCCTCATGTTAGAGGTAGATACTGATGCTCTCATCAGAAGAACCCCAAATTTCCAGAGGCTTTCAAGGTGGAATTCAGCCGGCAGAAAACCAAGTGGAGTGGACTTTGAGAGCTGGAGATGCTTCTGCATGCTAAGTCTGACAGGGGAGGTGTTGGGGGTTGCCCAAAATGAGGGCAGGGGAGGAGTTGCCTGCAGCACATACAAAAAGGCAGGTTGGACCTGCCAGAGACTCGGGCCTCAGGTGAGGTAGTTGTTCTAGCTTCAGCCTGAATCAACAGTTATGCAGTCTGTGGGAGGACTTTAGATCCCAGTTCAGCTGCAACTGGACACTGGTTGATTTGGACGAAGATAGGCAGAGTGCAGACAGTGACACCAGACCCAGGCTCAAGCTGGTGCTACAGCTGTCAGCATTATGGTTCTATAGGTCTGGGTCTGAAAAGGGGCACAATTGGGCAGCTCCTGGCACAGTGCAGACTGCCCAGCCCCTTGAGACACTTCAGATGCCTTTTCAGGGTACTGCTTTCAGCTGCTAAATGGCACATATGTGGTGGGAGAGAGCGCAGACTCAGCCTGCTCCTGGCAGAGGCCTGAATTCAGACACAGGTTTCCTGCAAAGGACAGGAATACAATGGCCCCGACTTCTTTCTCTGTGCTCATAAACACCCAGCATATTGTCTATGTACAAGAAACAAGACTGACCACAAGGAATACGTACGCCCGTGAGCAATGCTTTGTGCCTTTCCCCAAAGCTCTTCACAAATGGCTTCAGCCCTCTGCCACTAGTAGCTGCATAAGCCAGCTATGGGGCTGAAGCAGCGGGGTGGGGATGAATGTGGGCTCAGAGCCCTGCACACCTGCAGCGAGTGCCAGCACTCCACACCTCCAGCCCGCCTCTTCAGTCTCTGCTTCCCCATGTCCAGCCTGCTTCCTTAACTGCTGCCTCATTCTGCCTCCCTTGATCAGTGAACACCGGCTGCTTGTGAGAGACAAGCTGCAACAGCACAGAAAGGGCATGTGTGTGCACGTGTTCTCACGCAGACACACATGAACAGAGACAGGACATGGCAGAAGCTCAGGGTGGCAGTGACACAGCTGGGCAAAGCTCATGGAGCCATAGCTGTCCAAGGCACCTTCACTTGCATCCCAAAAGGAAGGGTCCCACCCCAGGGTGGAGATGAACACATGAGACCTGTGCAAGCACCTCATGCTGGTATGAGTGATTTCCTGGCCTGCAAGGCAGCTGCCTTATAGCCACACAGGCCCCAGGCTCCTCCAGCTTCATCCCAAGGGGAGGCATAGCACAGGACAAGGATTTAAGCCCAGAGGCTGTGGTCAGGGTTTGCCACCCATCATCAGCACCTCCATGGCATCCTTGGCTCTGCCTGTCCTTCCCGGAGGCATGAGGACCAGGACTACCCAAGGGAGACATCCCTGGTTAGCAAGCCAGCCTCCTGAATCACAGGCACCTCGTTCCTGGTCCAAGCCACTTCCCAAGGAATGGGGCACTCAGAGTATAGCAGGACTGCTGCTTCCTCTGCAGGGTCCCCGGTAGTCGGCCACAGACCATGTGCCACCTTTTGTACCAGTGAGGCTGGCCTGGGCCCTGTGCCCACCCAGTGAGCACATGGAGCTTGCAGCAGGAGTGGGCAGCCTTATGGGCAGCTCCTGGGTGCTGTGCAGTGTGAGCCTGCGTGCAGACCAGCCCTGAGCTCTGCCCACAGCTTTGAAGCATGCGGGGCTCCAGGCTGCCATACCCATGGCCATGGCTTCAGTGACCAGCAGTGCTGAGAGGAGGCAAAAGCCAGAGCAAAAGGAGTCCAATGTGAATTAAGAAGCTGGCTCTGACCCTTTGGTAAAGCTTCCAGAGAACAGCACACCTGCTGATAGAGTGCAACTGGTGCCTTGTTTTTAAGGGACTCCCCTCTACCAGCCTCCATTCTTTTGAGCTGAGTGTGCAGTAGGACTTCACTCTCTAGCACCTCACCTGGTTGATGCAACTGGACTCATTGACGCTATCGGAGATCTGGTTGTATTCTTCCTCCCAGGTTGGGAACTTTGGAGGTAGGAGGATCTCGACAGAGTCCAGGCGGTCCAGGCTCCTGCCAGCAGAGAGAGAGGGTGTCAAGGGTGTCCCCAGGGAGCAGGAAGCACTGGGACTGTGCTGGAGCTGCCGTTCCATCCAGACCACATTGCCAGGCACAGGAACACACAGCAGCATGGAGCTGATGCTAGGTACCAGTTGGGTACACTGCCCAGCCCTGGCTGCAGCTGCTGGAGGAGATGGAAGTGCCTTCTCACCTAGCTGTCCCCTGGTTTAAGCTGGTACAGTATACATGCTAGGTTTGTTCAGCCCAGGGAGCACCCAGGATCTGTGCCAGCCCGCAGTCCCAGTCCCAGTTACAGATCAGCCTCAGCACAGACTGACACTGAGGGCTGTGGTCACAGAGCTTGCTACTCCTGCCTGGACTGGTGGAAAGGGGCAGGAGAAGAGAAATGATTTTTCCATGATATTTTTGTGGATTTCACTGTTAGAAATATCTGCAGTGTTTTTGTTTGTTTGCTTGTTGATATAGAGGAACCAGAAAGTTTATCTGGAAGAAGCTCAGGGGAAGCCAAGCCTGGACGGCAGTACTGCAGCAGCAAAGGGGTTCAGTATTTCCAAAGTAGCTTTTGCTACAGGCTGTGAAGGAAGAATCGTCCCATAGCTGGGGCTCAGTGGGAGCCCCTGCAGCAGCAGAAGCAGGAGAAGAGCAGAGCTTTCAGTGAGCCCAACCCTTCTGAAACCAGGGATACTGCCAAGAGCTGGGTGCATGGGGCCGGGAGTGATGGAGAGAGAGTGGGAGGCATGTGGGAGGGTGTGGGAAGGACCTGGCTTTCCCACTCTTCACTGCCACCACAAGACCCTGTGTGAAGCTGGAGTCCTTGTCACAGATGAAGTGGGTGTGTGACAACCTTGCATATTAGCTCAGTGCCATCTCTGATGTGTGTGTGGTCTGTGGGGCTGCTGGGGCTCTGGAGCAAGTAGCAAGGCACAGGCAACTGTGGTGAGGGGTGAACTGCAGCGGCTCTGCCCTGTGAATCGCCTGTGGTCCCCACAGAGCAGTGTGGGGATAAGACCTGGGGGGGCTGTGGGGTGCAGGAGGTCTTTCCTTTGCACCCAGGGAGGTTACAGGCTGTCTCCTGGCTGAGCAGACCTGTGGGAAGGATGATGGCGTCTCCTGAGCCTCCATTCAAAAGTGTGATGGACATAGGAGTTGCCTGTTCTCCCAGATGATGGAGGAGACACTGGCCCTCCGGGAAACTGCTGCTGAGCTTGACCACCCACTGAGCAACTTGTGCCTGGCTTCACCCTGATCCACCCTAATCAGCTGCCTGTAGAGAAACCGAATCACAGAGCAGGCAGTGGGCCCTGGAGGAGCAAAAATCTCCTTACCAGGATGGGGCCCAGTGGCTCTAGCTGAGGAGACCAAGGCACGCAGCCACAATGGTTTGTGGGGCCACTGCTCTGCTCCATGACTTCTGTCCCACCAGTGTGGCCCTGCACCAACCTGCATGGCCACGGCTCCAGAGAGCTTTCTGTGGGGGGGGGGCAGGGGTGAAGGGGTGGTCAGCAGATGGCAGTCGTGCTTGCACTCCAGGCCAGCCGGGTGCTGGACCCCAGCAGCGCTGATGAAGTTTCATGCTCTGATGGGCATGACCTGAATGAACAATTAGCCCAAGACAGGAAGAACCTGAGTGTCAGTTATTTTTTATCACCGTCTACCACCAGAAAGCAGCATCTGGGCTCCAGCCTGATGGACCACAAAGGGTCTCCAGACTACCTGCTGCTCCCTTGCTTTTCTGGCTCCATCTGCTGAACCGTGAGCAGTTCAAGTACAGCTGCTCCTGCCTCCTGCCCCAGTGCTGCTCACATCTGATTGCAGCACCACACGGACTCGCAGCCCATCACAGCCTCTAGATGCCTTGTCCTGGTATCACACAAATTCCATCCTGTGAGGAACAGCCCCTCACTCAGTATGCTTGCCGTGCTGCCTTTGCTCTGCTGTCTATCTGCCTCAAAATGCAGGTCTTCCTCTCTCCATACCTGGACCCAGGGCTCTTAGCTCATCTCTCCCAGCTTCAGGGGACTACTCAGCCTGGTGCGCAAAACAGGCCCTTTCTGACTGGTCCCAGAGGCCTTGGGACGCTTGTGGAGCAAAGCAGATGGCACCGTTGCAGCAGCATGTGGCCTGTGTGCCACATGTCCTCAGCCATGCTGGCTAAGCAACTCTACGTTTAGATAGCATTCCTGGGTTGTGATCTCCACACTTCCTTGGAGTAGCAGACCCTCAGCCAGAGAAAACCCACACAGCACCACCAAAGGAGGGCCCTCCCAGTCACTGAGGGACCTGGAGAGGGCTGTTTGTAGTCACCAGGATGGTGAACTCTCTCCTTCCTCTGCCACATCTTTTCCTGTCATGCTCTGCCTGCCCCATGGCCAGCTGTAGCGGGGTGTGAGGGAGCCCTGCTGGGCTCTGCTCCCCACATGGGGTCTCTGTGCAGGGCTGCTGTCCAAACCCCAAGGATGGCTTCCAGCATGGCCCTCAGGGACACACGCAGAGCTCTCGGAAGAGCTCCAGAGTTACCTTTGGGTGGTGCTCTGCTCACTCAGGGACTGTTGGGTGGCCTTGAGGTAACTCTGCCTCCGAGCTGCAGTTTTTGGGGATGGTTTGGGGCTGGTTTCTGAGTCTTCACTATCATCATCCCCCATGGCTTTGATGTAACTCCCACTCCGCATGCGCCGACATGGGATCTCACTGTCTTTGTCCCGAGACAGAGTGTTGTTCCACTCCCCCTGAGGCACCTGCAAGAGTAAAGGAAGCGTGAGCAGCGATGGACAGTATCTCTGGGACCAGAGGGACCCTGGGGATTCAGGGGATTGGTGGCAAGGCTGACTGTAGTATCCTCAGCTGGAGAATAGTGGGAATGGGCAATGCGATCCCTTTCCAACCCTCCCTTGCCAGCTCATGCCAGGCAGTCTTATGTTTGTTTGCCTCAATTTCAGCACATGTACCCACATACATTCACTCGATGACCACTGGACCATGCTTACACAGTTGATATAAGCTGCACAATGCCAGACACAATGAGAAGGGAAGAGCCTCACCAGATTTGCGCTGCATGTTGGGACGTGAGTGGCACACATTTGTTTAACACAAAGCCCATGCTTACTTAAAGTAAAGCGCACACATTGTTCAGGCCAAAGCCAGTAATAGCTGCACAGATCAGGACCTACGGACCAGAGTCCAGTCCTCCCTCCAAGATTTGTAAGTTGAATGAGACTCTGTGTCTGAAATTCATTTTGGCAGCCAAGCCAGGCCCTCACAAAGTCCTAGAGCAGCTAGGGTATGTAAGCTTTGTGCTGGTCTCTGCACAGATATGAGGAGTACCTTGCAACAAAAGTATTTTTAACCTTTCTAATTATGGCAACTCTGTCATCAATTTAAGGCAGACACAGTCTCTAGCTCTCTCAGCAGAGATGGTCAAGCTAATGCTTTCCACAAGGCCTGAAGTTCTGATCAGATCAACTAATACCATTGCCTGTCTGCCCTGCAAAGGGTTCGCGTAGGCTGCCAGTGGCACAGGCAGGGCTCTGGACCAGCAGAAGAGCCAGATGTTAGCCCAAGGCTGAACAAGGCAAAACCACATGCAGGCCAAGAGAAAGATGGGGCAACTGGAGCTGATAGGAGCAAGTCCTGTTTTTGTGGCTAGCTTGGTTCGTGGTTGACCCTTGAACAGTTCTTAAGATAAGAAGAGGAGGATGAAGAGAGGACTGAAGCAATTGTTTCTACAGGGTTCCCTCATCAGCAATCTGTTCTGCAGTTTTTGCCTACTGGGGGGAAGTGCAACAGTATGGGCTGTCTGCGCAAGAGAAGGGCAGGCAAACCCGAGGACAGCAAGAGCATTCCTCAGTACAGGATAGCTGTAGCTATCAGTACATCTAGTACCCTCCAGAACTGCCCACTGCAATGCCTGCAGCTGTAACAGATCCAGAGCGATGGTGAGGGAAAGCCACAGACTGCGGGCTCTGAAAGAGATCTTCACTTAGAAGTGTATGAGGACCAGGACAACTCAAGGCTGCCTAACCTGCTGCAGGGAGCCTGCTGGTTGGGGAGCACCACTGGGAAGTAGCTGTGTGCTGAGCCAGCTTGTGCTGGTGAGAGCATCCACATTTACTTTGCTGACAGAGCTGTTGGATTTACCCAACTCCCTGAGGGGCTGTAGGATTAATCAGCCAGTGTTTATCTAGTGCTTTGGGAATGCAGCTAACCGTGATCAGCTGGAGCTGCTAAGTACCACTCTGTTCCTGTTCCCCTCCTTATTTGCAGCAGGCTGGTTTGTGTGTGCTGCCTGCAGCTGCTGGGGTGCAGTATCATCCTGGGACTGCAGAGCTGCAGGTAGAGGCTTCCTGTTCTTCTGCCTGTGCAGGGTGTCAAGATGTGGGCTCAGACACTCACAGCAGCCTTTCTCACTCTGCCCTAATGAAGTCAGAAGTTCAGTCCCTGCTTCCCAAACAGCTGCTTGCTATGTCTGTGCAGGAGAACCCTCATAACCTGTCGGATCCCACTGGTGATACAACTCCTATAATTCCTAAGGGGTTCCCTCATCAGCAGCCTGTTCTGCTGTTTTTTCATACATCCAGAGAGTGCACCAGTGTGGGCTGGCTGTGCAAGAGAAAGGCAGGAAGGGTACCCTTGAGCCAGGAATGGTTTTAATGGGGGGACACAGTGCAGAGAGCCAGAGGCATTGCACTGCCGGTGGGTGAGCTCTAGGTGGGGACCAACGTGGAGCAGGCCCACACGTGAGACACAGACCTTGCCAGGCCTCCCCTGCTGCAGCAGGGTTGCACAGCTCTTTCCCACTCTGCCTCCTGCAATCTTCCTGCTTAACAGTGGCTTCTGGGCTGGCTTCTTGTAAGCTCAGGAGCTTACAGGGGTATAACCCCACAGGCTTCTACAAAGTAAGAGAAGATTTCTTTCTCTCCTGGGTATGAGAGCTCTCTCTGCCCAAGCATAGCTGTCTGCAAGGAGTGGCCCCGAGGCCAGCCAGGAGGGGGCCTGCTGGATGAGTCCTTGCTGAGCAATATTAGTCCCTGGCTGTCCTGCATCACAGGGGCCCTGGGAAGTGCTGTTGTACCGACTCAACTGCCTTGGTGTCAGGACTGACTTGAGATTGGATTTTGCTGCTTGAGGATGGGTCGCACCCTCCTGCCCACACACCTCCTGGGCCAGTGTAAGCTGAGCATCCCAGAGCAGTGCGTGACTCTAGCAGAGCTAGGAGACAGGCCTCTCCTCGAGACAGCCTGAAGCAGCTTCCCTGTGAGAACAGCCGTCTGGTCCTAACTCAGCTGCCCTGTTTCTCCTTTCCCTCACCTTGTCAAGGCAGCAAGCTTGGTGCCCGAAACAAAGAAGCTCCCAAGGTGCTCCACATTTCAGTTTCCAAGAGAAAGGACAATGCTTGGCAGGACACCCTTTGACTCAACTGCCCCAGTTTGGAGTTTGTCCCACATGTGGCATGAAGAGAGCATGGGGCCTCTCATAGCTCTTACTGCCCATGGGTCAGAGTGCAGAATGAGCATTTCAAGCAGGTATCCATGGGGATCTTTAAAAGCAGTGCAGGTATTAGAGGTGCTCATTCTGCATCCTGCTGGGTGCTTCTCTGCATCTTCAGGCACCAGAGGAGTGCCTGTTTCAGACTCTTAAGTAATAGAGGGTGAAGAGCCGAGAGCACTTCCTGTTATGCAGGGACAGACCTTGACAGTGACTGACAGCAGGATCTCTCGTGGCAGCTGGGACCCTGGGCTCTGAACACAGCCCATGTTTTAAAGGAAGGACAAAGATGAAATGAGAGCTGATATGTTACACATAGGCCTGACATGGAGAAACTTGGGGTTCCCTGTCGGCTGGTTTCTCCTGCTGGTTTTCCAAATGTAGGCTTTGTTCTGCCTGTGGTGGTTTGGTTGGCGTGAAACGTGTGGGAGCATGAGAGTGCCCAGGTCCACAGTCCTTGGAAGTGGCCACTGGCCACAGGGGCTTGGGATCCACCCTGCCCAGACTGCTGCACGGGGGGAGGAACAGACAGCAGAGGATCTGCCAGGTTTGGGTGCAGATCCCTCTCTGTCTGGTCTGCACAGTGCCCCTTAGCACAGTCACTTTTCTGTCCCTGAGAGCTGGGCTCCATTGGTATTCTGTGCAGTACTGCATGTTGTAAAACAGCAGCGCCTTGCGGCTCATCTGTCCCTAGTATCATGAGCTAAGTGTGGAGGGGACAGGAAAGAAGGTGTCACACGGGGATTTTTCCCTAAAAGAGCATTAGTAGAAGGGAGCATGCAGCGAAGAAAAAAATTCCACCTCCAAAGTGGGGGTGAAAGAGCTGTGCTGTTCCTATAACTTTGGTGGGAATGGGGTAGAGAGACCTACATATGAGCCGGCTCAAACATGCAGCCCCGACCCAGGACACGTGGACATGCACCGAATGTGAGCACATCCGCCGAGGCCCCACAGAGCTGGGCACAGTGCGCAGGGATGCACATGCCACGCAGCCAGGCTGCAATGCAAGAAGGAGCTCGCTGAGGTCACAGTGCTGCTCCCTCTGGAGCTGGTCCTTGTGGTGTCCTGAGGGCTACGTGTAGTATCAGACATGTCTCCAAGAAGAAAAGCTGGAGCCCAGGCTACCTGTGTCCTACCTCGCCTCTGGGGAGAAGCACCTTGGGGACAACCCGGACTGGGCTTCCTTCCCTCTGGAAGCTCTCATGGAGGTGACTGGCACTCATTGGGCTGCCCACCCTGACTTGCCAATTCATGTTTGGGGCCACTGGAGAGTTAGGGAAGCTTTGGTGGGATTGGGGAAGCAAATCTGAATGAAGCTCCAGGCTAACAGTGCTGGTGGTGTGGCCCTGTCCCATGGGAGCACTGGAGAGGCAGGGGCTGTGCTGCTGGCGCTGTGACCATGGCTCCCTTTCCACAGCTGGGAATAGCCATGATACAGCTGTCTCACTGCTTATTTTGAAAGATGGTTATGAGAGAGAAATATCCAAGGCCTGGACATGGCTATAGCATCCCTGTGTGCCCCCTGGCTGCACTGAGGGTCACAGAGGTGCCTGGGCAGCATGGATCCTTCCCTTGCTCAAAAGTGGGCTGCCTGCAGCTGAGAGCACTGCCCAGATGGGGCCCAACTGTGTGTGGGGCAGAGGCTGCTCAGTCCTTCCTGCTCCTGCCTGCCGATGACCCAGGGCATCTCTGGCTCCAGGGAGCTCCTTGGGCTCTGACTGCCACCAGTCATGCATGGGGCCCACAGAGAAGATAGGAGCTCAATCTCTATCCCTTTGGAACTGTGCTCCAGCCCTTCTCCAAGGTCTTCGTCTTGAGGGCTGCACCGCATAACCCCCCCACTGAGGCACATGGCCAGACCTGAGTGGATCTGGGCAATCACTCATTCTTAGGTCTCATGACTGGCTCTGGGAATAGGACTTAAACATCACAAAGAGCCTCAGTTGTCCCTGATGCGCCCCGAGCCTTCCCAGAGCCTGCAAATGGAACAGGAAAAGTGAAAAACCTTGGGGTCTTACCCCAGTTTGGAGGCTGGGGCATCTGTGTGTCCCCATCCCACTTTTCATGTCCTTGGGCGAAAAAGGCATTTCTGCAGCAGCAGGATTGGCTGCCCTGCACTCCCTGTGTGCGGGATCTGCAAGCAGATAGAAGCATCCGGCTCCTCGCCACTGGAATGGGAGCTGGCAGGAGACCTGTCCTCTTCCAGAGGAACATTTCCTACACACTGTCCACCAAATGCTGGAGGTGACTTCTCCACATCTGGGTTAGACCCCTTCCCAGGTGAAGGACTGGTTGCAACTGCCATAACCGACCCCGAGGCTGTAGTCCTTTGCCCTGCCTGCTGCGTCCCGCATTGGCCATGATCGGTCAGGTTTTGGGGGTACATGGTGTGCATCATGTCTCCTGGGCTTGGTGCCTGGTGTGGTGACTCTGTGCCCTGCCCAGCCTTGTGGTAGGGGCTGCTGGCCCCATCCGATGGTTCCAGGAGGGTCAGGGAGGGGAGGGAGCTGGGCAAAAGCTTCCCCTCAAAACAAGTTCCCTACCTGGCCGCTGCCTGCGTCGGTCGGCCCGGGGCTGAGGGGCTGGTCCCACCTCCGTGGGGGCTCGCTCGGTGGCAGTGGGGCGGCACCCGTGTCCTCCCAGCCGAGCGGTGGGGCTGCCCAGCTGCTGGCCGGGCTCACGCCACCCAGCTGTGCCCACAGCCCTCCGTCAGGCTGTCAAGAAACGGAGGCTCATTACATGGGTGGGGAACAAACCAGCAGGGCTGTTTCATACTGGGCCTGGCCCCACTGGGGGAGTGAGCACTGCACAGTGGCCATGGGGTCTCCTATGCCAGGCCTGCTGCCACACACAGAGGGGATCTGCAGCTCTTAATGCTCCTAACTGAAAGGAGGGGACAAAGAAAAAAAACCAGGCCGAGGACATGTCTCCGATGACATTTCTGATACAGCAAGTCCCTCCATAATTTGATTTGCAGCAATAACCAGCCAAATATGAGCAGCCGTTCGTGCTTCAATAATTCATGGCTCTTTACAGCTTGTAAGCCTGCTGGCTGCAGCCAGGGGAGCCGATGACACCTTTGCATTAGAAAAGAATGCTAGAGATTTACATCAGGTAGCTCACCTGATCATCCCACCCCCTGCTTTTCCCATCCAGGCCTGGCTTATTTGTCTTCATTCCTCTCTCCTAGGCACAGCCAGGTTTATGTTCTTCAGGTGCAGCTTTATAAACCTCCAGTGATGTGGCTCTCCCCATAACGGGCATTCAAGCCTGTGGCCCGCAGCATTAGCCATGCAGGGCCTGCCATGCAAGCCAGGCAGCTGGCACTGCCCTCCTCGCCACGCAGCCCCAGGGGGAGCAGCAGTGGGAGTCGAGCCCCGCTGAGCTGCAGATCCTACCAGCACTCCAGGGAAGCTCTGCGGAGCAGGGCTGACAGGGCGCGCTGGCACATCCTTGCAACACATGGATATAAGGGATTAACATCAGTTATTACTGGCGTCCTTTGGACTGTGGGATGATGGCAGTGCTCGGCCAGAGGCCAGGAGCCGTCCTGCTCTGGTGGGATGCAACCAGCTGCCTGGGCATCCAGCAGAAGCAGAAGCAGTGCTTGAGTGTTGGATTTGCCCTGGCCATGGTGGCTGCAGGGTCTGCACGGGCAGTGGGACGTATTTGGTGCGTGGGGATCCCCCAGCAAACTTTGGTCACAGCAGCGGGTGCTGTGAAGTGGGGAGCAGGGGGCTGGAGGTTGCCCTTGTCATGGGCGCCACATCTCCTGCTGGCACTGCGGCGGCTCAGCACAGGGCCTGGGGAAGCTTGGAGCAGCCTGACCCCATCAGTGCCATGTCTCTGTGGGTCTGTCCCTGAGCACAGCTGGGGCCTGGGGGAATTTACATTTGTGTCCCCCCAGCCCAATCTTGGCAATGTGACTTGGGGTGGCTGTGAAACACCTATCTGGTGCTGTTTGAGAAGGCCCACTGGGCAATAGGGTGCCCACCTAGAGGGCGCTTTCTTGTTTTCCTGCATGAAGCAAACCGTAACCCCTCGCTGCACCCACCTGCAGGTAGTGGTAGGCCAAGTCTTGATGGCAGGACTTGGATTTCAGCAAGGCTTTGTCGATTGTGGCTGAGGCCTTCTGGCACACTTCCCGAGCATGGCTGAGTGTCAGCGTGGACCAGGAGCCCCTCTTGATGTAGTTAGAGTCATTGTTAATGGGGATATTGGTGCAAGGGGTGACCTTGAGGTCGTTATTGCTCTTGGAGGATTTCAGCATGTGCTCGCTGATGGTGTTGTAAGCATGCATGAAGTACTTCGGCTGGCTGTGGTCCGGCTGCCGGCCCAGTGTCATGAGGCCCATTGGGTTGCGGTAGCTGCAGGTGTCACTGTCTAAGTTGTCATCTGAGCTCCACCAGCCTGATATGTTGGATCTGGTCCTGCGCTTGGGCTCGGAAGTCTTTGCTCGGTCTTTGCTCTTGCTCCTTCGGTTCTGCTTGGGGTCATCAGTCCCTTTCTTACCGTTCACATTGCCTTTGGTGGGGCCCTCAAGAGACTGGGACTTGGCAAATAGTTTCTGGACGGAGTGGACAAGGTGCCGGATCCGCCCGGGGCTTTCACTCCGGTGTTTTGCATCGCTCCTCTGAAACTGGAGGGTGCTGAAGCCGTCTCTGTGGATGGGCAGCTGTTTCTCAAACTGGTCAAGGAGGTTTGCAGGCAAGCGGTTGATTTTGGTGGCTTGGGCATGGCTTGGAAAAGGGTTCTCATCTGGGACCTCGAAGTGGGAGTTGTAATGGATGCGGGGGAAAGTGCTGCTATTGGAGATCTGGTTGTTGAGTGGAAGGAGACAGTCACCATGGAGGGTGTTCTGGGCTGGGAATCGGGGGTCCATGGTGAAGGAGTCAGTGGGACTGAGGAGATATGGATTCCTGTCCTGGGGGGCATAAAGAGAGTCTTGAGGGGAGTCCAGGTTATCAGAGAGGTGGCGGCTTCTGTTATCTCCTAAACCCTTCATGGTCCCACTGTTTTCTAGAGCATCGCTCAGGTATGTTGCAGCAGAGCCTTTGTGTGAGTGCCAACCCTGCTCCCCTGCACTTCTCTGCACCTAGAGAAAGAAGAGAAATGCTCAGAGTGTGCTGAAGAGCTCCTTGGCAGCCCATTCCTAACTGTGGCAACCTTGCAAGGGCTGTCCCAGCTCTAAAAACAAATGCTCCAAGGTCAAAGGATGGAAGAGAGAAACAGGAAATGAGAGTGATTGTACAGCAGGAGGGGAGGAGAAGTGACGTGAGAACCAAGGACTGGAGTTAACAGGGCACAGAAGTAGAGGATATGTTTATTTTAACGGTGTCCCTTCCTCAGCCAGCATAACAAATGATAGCAGAGCTACTGCCAGCAAATCACTGCTCCTGTCCCATTTGTTCAGGGGGCTGAAGAAAAACCTGCTGTCAGATACTACACATGGGCCTTGCTCAAGCCAAGGGAAGCGAGGCGCTGAACGTCCAGTCCTGCTGCATTATGTTTTGTGTTTCTGTGGTTACTGGATCTCTGAGGGGAGCTGGCAGCCCTGCTCTGTGTTGCTTGCAGCTGCGCTAATGCAATATGATGTCAAACGTCTCCTCTCTGACAAGCACTGGAGTTCATGGCATGTTTTACCCTGGAGGAAAATGTTTCAGTAGCTCGGATGAGAGCAGAGGTGTTTTTAAGCACTCAGAGCCTGACCTGAGAAGCTGCTTGCTGCTCAGTTGATCTTTTCTGCCCTACTGCATTGCTCCTGGTGGAGCTGTGCCATCCTGGCTGGCTGTCTCTTGCTATGGTGCCCCTCTGTCACCATGGGCCACGCAGCAGGTACAGGCATCCCTGCAGGCTGGTGGAGGGGACAGGCTCTGAGGTTTGGCTGTGACTAATCTGCATAGCAGAAGGGAGCAGCAAGTGTACTGATCCCATCCTGCTTGTCTCTGATTGACTCTCATCTGTGCGGGGCTATACAGGGGGATAAGACTAACTCTTCTGGGGTAGCTTAAAGAAAATCAGTGATTAGATTTCCCATACTTAAAACCACACTGAAATCATGTAGTGTTTAAGCTAATTTTTATTTCCTTTGACCTTTTAGTTTAGTTTCTTATTTTCAACTGAGTGTAGTTTGAAGGCAACTAGAAAACACTGCAGCATACTACAGGTGTAAAAATCCTGAGAGCTCTAGCCACACTGCCCAAGCTGTGGAAAGCAAAGGTAAGAAATTCGAGGAGGAAGACCTGCCTGCTGTAAGTGAAGATCAGGTTTGAGACCATCTAAGGAACCTGAAGGAGCACAAGTCCATGGGACCAGACAAGGTCCATCCACAGGTTCTGAGGGAACTGGCATATGAAGTTGCCAAGCCGCTATCATATTTCAGAGGTTGTGGCAGTCTAATGAAGTTCACACTGATTGGAAAAGGGGAAACATAACTCCCATTTTCTAGAAGGGAAAAAAAGAAGATCCAGGGAACCACAGGCCAGTCAGTCTCGTATCTGTGCCTGGCAAGATCATGGAGCAGATGCTCCTGAAGGCCCAACTGAGGCACATGGAAAATAAAGAGGAGATGACTGGTGGTAACCAACGTGGCTTCATCAAAGGCAAGTCATGCCTGACAAACTTGGTGGCCTTTTATGATGGAGTTACAATGTCAGTGGATAAAGGAAGAGTAACTGATGTCATCTACCTGGACTTGTGCAAAGCATTTGACACTGTCCCTCATGACATTCTGGTTACCAAATTGGAGAAAAATGGATTTGATGGATGGACAACTTGCTGGATAAGGAATTGGCTGGATGGTCTCATTCACGGAGTTATGGTCAATGGCTCAATGTCCATATGGAGACCAGTGATGAGGGGTGCTCCTCAGGGATCAGTGCTGGGACCAGTATTATTTAACATAGCCCATGTGAAGCACCCATGTGAGCTGGTGGAACAACAGCTGGAGAAGCGCCCTGGACAGGAGAAGAGAGGAGAGGAGAGGAGAGGAGAGGAGAGGAGAGGAGAGGAGAG
>JAOWBP010004554.1:371769-385185 GCA_028571105.1 Tragopan temminckii | reverse complement strand
CCCTCGGCAGCTCTCCTGCCTCAGCCTCCCCCTGCCACCACCCCTCCAACCACATGCACACAGCTGTCCCCCCCGGCAGAGATGAAGAGCCCCAGAGGCTGCCCCGGGCCGTGCCGTACCTCTCACAGCTTGCTGGGTTGCAGGACTAGGCCAGATTCAGCATCCTGTGCACTGCGTTTCTCTCTGGGCTCCAGAGCCGCCCCTCATGAAGACCTGCCAGGCAAAGAGAAAAGGGAAAATGTCCTCAGGTCACAAAGCACACGGACTCTCCCTGCTGAATCTCCCAGCCCAAAACCTGGTTATGTAAAGTCACTGCAACCCTGACTGACACCCGGGTCATCATCATTAATTCCTAGCAAAGACACAAGGGAAGTGCTAGAAGGCATCTTGCTAGGGAGGCAAAGGTGATACCTGTGTGGGAGGTGTGGAGGTGGGTTTCCTGTCCCTCAGCATCACAAATGGTCTGAAAGGATGGACTAGAAATCATCTGGGTGGGGAGGAGACTATGCAAAATGCCTGGGCTTCCTGCCTGGAGGCACAGGGCTGGGGACAGCCCCTTTGTGAGGCTTTTCCTTCCCCACTCCTTTGTCTTAAAACAATCCTTCAAGGACTCCCTTTGTTGCCTACATCTCTGCTTTTGTTTCTTAGCCATTCCAGGACAGCAGGGATGGTTCTGCAACCCTCTGTGCCTCAGCCTTTGTGCATCTCTCTTTGCTCAGTGTCCTGGGAGAACAGAGCCTGGAAAGAAGGGAAGGACACGTGGGGATGAACACCTCCTCTGTGATGGCAGCTACCTCTGATGCATTTAGCCATACACCTGCTGAAATCAAAATCTTATTCTCACCTATTGATGCCCATTACACTTGTGCTCAAGCAGACCACGCTAATTTGTTCCCATCTGGTAACTAGGTGCTACTGTATTGCAGCTAAAATGTTGTGGTTCCTTCCTTATTGTCATTCACCATCAGCTACATTGCAACTGGCTGAAAAATAAATACTTCCTGTAAGAAAAGTAAACAAATACATGGAAAAATAACAAAGCTTCTTAGTGTTCTCTAAAACCTATGCATTACAACACAGGTTGCGTTATTTTATCAGTGAGAGTAAAGGTTATTTGTGGTTTTCATCAGTTAATTTCCAAAGTGAGCTTGTGTGCATGTGTTTTCTGTCCCACACTGAGAAGGTGCAGCCACAGTGCCAGGGCAGCCTGGGGTGTTCAGCCTTTCCCTGCTGAACAAGAAGGGGCAGGAACAGCATGTGAACCCAGAGCAAGGAGACAGCCTTCCTGTGCTGGTGTTTCTCCTCACTCCTAACTGGAGTGCTCCTAACACAGGAGGCACTTGGGTCTCAAAAGGCTGAATATGATGGACAGACAGAGTGCAGGTAGAAGGATAAGAATATTTGGTATTCCAGAGGCATTTGGAAAGTCCTAATGGATATCCCAACAGAGAAAAGAATTTTCCTAGAAAAATCAGAATACGACCCTCCTAATCTGGTACAAATCCTCTTCCTTTTCCCAGTAGTTCTGTACCACTCAAGTCCACAAAAATGCAGAGGAAATGGTTATAGGAAAGGCAGTCATCCTAGGAGAGCCAAGAAGGAGACAGCTGTTATTTGTCATGCCCATCCCCAAAGGTCACCAGTCTTCTACACCAAAACGCCTGTTCTAAGTTTCTAGCTGCTAGTGGGTACTCAGCTGTGAAACCCAGAGACAGAAGTTCTATCCAGGAGCCTCAGCAAACATGCTTCTGCCCAACCAAGGAGACCTTAGTTGTAGAGGTGTCCGCTCTTGAAGACAAGGCACAATTCCATATCCAAAGCTCACACAATCCCGAGATGTGAATGAGGTTTCAAGTTGCTGCCAACTGGCCACAGCTCCTAGTACTAAATATAAAGCTGTGTGCATGCAATAAGACTAGGTGTGACAAGTCTGCACACTTCAGGTGGCCATGCAGCAGTAACTGCATTGACACTAACTTTTTCATAGCTCTCCCTTCACAAGTAATTTCCAGTTACTGGTGAGTTTGGGTTAGGTTTGAGAAAGTAATCTAGATGTACAGAGCCTGCAGTGGCCATTAGAACATCCAGTATCTGTGGCTGGTGCCACTTACATCCGTTCACAGCATCAGTATCTGTGTGACCAGTATCCAGCAGCAGTTATTGCTCTCCAGCTCTAATGCCACCAGTACTGTTACAAAGGGTGACACTGTATGTCACTAGAGCCACCAGCGTCCATCATTAAAGTAACCAGCATATGGTAGCGATGTTATCATCATCCCTCACTGCACAAGTAGGCACCACTGCTGCCCAGCATCCTGTATCACTGCCTACTTGTGCTGCAAGCATCTGTTCTCAGGACTACCGTTCCCTTTGTGTCTGTCACCAGCACTCAGAGTACCCCAAGGCACTACTAGCAATGATGCTGACCATGCTGACCCTGGGACCCATTGGCACATAGTGGCTGTGATGGGCAGGAGGAGCAGAGCCCATGCTCCCCGCCTCCATGCACCTTGCAGATTTCTCAAAGCAAAAGGTGAAAGTAGACTTTTTTTTTTCTTTTTTTTTCTTTTTTCCTGCAACGCTGCTTTGTCTTTGCATGTTACTGTTAGACTGAACAAGCAGTGCTATAATTACCTTTAATTAATAACAGCATCGACACCCCAAGGAAATGTGAATGAACAATCGTGCCACCAACACAATAACATTGTGTTACATTGGCTACATCCACCTCTATCATCCCCCTCTTTATCGCATTCTCAGGAGCCGCTTGCTCACCATATCGTGGCTGCTGCTTGGAGGGAGCAGAACTGAACAGGCCTTGTGGAAGGAGACCTCTGTGGTGGTGGTACCTCAGGCAAGAGGTCTCCAGACCGAGGGGGAATGCAAGGGCAGGCTGGATCTCAGAGTTCCTGTTCTGTTGTTTGCTGAGATCTGCCCTGCTGATGAACAGGTCTTCCTTCTCCACAGGGTTCAAGACAGTTTTGGTGACCTAAGGCCTCAGGCATTCTGCAGCCAAACCTTCCTGGAGAAACCTGGTCACCTCCTGGGCTTTGCTTCACCTCACTCTTTCTGCCAGCCCCCTTCAGGGCTCCTCTCACTTCATCTCATCCAGAGTCACCCCCACAGCTTTGCTGGCACCAAGATAGAGCAAATAAGCCTGCTGTTGTTATCCAGAGCCTTGAGAGCGTCCTCACGCTCATCAACCTGGTCCCGTCAGGATTGGAAAAAACAATCTGCTTGTGTTTGAGGCTGCATCTTGTCCGCAGTGTGATGGCTGAGGACATCTCTCTCCACAGTCACAGTCACAGTCCCGAGGTTCTGTCCTCCAAAGCTCTCCATGGGGCTGAGGGCTCCGCCGCCTGCCGCTGCCTGTCCCTCTGCAGCACCATGGAGAGCGGCACGGGAGGGCAGCACCGCCCAGCGCATCTCCTGCCGGCTGACAGCGGTGCGAGGGCCGCTGAGAACAGCATTCCTCTCTTCCTGCTCTTATCCATAACTCCAGTGTCTGACTCCAAGGTTTACAGACCGCAAGTTCAGGTATGGTCATTACAAACCTCTGGCCCGCTCTCTCTTATAAGATCGGCTGTAGTATCTCTCTGTGCAATTTCAGGAACAGAAATAATGAAAACAAATATATGTGTGTTCTTGTACCTTTAATTCTATAACCATTTATCTGGCTAAAACAAATAGATTGAACTTCTTTGTGTCTCCAAGAAAGAACTAAATTTCATATGAAGGATGCTTGAGGCCTGATTTGAGAGCTATCACTTCCTCACAGGCAAGGAAAAAAAAAAGTGGAAAAATGGTGCTGTGTAGAGAGCAGAGAGTGCAGATGAAATATGGGTGCTCATAAAGGAAGAGATTTGTAGCCAGTACTAAGCTGGGTCTGAAGGAGGTGAAAATGGAAAAATCTCTGTGTTAAAGCACCAGAGGAAACAATAGAGCAAGGGTGGGAAGACAACGTCCTGACATTCCTTGCTCCAAAACTAGACGGTCGTGCTCTGTGAAGCTCCCCACACAGATGACTTGTCAGCAGAAGAGTTGCGTTTGGGTCATGGGAGGAGGGAAACAAGGTTACAGCACATACAGTGTGCTCTTCCTGCTCTCCTAACAGGAAGATACCCTAAACAAGGACACAAAGACAGTGAGCACTGATCGTGCCTAAGATTTATGGAAATCGAAGGAAGCAAGATGCTGTAGCAGAAGACCCACCCATAATGACCATCGTTCCTTAAAGGCCGTAAAAGTCTGGCCCCAAATCCCCATCAACGTTAATCAAGAGGAACCGAAGAGATGTAGTAGAGACTTAGCAGCAATTTTCCTCTCCTGTCTTTTTGTACAGAAAAACTTTCTGTTACTGGCAAAGAACTGTATAAATAAAGGGTTTGGAGCTTGTGAGGATGCAGCTGAGAAAAAGGAGAGAAAGAGTCGGAGTGACTAAAATCTGTTTGACTTGAAAGATTTATCACCCTCCCTTCCAGTAAGTTTCTCCATTTAATTTGTTTAATTGATTTACTAAATTACCACATAACTGGGGTCTGCTCTGCCTGGCTGGAGAGAAGCCTGGGCAACCAGAGAGAAGAGGACATGATTTCCTGTGGGTGGTGGGGATCAATTCTTGGCACGGAAGCAGCTCGGATGTTCCTGGTGGCAAAATGGGAGATGGAGCAAAACTGAGGCACCCAGCAGGAAAATGGGTACCTCCACAGAGGGGCCCCCCCACCAGAGGCTGGGCAGCCATGCCAGAGGCATTCCCTGATCTGCAGTACTGAGGCATCTCCCAAGCAGTCGCTGCTGGGAACGGTAGGGCACGCAGGGGAAGCTGCCCTGGGGAGTCTTCATGTCTTTGCAGGTACCCAGCAGGCAGCATGAGGGAGGGAGATGGGGCTGGTGTGGTGCGGCAGACCAGGAGATGCTGCTCACGACAGGAGATCTTCCTCTGAGGGGCTGGGGAGCAAAGAGGGAGCAGGACAGACTCAGTACAATGTAAGAAGCAGTGAAGAAGGGAAATAGGAGGGACTTCATTCAGTGTGACGTCATGATGTTGAGAAGCAAATAGTTCCAGACAGCAAGAGACTTGAAGGAATTCTTTAACTGCCATCACACTGAGGACAAGGAGCTTAGATAATACACTCTGCTGACAGATGGGCACAAATTTGACCTGGATTCAGTTCGGGATTTAGGGGAGAGAGAAGCCTGCTAGAAACTGCCAGAGAAAAGTATTCACTGCATGGGAAAGATGAAGCTCCTGAAGTCCGGCTAGGAGACTCACACAACTGGAGCGCTAAAATCAGCAAATGTTGAAGTCAACACCTTTACGGACGAATGAGGGTGCAAAGAGGGATGCTGAATGTCATGGTGCTAGTAAAGGGCAAGGTCAGCATTCTGAGTCATGCCTATCTGTAAAGCACATGACTACAAACGCTCACAGATCTGTCCCCTAGCAGAAAAAGCTGAACATGGCAAACATATGGAGCCTTTCACAACCCACCGGCTCACCTTGGTGTGCCTGGTTGCCTGCTCTTTGTGATGTGCATGGAAAAGAGGTTCCTTTGCTATGAGGAACTTAATTGAAGTGAGCTGTGCTGAGAACTGCACGACTCCCTAGATGGAGTTTTATTTTTAACAAACAAGAGTGACTGAGCGTTACAAGCACCACTGAGTGCAGCAGTGCAGTCTCCACCATGGGCAAAAGTTCAAGTTACCTGGAAGGTTTTTGCCACAATATTTAGTTCAAACACAGATCTGAGACCTGAAGGATAGATGACTTCAGGGATTTTTACCTCAGCTGCTATTACCTTTGGAAAAAAGGCTGCATTTTTGGGTTAAGGCACTGCAACAAATGGGGGAGTTACAGGAGCTCAGGACCTCTGATCTCATGCCTGACGTGTTCCAGGAGACAAATCAGATTTAAGATATATTTTCTTTTCTTAAATGAAAAGTATCACACATGTAGAACAGCATCAGATGGAACAGTCATCCTAGTACTGCTTAGTCCCTTGGCTAGGAGGGGACAAATGCCAGACCCTCTAACCAGCCAGGAAAGGCAGTGGGGAACTCCAGTTCCAGCTTTGTGTTGTGGAGAGGTTTGGGATCTCCTGCTCAGTGATTCCAGTCTCTTGCAGCCTGCAGGAACACTCTCTCCTGTGGGAGAGGACAAAGCCATTCCAGCGGTGCCCTGTGGGAGTACGAAATTTTGGGAGCCTCCCTTCTCCCATGTGCTGCAAGATCTGAGCCTGAGATGTGAACCTATGGCCAGCAGTGGCTTCCCTGCTTGGAGATACAGCCAGCAGCGTGACAGACAGCCCATGGATGGCTGGGAAATGCAAGAATGCAGGTACTGTTTGGCTCAGGGGGTGGGAGGAGAAATACCAGGCTGCACTTGCTCAGCCTGTTAGGCTCTCTCCTAGGAGCCCGGCACAGGTGACAGACACGGCGCTGCCCCAGGTGGCCATCCTACAGACAGCGCCTCAGTGCCGGTGGGATGCCCACAGCATCCCTTCATCTTTCCCATGCAGTGAATACTTTTCTCTGGCAGTTTCTAGCAGGCTTCTCTCTCCCCTAAATCCTGAGCTGAATCCAAGAGAAAGTGTGTCCCATCCATGAGAGTACACTACTGAGTGCTCTGACACTCAGACATCACCTCTTGCAAGAATCCATGTTCTTTCCCAGACACTTCTGGACTCACATCCAAGGAAAGTGTGAACGCTGCCAGAAGTAACACCAGACACACAGGGAAAAGGAACACCCACCTAGCAGCCTCTGCACCAGCTGGAACAAGGGCTGCAAAGCAGAGAGTGGTCAGCTCAGGAGAGGAAACATGCACATGTGCATGCATGGCTGCAAATGTCCTCTGTGTGGGTGTGCACAGCATGGCAGCATCTCCTCACACCTGGAAATCAGAGCAGCTCTGCCCTTCACTAGTGGCTGCTGCATGGCCTTGCAGTGCCCAGGGATGGCTCGGCCGCCCGAGAGGCAGTGAGACTTCCACAGCCCGTGAGCAGCATCAGAGGGAGCAGAAAGCCTTGTGGGGGTGGGGGGGTTCATGTGCACACTGGGATGGGAGAGTCCTGCGGGTGCCTCATGAAGGTGATGCCTCGGACATCACCTTTTATCAGAGGTCCCAGGGACTGTTTTTGCCCCTCATGTGGGCAGAAACATCCACGTGTATTTCAACCCTTTTTTTCCTTTTGTAACTTTCTTATGTTTGTCCTTGTGATGTCTATGTCGTGGCAGTGGAAACACTGCTGCCTCTGCACTGCTGCCCCTGCCTCCCACACACTGCCTGAGAACTGCTGCAGCTCTAAAAGATGCTACCAGCTCTGACTACATCTGTTGCAGTGGCTGTGTCACCTCTGCTCTGGCCTAACATCCTGCAACCACTGCCCTGGGGAGCTGTCACCCCAGGAAACACAATGCTCAGAGACAGGGTTTGATTCCAAGAAGTAATGATACACTGGGTGAAGGGAATGAATCACATGTGGCCAAGTGCTGCGGGAATCATTCCTTTGCCACCTCCATCTCCAGCTAAGCCACAGCCCTGTGTCCACACATATCCTGCTAGCAGGGTGCACACGACTGTGTAGGATCCAGCAACAGATGGTATCATGCAGTCTCAGGAAAGCTATGGAAAAAGAAAATTGGAGCAGCAGAGAGGAGTGTGTTCCCTGTGGGGGAGAGCATCAGACCTCAAGGTGTGCGTGGCACCACTGCCTGGCACAGGGCAGGGTCTGCCTGTCACAAAGGTTCCATGGAGGAGCACAAGGCATCCACATCTGAGCACGGAAGGGCAAACCACAGGCATGCAGCTCCCAGAAACTGGGTGGGGGAACTGCACACAAATTATTTGATTTACAACTAAATTTAGGGAAAATGCGCTTCCTTCAGGTTCTCCTACCATTGTATCTTCAATTGGTTTTCTGAAGCAATCGGCACCAGAGAAGTGTTTTGGGATCCCCCCTTTGTTCACCCCAGGTGTGGAGCTCCCCCAGGCTGCACATTTTCCCCAGAGACCACCTACCTCCACCGTGGTCCCTCACGTGGATGCACAGCGGTGCCCTCAGCTGTCACATTTTTTCCTCTGTGGTTCAGGAGTGTGATTTCCCTGTGCTCACAGACAGAAGCTGTGTGTTTGGGTGCTGATGGCTGTTAGCTTTCCAGCCCTAGAATCAGTGCAAATACACAGGTGCTACTTCTGCACCTTCCCTCACCTCTGTGTCACTACACTCCAGATATCACCTTCCATCATATTCAACTTCCAACTGTCTGGGTTGGGTGCTGCCAGCCCTAAACCAGAGGTTTTGCTCTCATGATGGCTTGGTTAAAGGAGATGTGCCAACCTCAGGTTGCAGTTCCTCCGGGGGGGCTTTCCCCTCCTGTTCCTCACTCCCACCCGCTCCCAGGGATGGCTGCTCGCCCGCCCTCTGTGAGTCACCCACAAGTCTCCACTTCCTTCTGAGGGGCCCTGGAACCAGAGTCCTAATTACAGGGCACAACTAGCGGAAACAAGCTTATTATTTACAAGGCTAATGAAAATTAATCATGCCTCCCCCTCCCTTTCTTGTGGGAACAGTCATCCTGAAGAAAGCAGATTATAAAAGCATTAGCGGCAACTGCTGTGCCGTTTTGGGCACTAACCAGAAGATGGTGCGTGGGCTGGGGACTTTGTTTGCGGGCCACCTGAAACACAAGGGTTAAGAGTACCCCAAAGCCTGATTGACACTTATTGTCCCCCTTCCCAGGCGTGCCTCCCCTCTGCTGCTGGCCGAGGCTGCTGGCTGCAGCAGGGAGCAGATGGAGCCTGTGGCCCTCAGGGCTAAGCCAGACGTGCTGTAAAGCCCTTTGGTCCTGTTCCAAGCAGCTGCTGCTTCCTTGCATGCCGGGACCCCTTGGCAGTATCCCTCCGCTTGCAGATAGAGAGCGATGTGGGAGCAGAGTTAGTCCCATCACACACCCAGCCCAGGAGAGAGGCAGATGCCCATGCGGTGCCCCATAGGTGAGCAGGTCTCAGGGCCCCAGTGTCCTGACACTCCAGCCTGCTGTGCCACACAGATAGAAATACTGTGTGCAAAGCCAGAGGGAGGAAAACATGTCAAAGGCATCTCATGCTGCACAGGCTTGGAAAAACAGGGCATCCTCTACCAATTGGAGCCACTGGTTCTGGAGTGAGCGCTGCTGACCTCTTCTGTGGCACACAGGTGAACCTCGTTAAATGCCCAAATCATCACCTTTACTTAAACCTTTACCAGGACTCAGGAGAAACTAAGCACAGGACAGGGAAGGTTGGCCATAGAAGCAGAGAAAGAACCTATTTCTCCTGAGCTCTGCCAGCTCACTGAGGACACAGCTGCAGGGGGTGCTCAGGGAATGTCCTGAGCAATGCAGTGACTGCAGAGCTACACTTTCTGCCCCCTGTGCACATCACGTTCCCACTTTTCCAGGCTGTGAGATCTCCATGGCTGTGAACAGCCTGCCTTTCCCTGGGGATGCCCAGGCTGAGGAACAGGAGGAAGCCAAGGCAGGGGCACTGGAAGACCACCCCAAGCTGCCCCCAGCCATCCTTAGGGCTGACCACCTGGATTGGGGTCTGGAATGGAAGGAGATGAGGTCCAGCTTCTGGAGCCAGGCTGGAGAAGGAGACCTCTGTGGACAAGCCAGCCCCGTAGCTTCTGCTGCAATAATTAATTGCTGCTTTGGAGAAGAGAGAAAATGAGCAGGAGGTCAATTTTCAATTTCCCAGCTGTGTATGACCAGTTTCTAGCAAGAAGCTGGAAAATAAATCTCCATCAGCCTAGTTACCACTTAATTAACATCACTAGCTGCAACATGTATTCCCACACAAAACACAAAATCGTAGCTCATCACCTATTGATGTACAACCAGATGGAGCCAGGACCAGAGCACGATGGTTGGGAATTCTCTAGCCTGAAATTTCAGCCCAGTGTGCTGGACTTGTCCAACTCAGGCAGGAAAACACTGCCTTATCCTCCCCTGAAGGGCACTGGGACAAGGATGTCTGCTGTGCTCCTAAGAGCTGAATGCTTTTGTGGTCTGTTTGCATAAATGACCAAAAGAAATTTGGTGAAAGAAGTAGAGTCTGTCTCCTTCTTGCTTATTTTGAAATAAATAAGAAAATGGGGCCACGTCGGTGAAATTCACTCCTGCATTGTCACTCAGCACAAGAACATCTCATCCTTTCCATGGTGCTCAGTTGTCCACAAGGAAGTGTAGTGTTGGTAAGTGAAGGGCACTGGCCATCACAGAAAGAGATGCTGACAATAAACATCCTGGACCTATCATGAAAAATCATGAAATGATTCCAAAACCACACAGTTTTAATAAGACTCAAATTTCAGCAACTGAAGTCTCAGCACCCACTTGTCCTGGTTTGGGCTGGGGCAGAGTTAACTTTCTTCCTAGAGGCTCATAAGATGTGGTGTGTTGCACTTTTGATGAAAATAATGTTGATAACACAGAGATGTTCCAGTTGCTGCAGCTTCTCATGTTGCCCTGCCAGCAGGAGCTGGAGGTGTATAGGAAGCTGGGAGCAGACAGAATCAAGACAGCTGACCCAAAGTGGCCAAAGGGATATCCCGTACCCATTTGGCATCATGCTGACCAATAAAACCGAGGGAAAGAAGGAGGAGGGGGCGATGGGGGTTTGTCTCCCTGAGAAACCATTAAAAGTGATGAGCCCTGCTTTCCTGGAAATGGCTGAACTCCTGCCTGCTGATGGAAGTAGGGAACAAATTCCTTGTTTTGCTTTTCTTGTGCACGCGGGTTTTGCTTTACCTCGTACTTCTCCATCTCAACCCCTGAGTTCTCGAAATTTTACCTTTCCATTCTCTCTCCCCTCCCACCTGGGGAGAGCAAGAGAGCAGCTGCGGGGTGCTGAGCTGCCTGCTACAGTTAAACCACAACCCTGATGAATGCGGGATGGCAAAGCAGGGCAACAACAGCACATGGCTGCTGGGTGCTGGTGCTGCTGCCCACCTTTCCCTGGGACCTGGGCTAAGTGAGAGGTGCAGGTGCCGTCCCACTGCCCCGGCCTGGGGAGGCTGCCAGCTGCCCAGCAGCAGACCTGCGCTCATAGCACAGTCAGGCCAGCGGCTCTGAGCACAGACTCAGGAGGTTCCTTCCTCCCACACATGCACCTGCATGGTGTAAAGTCCAGGTGCTAACTTGCACAGCAATGAGCTTTACGGTTCCTTCCAAGCCATTCTATGATTTTATGAGTTCTCTTGGGCTGGTTTAGGCTCTGGGTGCTTCCCAGAAATGTCTGTCCCATGAGTACCTTCCATCCCTCTTCACCTCTGCTTGCCCCTGTATCAGATCCAAACCCTGTGAGGAGTGGGAGTCCAAAGAACAGTGCTGTCCTACCATTTGGGCATGTCTTATCTCTAACTCTTAGGAAGGGATCCGCTTGGCAGAAGTACCCTGGATCAGCTCTCCACGTGTGCCAGTTAAGTCCTTTTTTCACATCTCTGTACAAACATGGGGTTTATGAGAAAAGTAGAATTAAGCCAAAACCTTCTGAGGCAGAAGCCAAGAACAAGAGTCAGGAGATCAAACTGACCATCAGGGCTGGGATGTGGCAGCACTGCCTGGCTGGTGGTAAGAGCAGCATCAAGACAGGGCCACTTCGGATGGGATGGTCATACTGGGAAAAGAAAGGCCTGTTCCTAGGTGGGGATGATAGTGGATTTCGAGAGGTCATGTGAGGTCCTGCACCAGACTAACACCAGTAAGACGTCATCTCCTTTTCTGCCCAAGAGATGTCCAATGCCATTCCAGCCTCAGACATACAGGGAGGGTTCACCTTTCCTCCTCTGTGCAAAGGTAGATGCTTCCACTAAGCTGGTAAAGAGCAAATTTGTCCACTGTGCATGAGCTGCGCCCTGTCCAGAAGGCAGGGCTGCAATCCCCCCACCAGCTTGAGGCACAGTTCATGCCCAGTGAACCAGTGGCCAGCTGATGGGGCTGTGGGACACAGCTGGGACCTGCATGCAGCCATGCAGGTTTCCTGGGCAGAACTGGGACAGAAAAATGGAGCTGCAGTTGGTGAGGTGTTCACAGCAGTTGCTGATCTTGGGAACAGCATGTTTAGCTTACTGTTCCTCTGGTCTCTTTGGCTGGTGTCTGGGGCTTGGACTTCTAACCAGGGTCCCCATGATCTCTGCACCCTAAGCACTCCTTTAATTCTTTTGTCCGTTGCTCAGCTGCTTTGGGCAGTGGGCACAGCAGACTTGCAGGGGAGCTGAACTCGGTGCTTTCTCCAGTTGTCCACTTTCTCTTTGCTTCTTTTATTCACTCCTCACTGCTAATTCCTGCTCACATGCTGTCTCTTCACCCTGATCTGCCACATAAGGCAACACTATCCCCACCCGGTGACCTAGCAAAGGAAGAACATGTTGTCTGTTAGCATCAGCCCGAGTGAAAAAAGGAAGGAGACAAGATGAAAGAATCCATTTGCACTCCCATCATCATCCTGCTTGGCACTTATCTTCAAAGCACTGTACAAACATTAACTAATTAATCCTCCTAACACTCCTGGGAGGAAGGGACATATTAACATGACTCTTATTTTAGATGCCTGATAAATATAAAGGATGGGCCAACAGATACTAGACAGGCGAAATGGGCAGGTCATGCCAGCTACCCCACTCTTCCTGTTGAACACTGCAGGCTTCGTGAGTCAGTGGAGATGTGTTCCAGGCAATGAGCTGGTGTGCTCACACATTGGAGGGTGGACAGAGAGTGGAGGAGCTGGAGCAGAGGGCAGAACAGGCAGTGTTGCAGAAATATATGAGAGAGTAATTCTGGAGCAGAAAGAGAGGAAGAAGAAGATGAGCCTTGTCATCTGCACAGACAGACTGCCATGAAGGAACATGCTGGAAGGTGAAGAGCAGCTCCTCTGTGAGGAGAATCACAGAATAACAGAATCGCAGGGGTTGGAAGGGACCTCTGGAGCTCCCCAGTCCCATCTCCCTAAAGCAGGTTCCCCAGAGCAGGTCGCACAATAAAGCATTCAGGTGGGTTTGGATATCTCCAGAGGAGGAGAATCCACCACCTCTCTGCACAGCCTGTGCCAGGGCTTGGGCACTCTCACTATAGAGAAGTTCTTCCCCATGTTCAGATGGAACATCCCGTGTTCCAGTTTGTGCCCATTGCCCCTTGTCCTGTCTCTGAGCACTGCTGAGCAGAGCCTGGCCCCATTGGTTGCCTCCCACCTTATGGATACTGATAAGCATTGATCAGATTCCCTCTCAACCTTCTCTTCGCCAGGCTGAACAACCCCAGAACTCCCAGCCTTGCCTCACACAGGAGATGCTCAAGGCCTTGTATCATCTTTGTGGTCCTCCACCGGGCTCTCTCTAGGAGATCCCTGTTATTTTTGAACTGGGCAGTCCAGAACTG
>JAOWBP010004554.1:351200-371576 GCA_028571105.1 Tragopan temminckii | reverse complement strand
ACATGTGGTGATTCCTCTCCCAGCGCAGGATCCTACACTTGTCCTTGTAGAACCTCATCAGGTTCCTCCCTGCCCAACTCAGTCTGTCCAGCTCTTGTTGAATGGCAGCATGGCCTCCTGGTGTGTCAGCCACTCCTCCCAGCTCTGTATCATCAGCAGATTTGTTGAGGGTGGACTCCATCCCTTCATCCAGGTCACTGACGAAGAAACTGAATTAGACCGGACCCAGCACTGATCCCTGGCAAACACCTGTAATTACAGCCTCCAACCAGACTATGCCACTGAGCACAGCACTGCACTGCAATGGGTGCAGTGGCCTTTTGGCTGTCTGCTGGGAAGGACCCCTCCTGGAGTTTGCCACAGGGGGTTTGGCATCCCTAGTGGCTTTTCCCACAGTGGGAGAGGTCCAGACGTCATGGACACACCAACAAGCTGGGAAAAAGTAATGCAGAGCTCAGTAGCAATAAAATTAACATTTTTTTTTTCCCAGTCAGTTGAAAAGTAAAAAAAAAAAAAAACCACAACACATTAATTTGGGATGAAGTAAAGGTTTTCACTGCCAGCTTCGATGAAATTGTATAAATATCATAACATTAGACTAAAATGAAAGGAAATTGGCAGTGCTGCTGAGGCATCCTGGAGGAAAGTATTGACATAAAGCATTTGGCCTTCAAACGACAGTGGTATCGACCTGCTCAGCGTGGCAAGTGAGCTACTCAGATGGTCTTAAAAATAAAGAGTCGTGGTTTTTTATTCTCACTTTAATAAAAAAAAAAAATTGGCTGAAAAATTCCACTTCTCCCAGCTCTCCTGCTGGCGTCACACAAAGGCATCCTTCAGTCCCTCCTGAATGGCGTGGTGCAGTGAGGCCTTCTAGGCCTGCAGGCTGGCGTTGGGTTTTGGGTTCAGAAGAAGAAATGTGGCATTGCTTCCCCAGGCCAGCAGCAAGCATTGGAGAGGGGAGACAGGCACAAGTAGATGACAGGGCAGGGAAGCATGGGCTGAGCCTCAGATTCCTGTGTGGCATGTTATGGGGAGCCTGCCTCGATACCCTCTCCATGCCTGATGAATGCCAAACAGAAAATTGCAGTCCTTTCAGTCTCTTCTGTCATGTATGGCTTCACGTCAATCCCCCCATGCCATCGGCACTGCCTCTTCTGCCATTTTGTAACAAACATCCTAATTACGGCACAGTAGTTCTAATTGCAATTACCTCTCCTTATTGCTGCAATTTATTCCTGCTGAAGCACGATCATCCTGGCATTACAAATTCGCAAAGCAACAACATAGTATGGCCTCAGTGTTCAAAGGAAAATGGCACAGTTTTCTGCAGCCCCTCCTGAGAGCAGTGGGTCAGTGGCTGCCATGCTTTCTGACTCAGGAGTACTCATGCTGCCCAGGGCACCCTCATACTGTTATATGTTACAGCCTGACCCCATTCTTGGCAAGAGTTTCTCCTCTTGCCCAGCAGAGGAGATGCTCATGTTGCATCTTCAGACCCAGTGGATTCACAATCTTTGGAATTTATCCTAACAAACGAAGTACAGCTGTGGCTGTTGCCAACCTACCTGCCTGTTGGTTTACAAGAAAGGCACAAACCCGGAATGACACGATAAGCTGTTCTTCTCAGCCTCAGAGTCTTCAGGGAGAAGAGAGCCCATTTCTGCTCCCATAGCAGGCCCTGTGGGAAGATGCCACCCACCCATACTTATGACAAGCCCACAGCCTGGGCTGGGCCAAGATGTTATCTGAAGAGCCCATCGTACTTGTCGCTGTGACCATGGCTAGTTTCACCTTCTAACCCCCACCTTCTGGCAGTCCTCTGCAGTGGTCCCAAGCAGTGCAGACCAAATACCTTGGCTGTGTTCTTGTAATTTGTGATGACATGCTTTATCCTGCCTGGAACAAAATATATGGGTAAAATATCTTAGTGCTTGTTGTTTTGGAAGACATCTTTTGTCTCCAGTTTCTTAATGTCCTACCTGAAACCCAGAAAGAAATGCAGCCCCTCTCACAGAGATTTTAAAGAGCCTAATAAAGGAAGGGATTCATTTCTCCATTTCCATTACACCTCACAGAGGAGAGATGAAAGCAGTCCATGGGTTTAACAGCCTTGTTCCCTCTACAAGGAGTTGCAGCACTTCCTGTGCTCACCTGTGCTTCTGTATGACTTCCCAGCTTGAAAATCTCCAAACATTGCACATTTCTTTTGACCTTTAGTTGAATTCTTTCTTCTCTACTATTTACGCTACAAAGCATCAGCAGACACGGCTGCATCTCCTTTCTTTCAGCAGCATAAAAAGCCTGGCATCCTTGGGATTTGTAGGTTGATTCTACTCTCTTAGGATTGGCCTCACTGGGAGTTTGTGTTCAATACTTCCTCTACCTTGACCCCCACATCCTTCTCAGCATCACTGCATGCCAGAATCCCACTAAGTGATCCTGCAAGGTGTGACTTGTACTCAGTACTCCTTGCAGACAGCTGTCAGAAAGGATACTACAGTGAAGCCTCTGCCAAACGATACACATCTATCTGTAGACCCATGCTGTGTTTGCCTCTGGAGCTGGTGGGGGCCAGGCCACCGGGGGGCAGCTGGTGTTGCTCCTTGTCCTCTGTGTCTCATCTCCTGGACTTCTCCAAGCTTACAATTTCAGTGTATCCCAAGGGGTCTGGGATACCTGAAGTCAAGCCAAGGCCTTGCTGATTTCCCAGGGGGTGTGTTCAGTTGGACTGGTCTGATTGTGTCACTGTCTGCTCTGCCTACAATTATAGCTGCTATTCTTTTATACATGGCAGCATTCAAAGGCCAAAAACAGAGATTAGAGGATCTTCCCACTTGTCTGCCCACAGGTCTGGAAAGACAGTCCATTTGCATAAGATTTTACAGTCCTTTCACAGAATTGTTCTGGAGATGGCTATGTCTAGTTCTGGGAGGTTTGCTTGGATAAGGCTGGAAAAAGCCTGCTGCACAACAGTTTTTGAAGATGGCCTGGGTCCATCTCACACACACACAAATGCACTTGGTAAAAAACTGTGGTGGTTTTTTTTTTTTTTCTGGTTCTCCTGCATATAGAGATAGATTCCAGTACATTCAGTTCCTGTTCCTTCAGGAGGCTCTGCACTGATCACACACTAATTCAAGGTGTCAGCTCAGCTGCCAGCAGCCCAGAGATAGCTTGCTATTTCTTCCACTATTTGTCCTATAATATTCTCTCCTGTGGGATGGATCCCAGCCCCAAATGCATCCAGCCCTGCCTTCAGAGCTGTGCTCCATCAAGAGACCGTGCAAACACTCAGCAGCTGAGAGAAGGACTGTAGCCATGGGATCTCAGTGCCTTGTCTTGCCTTCATCTCTGCTGAGCCAGTGACAGAGCTGGGCTCTTCATCACTCAGACTCAAAGAGACAGAGGATGAGAAAGGGAAGGAAGTAACCCTCAGGTTATAGGACTGACTGCCCTCACCACGTGGAGCTGACTGCTCTCCTTGCTCCAGACAGAGCTGACCCAAAGTTCGAAGACCAAAGCGATAGGTCAGAAGGACACTGCTCAGCTGGGCCAGGCAGGGAGCTTGAAGAAATCTGAGTGGTCCTGGCAGGCACATTTGAGTTTGGAAATATCCAGATGGAGATCTCCAGATTGGCTAGCTGAACCATATGCACTGTTTGGGGATAACACCTGAACCTTTGAGAGGAAACTCCCCGTGGCCAGGGTAGCCGGCCTCTAGGAGCTTGCTATCTGATGAATGACCTAGATATGAACTGGGCAAGGAATCTGCAGGGCCTAGTGAAAGATAAGGCCTGTTGCTCTTAAGCAATGGTACAAAGCATCAACAGCCAGTGCAAGTGTCCTCCTGGTAGAAATGCTCGTCAGTTATGCAATGGCCCCAGAGCAACACCGAGTAGTTGCTAGACTTCACTTACTGCTTGCTTATACTGGCCTTTCTTCATGCTTCATCCCCTTTGCTTTGTGCAGATCTCCATGTAATGAGGGTGGGAGAAAAGGGACTGAGCAGACTGAGCACTGCTAAACCCCAGAGCTCTGCCTGAGTTGCCAGGTGCCAGCAGCAGCCTGCTGCAACTGCATGCCTCCCCCCTCCACCTGCCCTCCTGCAGGCGGATCACCCCCAGCTATGCTTTCTCCCCATGACCTCTGCATCTGTACTCTCTGGCTGTGACAATCCAAGCACTTGATTTGCACACAGTGTTCATATGTTGAAGAAAAAAAACAGCATTTCTGGCCATGATGACTACCGCAGGGGACTGCATGCTACCTGCCTCGGAGGCACATCAGCTGTCTGTTGGTGCACGCTGCAGCTCTGCTTCCAGCTCCCTGTGCTCATTCAGCTGACTGCAGCACAAGATGAGGCAGCAGCTGCCCGCATTTTGGGGTGATGCTGTAGAGCTACATTATATATCAGTGCAAGCAGCAGCAGAGCTCTGTCCTGTGTGTGAGCCTTGTGCTCTGCAGAGTGGCACAAAATTCCCCCCAATGGCACTGAGAGGTTTACCTAGCTGTGCATAAAGGTTATTGCTTCCCTTCCACCCCCATGCTACAACCCAGCACTTGAACTTTAGTCAGACCCTTGTGCCCTTCCCTTGCTCCCTGTAAGCATAATGGCTTCAGCTCAAGAGATGCCCCTGCTTGAGGGCAGCGATGTGAATGGGATGTGCATGGAGAGGGTTTTGGAGAGACACCAAATGGCTGAACTTAAACTACTGCTGTGGAGTGCTCCAGTCTGCCAAGGCTAAAAGGAAGGAGAGACAACCAAACAAAGCACATTAAAATTGACCAGCAGAAAAAAAAAAGAAAAACAAGGGCAGAGACAAATCACAGAGATTTCTCTCTGTGACTCACACAAACTGAAAATGAAATGGGTCAAAGTCCAACTATTTGGACACTACACCAGGAGAGCACCTGGGGTGGGATCACCAGACCTCATCAGACTGTGGACTCCCCATGCTTTGGGAACATCATGGCCCTGAGATAAGTGCTGCCTCCCAGCCCCAACCTCTCCAGCAGCAGGATGCCCCGTCCCACTAGCAGGTTGTCAGCATGCTTGGGAATGGGTGCCGTGGGCTCCACACTGTGCTGAGGCAGCAGTAGTGCAAATGCAGAGGGCAATGCAGCCTTCCCCATCAGGTACCACTGGAGCAGCGCCTGTGGGAAAGCTGTCACGCCCAACTGCAGATGTCCTGAAAGTCTCAAAAAGGACCTTATCTGACATGTTGCCCTTCAGCATTGAAAATCTCATTCTCGGTCATTCGTTTTCTCATTTCTGAGATGTAAAACAAGATGGGACAGGCAGCTGCGCTGGACTGGTGTGCCCTGCAGACATCTGTGCGCAAGGCCAGCACAGTTAGCACCAGCTGACCGCCCTCTGCAAAAGCATCACCTCTCCCCCCACCAGCTCCTGGGGATAAGGCCCTGTGAGAGCTGACAAGTCCCTGGGAGATGCATCCTGCCAGGAGCATGGGCAGACTGACACCACGGCTGTGCCAGAGGGCTTTCCTTCACGAGGACTTTTCTTTACTGCTGGGCAATGTGGAACTGGCTGAGTCGAACCTCAGAGAGTGTGGGAGTGGAAGGCAGGAGGAAAGCTCAGCTGTTTGGCCCCATATGCTGATCCTTTTGGGTAGCTGGTTCTCAAACACTGCGGCAGTGATGGCTGCAGTCCTGGGAACAGTTCTCCATGCAGCCCAAGAAAGGAAGCTCTTGTGAAAATCACAAAGGAGGGCAGGTATCCTCTGCCTCAGGAACTGGGTGAGGTGACATCTCTTTGGGTGCATGGGAGCAGTCCCAGCAGCATGACTGTTGCACTGAGTTTGTCAAGTCTAGATCAGAGCATCTTGCATCCATCCAGGAGCTCGTGGCAGGGCTATCTCCTCCACTCAGGCGTATCTGCCCCTGTGTCTGAGGCCTCAGACTTACCCCAGTGCAGAGCACTTCTGACATCCCATTCTTTGGACACAGCACATTTGCTCCTGAGCACAACAATTCTTGAATCGTGTTCCTGCAGGCCTGATAATAATCTCTCTGGGCCAGGAGATCAGCCAGGTACTAAGTGAGGCTCTCAGCCAAACCAGAGAACAACTTCAGAAGAATTTAAGATTTACATATTTAATATTTATGGAGAGCCACTAAGACAAACATTTGCTTGGTCCCAAAGAAACACAGATCAAACAAGACTGAAAGGGATTATCAGAAGCAATCCTGGGCTTCCTGCAAACACGGGAAGGGCAATGCATGCTCTCTGAGACAAACCTGAGACATGAAATCCTTGTAGGGAAAGGAGATTATAAACCACCAAGGCCCTCTTGTCCAAACAGTGCAGCAGATGTGTTGAAAATTCCCCCAGCACCACCTGCACAACTGGGATTCACAGGTACTTGCTCCTGTAAACAATCCAAATCCTGAGCCATCCCAGCACCTCCTTTCACCACTACTGCTAAAGCTCCTTACATCTTTTCTCCAGAAAAAATAAGGAAATTTCCAAAGCTTTTTTCCTGGTTCAGGTGACAGCAGCTGATTTATTCATCCACATACACAGGAAGAACCTGACCAGTGTGTGTGAACTTCTCAGCTCACAGTACCAGTGTGGGCTCCAATCGCTGCCACTCCAGGGCAACAGGCCCATGTGAAAACCCAGCTTGATTTTCTGTATTTTAAGTAACAAAGCCACGGTCTTCTGATTGCAGTAGCATGACAGCGTGCCAAACAGCCTGTAAAATCAGGGAGAAGCAAAAAGATCTCAGCATATAGTGTTTTCAGAATCATCAGACTCTGCCTGTCTAGAAAGCCAAACGTGACGTCTGAACATCTGACTTTGATTTTGCTGGTCTCCTACGTATGGAGACACAAGTTTCCTAAATACCTTCATAGCTTTCTGTAGACTTTCTCCAAAGTCTGACAAAACCCATGGAGCGTAGGTCCACCCACAGGATGACCAAGCCTGCCCATGTCAGAGAATGGAGGAAGCCAGGACTAACTCTGGACTCCCACCTAAGGTGCCTGCATGACAGATCTCTTGAGGGGTACCAGGGAACTTCACACCTCCCATGTCAACCACCCCCACAGGTCTCAGCCCAGCCAGCTGTGAGCGTGGGCAGCCTTCACCATCAGCAGCCCTCCTTCGGCTCACCTCCCCTTCATGCACTGCACACACACATGCCCACACGGAAGTTCACGTCCCTGCTTCCCATATCCTCATCCAAATCCCAGATACGCTCAGTAAGGGCACCAGCAGGGTACCAGGCTGTATTGTCTGCACTATGGGGCTATCCCTTCCCTTCTGAGCAGATACGCACATTCATACATGCGTGTACACATGTGCTGACATGTACACATACATGCAAGCAAGCACAGCACAGCTACTGACACAGTTCCCCAGGCTGCAATACCATGTGCTAGAGACACTGAAAGAACCCATAAGAAGAAAAAGCAAAACAGTGAGAGATAAGTTGAGAAAACCCTACAAGTGCCTAGGTGACAGCTGCAAGCAGGGGAGAATCAGCACTGCACAACCAACCTCTGCAAAAATCTCCCTTCCACATGAGCCAATGGACATGGGGGGCTTGCAGCAATGTGGGCTGCTTTGACAAGTTTCATTCACGCTGGCAGATTAGCTACTTTTCTAACTTTGACATCAGTTCCCTGCAAGAATTAGCAGTGTCCTGTGTGCTGGTCCAGGTGGCCTCTGTGCAGCCTGTCTGGAGCGGGGCAGCCCCTGCACACAGGAATGGAGCAGGAAGGGCACAGCTTCCCGTAGGGCTCCCTCCATCCCACTGACCTCATGCAGCGAGGGGGATCTGGGGACACACTGGGGCTGGGCTGGCAGTGTGAATGTCAATCCCGTTGGTTCTGGCACAAATTTGTGCCACCAACTGCTTTGGATGAGGCGCACGTTGAGTGGTCATACCTACTTCCAGGGAATGCTTCGGCAGTCCTCTCTTCCAAAACCCAGTTAAGTCATTTCAACCTTTTGGTGCCTCAATTCCCTGTCTGGGAAGCAAGGCTTATAATATTTCTTCTATCTGACTTACTAGGATAGCTCTTAAGCCATTTGGGACTGAAAGAGTCTCTGAATATGAATTTATGATTTGCACAGCAGGGCCTTGGGCTCTCTAGGGGCTAATGTGATCATTTGTGCTGTGTCTAGTGAGGAGAAATGCAATGCTGAAGGTACTTATTTCCATATTCAGAGACAGGAATTCAGTAAGGGTGACATAAGGCATACTCCCAAGTCTGCTGCGTCATTCCAAACCACTCCTATTTAACGAACATGATGGTCTCAGCTTAGGCATCTGCAAACATTGTTTTCCCTCCTGCTGATTTCTGGGTACAGACTTTGCCAAAAGGTCACAAAGACAGGACTACTGTGATGCTTGCATATCCATGCATATTTACACCCCTCTGCACCTCAAACTATCCCGGTGGTGCAATCATACCTTTGCTGCAGTGACAAACCTTGCCCAGGCCTTTCTGTGGAACATGTAGGGGAAGTCTGTAGACTGAATGAGTTAACCCAGGGATTGTACAAGATTTGTTATGGTGATATAGTCTGGTTTAGCAATATTATATTATTTTAAGGACCAACTATTAGTTTAGCAAAAGGAACTGATGTCTGCTAGTTCAATAAAATTCTCCAGTTTAGCCTTGCTTGGTGTGTGAAGGCCCAACAGTCTTATTCTGTGCTTCACTGACACCAAACAGACGCTTCTTATCTGCACAGTACATACTGGGAGCCACCAGGTGCAAGGACTCTTCTTGGGTTTCATGTAAATTGTTTTCAGTTATAGTGAACCAAGATAAAAAGTTGCTCATTATGGTATGATGAGCAATGGAAATTTACCAAACTGGGGAAAAACAGCTGAAAGTTGCCCAAGGGTCACTATGAAGAAGCTGAAGATGAAATAAAGGGGATGAAGTAGGGGGTTGTACGGCCACCAAAGGCCTGCATCACGCATGTGTGAAGGATGTTAGCATATATTAATGAGTTCTTGGAAAGGAATGAATATGTATTCTATTTCTGGAAAATGTATTGCATATGTATGTCTTAACTGTACGAATGTGGCACCTGGACTCTGAGAAGGTGCACTTGATTTGTCATGTCGCCCAGTATGTATCACAAACACCACACCGGAGTTAGAGTTTCCTTCACAGACTTTCTAATGACAGTGGGATGGTTCAGAGAAGGGTCACTGGCAGGGAAAGGGAGGGATCCAGGTTGATCACATGGGAACAAGCATGAAGTCTGCCCTCTCTTTTGTTTTTCCTGTGTATTGCATCCTCATGTGTGCAGTGCATCCTTTCGTGTGCGTGTGATCCAGATCCAGCCTGACCAGCCAGAGAGTGAACCAACAGTTCTGGGGCCAGATCCCAGAGGGCATGAAAGCTGGGTACCAAGGATGCTCATGAAGGGTACCAAGGATACACTGAGCCTCAGAAGTAGGATGGGGTTGTTCGTGCACCCATGACCCCACAGTTATCCACACAGGAACTGCCCTCACGTGTTTGGTGGTGCCTGTAGGCTGTGTCTGGCTCAGCCTTGCTGATAACAATGGTAAGAAGTGACTCCTCACCTTGACCAGCCCCAGACTGGAATCCATAGGACCTTTAATCCCTGGTCTTGAGCTAATCTGAGGAGTCCTTGAGCAGTAATAACATTTGGGCCAGGCTGGGCTGAGAATCCCATTAATAGCTTCTTCACTCTGTGGTTTGTTCGCAAGCTGCACATGAATAAGTACAGCTCAAAAGCATCATTGACAAAGCTGCAGCTGGGATGCAGGTCTGACATAGGAGCCCTGAAAGCATGCCAGGAAAGCTGCTCTTTTGGCACCTAAAGCTCTGTGTTAATAGTAAGATGATGATATATTGAGCCCTCTCCAGTCTTGCCTTTGAAACTATTTATCATCAGGGCATCTTATGCTGCAGACCATTAAATGCAATGTACTGGCAGGCAGAATGAGCTGACATATCAGCAGAAGCATCTCCAAAGAGAAGACAACATCGGGAAGCCATGGAGCCGTGGCATCTGAGTATCCCTGTAACCATCTCCCACCTGCAGCTCTTTGCACACAGTGCTGTCCCTCTAGGAGTTGAGATGGCCACCCTGCTGTGGCTGATTATCCTGTAGTTTTTAGAAGATTTTTCATTTCTCGTTCTCTCATGGGACAGGATGTCCCATCCTTGCTTTGCAAAGCTTTGGAACTAAGTGCCTCATTCAGGATTCTGCAAGAAGCATTCAGTAGACCTGGAGGGCAAATCCATGCCCTCGTACCCAAGTCCATCCCCTCATCAGCCTGTAGGGCTGCCCTTTTCCAGGGCCAGCACCCCACAAAGGCCAGCACCCCAGTCTGCGCTGTCAGGTGAGAGCTGGAAGCACAGCTCTGCACTCCTCTGTGTGCTGCACCCCTTTGGAAGGGTCCTGGGCATCAGTGCATGCTGGCTTGCATCCACCAGTTGCTCAGAGTGTGGGATTTAAAGCCAATCTCTGAACAGCTGTTCATGCATATGGCATGAGAAGCCAGAGCACTGCCATACAGGTGACAAGCAGACACAGAGCTCAGGCTGCTCGAACTATGCTGAGTGAGCTGCCTGGGTCTGGGCTGGCACAACGGCCAGCCAGTGCTCAGAAGGTACGCAGAGGACATTTTGCCTAAGTGTGAAGCAACAGAATGAATGGGAATGGGCTTGGCACATTACAGGTGTGGCTCCAGCCCTCACCTGCTCTGCAGCATCAGCCCTGACCGGCTAATCACACAGGTCTTTCTGATCCACAGATCTCAAAGTCCTTTTGAGCCCCTGAGAAGGGACACCAGGGCAGGATGCCTCACTCTTTCCTAGCCTCCTGTAGCATAGGCTGCTGCTGCTGCTCTTTGTGATCAGCACAAACACTGCACCGTGAGTGAGCACCAGATCACTGCAATCCTGCTGCTTAGGGACACATGTCTGTCTGCAAGACAGGGGTCAGGTTGAGCTGTGCTCGCCTTGTTCACACCATGGCTGCGTCCCAGTCTGTATAAACTGGCACTGCAGCACCGCTGAGCCCTCAGCTATAAATGTACCTAGCTGTGCCCTCAAAATGGCACAGTCTGCTGAAAAACAGTGTACATAAAACCACAGACTTTGAAACCCCCTTTATGCCTGCTGTTTGGCCCACTGGAAGGCATACTTGAAAGCATATTTTATTGCCACCAAGAAGATAAAATCCTCTTTTAGGAAAGGGGATGACTGAAATCCTCACCCTACTCCTGGTGCTGGGGCTTCCAGAGAAACCTGCTGTGCATGGGAGGCCACATTCCCACCAGAACTGCCCAGTGGCAGCACCTGAGCAGAACCAGACAGGGGAAGGAAAAGAGACGGTGTGTTTATTCTGCCAGCTGCCTTGACATCCCGTACATCTGTGATTATCTAACAACAGCTGCTAATGTCATGCATGGTCAAAAAAGGGAGTCAGAAGCACAAGGAGTGTGGAAGAGGGGGAGGGGAAAAGATGTGCCTTCGCTTACTGTTGAAGCAGCAGCAGCTCAGCCATGGCACTCCCCAGTATGTCCTTCCCAGCTTCAGGGACCGCTGCTGGAAGCTGCTGCACTCCCCATCAGCCAAAAGTTTTTTAAAGATGTCAGTATTGGAAGTGGTGACAGTGAAGTGACACAGCCAAGGAGCCCGAGCCCAATGGAAACCCTTGAGCATCTTTCCAGGGTGGGGGATCACTTTCTCCCTCTGCAGTCCTGGTGCTGTGTGGGTGCAGTGCTGGTGGGGGTGCTGAGGATCTGTTCAGGATCCTCCCCACTCCAGTGTGACACTGGCACCAGCTTGAACCTGGAGAGCTGTGGCCCAGAAGAGCTTTGTCAGCTCCAGGCTTGGTGTCATCGTGATCCAGGAGTGACTGCAACCCAGATTAGTACATTCAACCTTCCTTTGCTCAGAGGTCTTTCTCTATGAACAGTAGTTAGGAAGCAGATCAGTCATTCCCTGCATATACCCCCATCTCTGAGCTGTTGTGTCTACCAAGCCTCTGCGTTCATGGGGAGCTGAAACATTCAGTATCTTTCAGGACGTGTCCTGAACTCTCTTCTACAGCTGATGATTGCAGGGAGCAAGGCTGAAACAGCACACGTGGCACCCTGCAGATAGGGGCATGGCTGCTCCTACCGAGGAACTTCTGCAGGGCTTTGAGGGTGAAATCTCTTCTTATGCCTATGCAGCATCAGAAGAGGCTGTGTGCTTCAGGGCAAGAGAAATCTGGGGATGTGGTCCATGAAAGTGAAGGCCCCCACAAATAGATGCAAAGCCTTTAGCCCCAAGAGCCTGGCACTTTTCTTACCTGTGGAAAGCAACCCCAAAGGAAAGCCAGCACCGAGCCTCAACAGGGTTTGCTGTTGACAGTCTGGTGTGTAATTACATTCCCGGTTACCTGTCTTTTCATTATGGCCCCATGCACACGCTGCATTCTGGTGCTAACATAAATGTGCTCATTTATATTCACCAAAGAAGTATGCACACCCTGTGCTCCCCACTCACCCAGCACAGCACTGCTCCTGTGCCCCTTTCTGCATAGCCTTACTTGATGGCACTCCGTGTCTCGTATTTCCCTGGACACAGCACCTAAGAAGGTGGTTCTCTGAGGCCACAACAGAACCCACGGCCCTGCCACCAGTCTTGACCCTGCCTTCAGCCCAGAAGGATGAAGAAAGATCAAATTAGAAAATAAAGGAAGGAAGCAACAACAGGATCCTCCAAATGCCAAGACAGATGTCCTTCAGGACAACTTGAATCCTTGGTGCAACTGGGTCAACCATTGTTCCTGACACATTGAGTCCTGAATCTGAAGAGGCATATTTGCTGCATCACCTCCTCCTCCTTCCTCCTGTGTCCTCTTTCCTGTGACAGAACTGCTCCCTCACCTGCTGGAGCACAAGTCAGGCTGTGGTGCAGGGTGTCTGTAGCTGTGCTGCTCTGCAAACACCACTGCTCATTTCCCTATCTCTAGCTCAGCAGTACTGTGTTTGCCTGTATACTCAGGGTCTTTTGCCTTTTGTTTGGTAGAACTTGTCTGAGAAGTGAGGTGAGCACAAGTCCCCTGGAAGCAGAGTGTTTCAGCACAAAGCACACTGGAGATTCCAGCAGCCTTGAAGATGGTCTAGACCCGACGACAGCACACAAGACGCACTCTCTGAAGCCACGTTATACTTTGCACAGAGTTTTTTCTGGGACTGTAACACTCTATTAACTCATAGTGGTAACAACACAGTGGGCCTACGTGGGGATAGGAATTAAGCCCATGCTGTCTGACTTGCAGCAACAACTGCAGGAAGAGCACAGTCAGGCCCTCAGGTGCTGTGAGCTGCAGAGAATAATGACATGCTTGTTTGCTTTCTACAAGGCAGCTTGCAAATGCTTTTGGGGAGCCTATCAATTACATCAGAAGAGGAAAGGAACTGCAGGGAGGAAAGGAGAAGTACGTGCAGAGAGGGAGCATGTGAAGGATTCCCAGAGATGGATGTGGTCCAGAAGCTGGCACTACTATTGGCTCCACAAGAACATACAACCTTAGGGTTACAAGGCAGCAGCATCACTGCCGTCTACCTCTGGTTGTGTAATATAGAAGGATGTGTGTACTACATGCAGACCAAGACTACAGGTTATATACACATCTGACGACTGCAGGGACCCCTGAAAAACTCTGTCAGTATGAAGGACATTGACGCATCACTATGACCCTCCACGATCAGCTCCCTGTTGGGTCTCCAGCCAGAGAACCTCAGGTGTGAGCTACTGACTGCAGTGCAAACACTGTTGTGATACAAAGAGCTTGAATCTACTAACAATGATAGTGCAGTTAATAAAGGGTGGGCTAATAACTAGTGGTTGTGATCTGTATCCTCCTCAGCTCAGACCCCTGACTATGAAAAGAAAATCAACACCACTGGCAAGATGGGGCAGGGCCAGCTCCCAGCTGGTTCCAAAGCCGTGTCATCTGCCACAGAGCATGGCAAGTAGCAGCCAGAAGAGAGGCCAAAGCAGTGCTGGAGAATCATCCTCCCAGTGCGAGAAAGCTGCCCTGGGAGTCTCCTGAAGCCCCAAGGATGACGATACTCCTGATGGCTCCTCTGTTGAGGTTCCCCAGCCCCTGCAGATGGCTGTCAGCTCCAGTTCACTGCTTGGCTGCATTTGGGACTGGGTCCAACTTGAGGGTTCTGTCTCCTGAGCTGCACCAGGTTGCCACGTTGTTCTGGACTGCTCCATGGGCCAAAGCCCGTTCAGTCACCTTCTCAAGATGTTCTTGGACTGACTGAGCTGAACAGGCATGTATTCTGCAGATCTAGGATTAAGAACTGCCAAAGGCCTTGCAAACCTCTGATCCGGTACTAGGAGCAGCTCCAGGGACATTCTGCTGGCTTTCAGAGCCACAGCACAAAGTCTAAATTTGCACAGACTTTGCAGTGGGGAGCTCAGAGACTTCTGTTTATTTTTGCAAACATGAAGAAAAATAAGCTGATTTAGCTGTAGTCTTTCCACATTCGCACCGGTGGCCAAACAACCACCTTGTTCCTTGGCTAGGAACATGCCTTTTTTTCCAGTGACCCACCTGGCTGGTCTAGAATGTATCCCTGGTTGTTTCATTAAGAGCCAGTCTCCCTGCCAGTTTCAGCACGAAGAGAAGCGAGCATGGTGCTGGGCGTCAGCTGCGTGGCGTGCAGCATGCGTTTGCAAGCAGGCAGAAACTCCGAGGTTCTGGGGTGTCCGGCTCAGCCCTCTACCCTCTTTGGCATCATTCCACCAGAAGGGAGGCTGCTGCCCTGAGTAACAGTGCAGCACAGAGGTTCTACGGTTGCAGCTCTGCAGACCTAAAAATAACTGCTGCTCCTGTCCCGCAGCGCAAGCCAGGCACCTTTTCATAGCGCCAGACCTGCTAATTGATCGCAGTCAAAAGGCTGTGAAGAGGAGACAGCAAACAGGTGTATATTCCGAGTAATGAAGATTAAGCTGCAGAGCCTGGGGGCCCTCGCAGAAGCCTTGTGTTTTTATTTGTGAAGAAATGCTGCCTGCACAAAGCTTAAGCCCTAGCAAATTGTTTTTCAAGCTTTGGCAATGCTTGTGCCAACAGCCAAGACTCGGGGGTATCCCCAGAAAACGTGCGAATGCCTCCAGGACGCTCCTTCCCATGCAGTTGGATCTTTGCTCAATCTCTTGACCTTCCTCCTAAGAGCCCCCTCTTCTCCAGACCCAGCTGCCAGATGCAGTTGGTGCCCAGCTGTCTGGGTTGCTGAAGACAGGGCACAGAGCTGTGGTGGCACAGTGGGTGCTCTGCCTACCCTGCTGCAGGTGCTGGAGATGATGGATGGCGTATGATATTTATTGTTTTTGCCATTAGGACTTTGTTGTGTTAGAATAAATTGAGTGCGCTGTTCTTGTAGATAACTAAGTGGCATTATATTGCACAGCTAACTGACTCCTGTTTCAACAACTCAGAAAATGTACTATTTTTTTCTCACTATGGGTAGGAATTTTATCTGTGATGATTCCTCTTGATGATTGCCTCCTCAGCTCTACATCATGAACCCACCTAGCTATCATGTCAGCAGGACCCAGTGAGCCTCCTGGCCCGAGACCCTCCTGCAAGCAGCTCACTCAGCCCTTGCCCTGGGCTGTGTATACATCAGCTGCAGCAAAGGAGATAATTATTAAGGAGGAAGGAGCCACTGTGAATTGTACTTTCTTACAGCACTTTTCCCTGAAATGGGATGAAGGACAAGAGCATCATGTGGAAGCTCTCGGGGAAATAAGGAAACCATCACCTACAACCTTTGTAAGATCTCTTTCCTCAGCTCATTCTTCCTTGCTATGTGCCATAAAATGTAAATACTAATAGAGAAATGAAAGAGGCCTGGCAACATGAACAAATAATTATTTTCTAGTAAACATGTCAAACTGGTTCATCCAAGCACTCTGGGCATTGCCTAGCCATAGCCTGGGAGTACTGAACTTTGCCGCTTCACTGACTTGCCCTTGAATGGGAGCAAAATGGCCTCGAGCGCCTGACTGGGTGCCCACATGCTGCCTTCAACCCACTGGGCAGCTCTGAGCACCCGGCTGCTGTAGCTGACTCTCCATCAGGAGTGAAAATATGCTCCTCATCGCAAGAAATGTTCTGTCAGTAACCTCTAACAAGCTGCTGCAGCTGCTGGCAGAAGCAAGGTGGCACAGGGAGGCATGGGGAAAGGCACTGACTGCTTGTTCTCACTAAGAATCTGCATACCCTGGGGGCACTGCAGCACTTCGGCCCATTACAGCACTCAGAAATGGACTGAAATTTTGGCGGGCAAAGGGGCATTATCTCAAGCTTGAGTTGAAGGCTCCCTCCTCCTCTGACTAATGGCAGAATTTGGATTATTTGGTGCTACCAAATTTGCAGTTTGCAATTTTTGTAATTGGCTTTGCTACCATATATAAGATAGATCTTCAAAATCTGCCTCTTGCTTTCTGTTTGTGTGTCCCAGACACTGGGAATTTAAATTCAGCCACCTGCAGGCATCCTCTCCTTAACAGGCCCTACTTCTGTGCGCATTTCCAGTAGAGCACAAACTGGTGTGCCTTCCTCCTATCTGCATGCTTTAGCATCTCTGCAACTTGTTTTGGAAACAATACAGCCAGCCCCAGGTTTGCCACCCCATTTGGACTTCTAAGCCATTGGGGTGGTATGAATATCAGCCTGTGGGCCTACAGTAATGGTAACACAACCACTGCTGTTTTGCCAAAAACTGTAATGCAGAGGGGCAGAGACAAGATGCAAGAAGGCTGTGGTCACTGTGTGAGCCCCTTGTAAGGTTCAAATTTCTACAGAGAAAGGGTGGAGGGAATAGACAGTCATCTCAGAAATGCCATTTCCTATAACTGCAGCTTAAAACCAAGATGGTGCTTTCCGATGAAAAGCAACAGCAATGCCTGGCATGGACCAGGCACCTGGGGCCTTTTTCAGGCTGCTGTTTGATTCATTCAGTGAAAGGCTGCTCCTGGATGCTGCTGAGTTCCCAGACACCCTGGGACCGATGAGGCTATCAGCACCTCAGCACTGGTCAGCATCTGGCACGGGGGAAGACCTCAAAATTAGCTTGTGGTCAGACACACTTTGCGCTGTCCTGTGCATTATTAAGATCATGATTAAGATATTAAGATCCAGAGCACTGTCATGACTCATGATGCTAAATATATTTATATACATAAATTTGGAATCAACGACCCATCAAGCCATTCAAAATCTGCTTTCCTGCATGACCATGTTTGTGAGTGCTCCTGCTGCTCTCATGTGTGAGAGCTTGCCAATGCTGAAGGAGGAAGGCTGAGATTTCCAAGGAGGATGATAAATTCTTGAAAATTTCTGCTATCCTGGGGACAGCGCAATACTCAGGGTCCTTCCATAGGCTGGCTGCTGCAAATGACCTGGATGAGATGAAAGGAGGCTACTGAGACTGAGCAATGCAGGCTGGGTGCCCTCCCACTGCTGAGGTGTGAATGGGCCACCTCCTCCCTCTCAGGACACAGCCTGGAAATCAGCATCAGACTAAGCCTGTAAGCTCACCTCCACCCTGACCTGACCTCCTGTTTGCAACCGTGAGGAGTCCACTACGGAGCTTGAAAATGAGTTTTCGATCTCAGTGTCACTCCACGAGCATCCCTCAGAGACACTCTTCTGCCTCTTTGTTCTGAATTGTGCCTAGGGTAGTCGAGTGTCATATGCAGTGCAAGCAAGTGAATATGTTCCAGAGTGGCCACTTTATTTGAAGGTTTAATAGACCAGTGAACTTTGAAGGCCTTGAGAGCAGCCTGCTGGACCACAGCACCATTTCCTTAGGACAGACCAGGTTTTTCTGAACCTTTATTCTACCCTTGTCACCACTCAAGCTGCTAAATACACCTAGGAAGGTCCTGAGTCATTCCCCCATTTTCACTCTTCTCCCAAAGAAAAAATAACTGTATAAAAAGACAACTGTTCTTCACCTGCTAATGGGGTATCCCATCAGAGCACTAGAAGTGTCAGAAGGGACTTTTTGGTCCCTTAAGATGTTACAGGGGCCCCTTAAGGAGAGGTAGATGCTATCTAAGATGAGCTCAGTTCCTTTGTGCCAGGTGCCAAGCCTGGTGGGCCCTCAGGATCCCTTCCCAACAGAAAAGCATCACGCTGCTGAGTGTTGGCTGATCTCTGCCTTGGTTTAACAACCTGGGGATATAATCTTTGTCCACTGAAAGGAGCAATTCCATTTGATCACTCCATTTTGAAGATGAAACACTTCAGCCAAACCCTCCCATTCTGATCTTTAATCAAACTGTATATATATAGTCTTCGTAGACCCTTGGGTACATTTTTCAGTGGATGGTCCTGCATGCTTCATAGCCTTTTTGGGACATGAGGTTTTCTGAAGTGATAAACAATGTGAAAGGAGGAAAAGAAACAAGGAAAAAGGAAAAAATCATCAATCATAGGAAGCCTGTGTTCAAGTTATACATAATATATTATTCTGCCAGATACAATTTATCTTCTGACAGATACCTCTGTAGCATATGGCTTATGTATAAAAGAGAGAAATGCAGAATTAGGAAAAGGCTGAGTGATCCCTTCTGATGTGGCTGTCATTATTTAATTACTGGATGGGCTGCAGGTCCACCTACATCATGACTTTGAAAGGACTCTCTTTTTCACTGCGTTATGCAAACAGGTCCAGAAGCACTTCTGCTCCAGGTGACTCCTGACTGTGGCAGTTTAGGACATGCAGCCCTGCTTGGGCGAAAGCCCCTTTTCTTCTCCAGCACATAAAATGCTAAGCATGTAGCTAACTTTAAATGGGCTCAATTTATTTTGGAGCTTAAGAATATATTTAAAACGATGTACTTGTTTACGTGCTTTGCTGGCAATGACCTGCAGAAGGAAGGGGCTAACTGTGATACAGCGGGTAGAGGTGGCGTGGGAGAGGCTTGGAGTTGTACTGGGATTGCTTTGTAACTGACAGGGCTCCAACAGTCTATTCAAACAGAAATACCAACTAAATGAAAAGGAACAAAACTCAATAACCCAACTGTTAACACTCTGTAACTTTAATGCTAAATAAGCTGCGCTTCTTCTAACTAGTGACAAGTATGCTTGGCAAATCGTGTCCTTGTGGACACCTCCAATAGGTGGATGAGAACTTAGTCCCTCTGGGATGATACTGCGCACGCACCCTCAGCTGCCCACATTGCTCTCCACAGACAATGCAACATACATCATCAGTGCTGCCGTTCCGTGCCTTCTGCTTTCACTCCGTCATTTTGCAGAGGCTGTTTTTGATGGTGGGCCATGGAGGTACCCCAGGCTTCCCAAGGAGGCTCTGACATGAGAATCTCGGGAGCACTGTTCTCATGGGCACCTTCCTTGGATTCATGGCTCAGCTCCTGACACTGCTAGGATTGCCATCACGAGGCTTGTTTGTTCCTCAGCGTGCTATTCACTGACTTTATTTTCCAGCCAAGAGAGCTTTGCAAATAATAATAAGAGGGGATGAATGGGACAGTATCACAGAATCACAGAATTGTAGGGGTTGGAAGGAACCTCCAGAGATCAGCGAGTCCAACCCCCTGCCAAAGCAGGTTCCCTACACCAGGTCACACAAGCAGGCGTCCAGGCGGGTCTTGAATATCTCCAGAGAAGGAGACTCCACAACCTCCCTGGGCAGCCTGTTCCTGCGCTCCGTCACCTCACCGTAAAGAAGTTCTTGTGCACATTTGTGCAGAACTTTCTACGCTGCAGTTTCCGGCCGTTTCCCCTTGTCCTATCTCCACACACCGCCGAAAAGAGTCCGGCCTCGCTGCTCTGCCCCCCACATCTTAGATATTTATAGGCCTGGATCAGGTCTCCTCTCAGTCTTCTTTTCTCAAGGCTAAACATGTATGGGATGATTAACCAGGATTTTCAAGGGTGGGCCAGAAATCCAGATTGCCAAGCACCAAAATCACCTCACAAACACCTGGCTGGGCACATCCTATCCTGTACGGAGAGAGGGAATTTCCTGTGGCCATTTGCCCTTAACTGGATCAGTCAACAGTAATTACCTGTACTACTGAACAGAACGATGAAGCTGTGTTGTCACAGTCTCTCCTTTTTTTCTTTCCGTCAGGTTTCTGATCTCCTTCCAGTAGAAACTCTCGGATTTATTCCTTCTCACTGCATGCACTGCCACAACAGTTGGGATTTGATGCTGCTAGAATCTTTCTGGACTATAAAAAACAAGTAATGTCTTTCCATAACATATGGTTCTCCCATTACAACAACAGACACCAGAACTTTCAATTAAGTTTCTGGAAGCAGCGTTGAAATACACATGACTCATTTCAAAAGTGCAC
>JAOWBP010004554.1:332786-350891 GCA_028571105.1 Tragopan temminckii | reverse complement strand
CACACACACACACACACACACACACACACACACACACACACACACACACACACACACACACACACACACACACACACTTTCCTGTCCCCTGCTATGTCTCTTTGACATGCTGCCTGCATGGACATCCCCACACGACTGCCTTCCCCTCTCTCCCTCCGTTTGGGGATCTCTGTGGCTGACATTTCAGCGGGGCTGTGTCTCCCCTACCAGCTTCGCTCCTCCAGCCTTCCCGTCCCACTGGGAGGGAGATCCTCCCTCACCCCAGCCTGGATTTACTCCCTGCTGTTTGTTCTTGTGACAGCACGGTCTGTCAGCTTCAGATCTCCCCACCCTCCTGGCCCTTACCCCAGTGGATTTATGGCCAGCGCTCTGTCTGGGGTTGGCTCTGTGGGCCACTGCAAGCCATGGCCCCACTGTCAGCTTGGCCTTCACTGGGGACTCTGTGGTGGCACTGTGCACATGTGCAGCCCCGCAGTCCTTGCTGTGCAGCCATTGTGTCACAGTGTGCCCAGGGACGGACCTGCGCCAACCTTCACTGCCTGGTCCTGATAAGGATAAAACCTGCAGCAACCCACAAAGATCATCTGAGATTCCTATAAAGGGGCTTTGAAAGCTGGGGGTGGGCAGCAAGGCTCAATCCCCACAGCATCCCTGCTCTGTGCTGCTCTTGCTACTCAAAGCTGTCACTTTTCAGACTCAGCAATGCTGTGGAGCAGCTGAGGCCATTGGCAGGGCTGTCTCCAGGCACCCAGCACCCTGCCCAGGGCTGTGCCTTTCAACAGTGTGACCCTGGCTGCCACGCTGCACTGCTGCACTCAGATGCTGCTTGGGAGTGCACTGCATTAGACGCTTACGCTCTCCAGATTACAGGGAGAAAATGGCAGATCCTTGGCAGCAAGCATTTCTTTATCTCACATTCTTGCAAGAGAGAGAGCTCTGAAGATTAATTTTTTTTCCTATAAACCCAGGCTTCAACTAGAAATTTATTTTATTGTGTTCATAGCTGTAATTATTGCTAGTTGAAGATGGTGACCTCAGCACCCAGACTGAATATAGCAGTGAGTTCATCCGCAACATCTTTATAATTACTGCCCAAATGTGTGCCATGGAAACCAGGAGAAGTGGGGAGACCCAGGTATGAAGAGGAAGGAACAAGGGGAGGACAAATACGCCCACACAGTTTCCATTACTGCATCTGAGATTGGAGAGGGAATGAAAGAGCCCAGTGCAAAGTGCTGGATTCACCCATGGACGTGTTGTGCTGCATGAGGGACAGAGCAGGGACACCTCAGTGTCACATCCCTCTGGCCACTGTGAGGCTGGCAGTAGTGGGACATGCACCTGCATATCCATCTCTATAGCCCCAGGCTTTGAGAGACGCCTTGAGGAGACAGCTAGAGATTTGCCCAGGATGTGAGAGATCTGCTTTGGCTGTAGGTCACTTCACAGATGGCTCTGGCTTGTTGCCTGTTCCTGCCCTGGTTTCTCTGGAGCAGCTCCACAAGCCCCTCTTTGCAAGGGCAGATGCCCATACTTGGCCATGGCCAGCCCACACTGGACCCAGCTGCCCTCAGGAGTTACGTGTCCCAACTGTCCCAGTTTGCTGCAAATGCACTGTGCAGGGGTTTTTGACATGTCCTGTACCGACTGTACCCTTTTAACAACACCAGTGAGCTTCAGGGAACAGGAATTGGAAAGTTACCAACAGTTTGTGTTTCTGTATTCCCCATTCTGCCACTTCCCTGGGGTCTGGGTCTGAGTGTGCTGTGGCCTTGGTGCTTAGTGCTTTTGGTCCCAGGACATGAGCACAGACACCTCACCTTGGGATTTTCTGGGCAGTTTTCTAGTTGTTGATGCCAACCTGCCCTGTATCAGTGACCCAGTCCTGAAAACAGAGTACAGAACCATAGAATCATAAAGGTTAGAAATGACATCAAAGATCACCTGGTCCAACCATCAACCCATCACTACCATGCCCACTAAACCATGTCCCTCAGGGCCACATCTTGAACACCTCCAGGGACGATGACAACAAGACCTCCCTGGGCAGCCTGTTCCATTGCCTGACCACTCTTTCTGAGAAGAAATTCTTCCTAATATCCAACCTGTGTCTCCCCTGGTCCTACCACAAGTTACCTGGGAGCAGAGGCTGACCCCCACCTCACTACAACCTCCTTTCAGTCTCCCCTGAGCCTCCTCTTCTCCAGACTGAACAATCCCTCTTCCCTCAGCTGTTCCTCATAACACTTGTGCTCCAGACCCTTCACAGCTTCATTGCTCTTCTCTGGACACACTCCAGGACCTCAATGTTTTTCTTGCAGTGAGGGGCCCAAAACAACACAGCACCTGAGGTTCAGCCTTACGAGAGCTGAGTACAAAGGGATGATCACCTCACTGGTCATAGGAGATCAGGTTGGTCAAGGACTTACCTTTCAGCAACCCAGGTTGACTAGTCTGGATCCCTTGGTTGTCTCACAGAGTTGTTCCACTTTGTTACTTCTTTGTAACAGATAGGGAGATTTCATGTAAGAGATGCCCACAAGGACCAGGAAAGTTCCTGCTGCATCAGGGTTGGGCTCCCTCCACCCAGACTCAGCCTGACTCTCCTGGAGCTCAGTAATAGGGCCAAGGACCTTCTGCCTGCCCCACTGGCTACCCCCCTTTCTTCCTCAGGCTCCCAGTATTTCTGTAAGTGTCTCTGAGAAGATGACACCACTGTGGTCAAAGCAAGAAAACATCTTTCTACAAAGTGCTTGAACCAAGGGACAGCTGCTGCTGCTGAGAGACTAAATCTAGTTGCTTAACTTAAACAACAGGTGAAGAGCTTTGGCAAAAAATAAGGATAGAGATGTCGATTTGGAAAGTGTTTTGAAGAGCATTTGTTTTGCTTTTAAGGGCGACTTTTGTGTCAGGTGTGCAGAAACAGCTGCTTTTTGTCTTTCCAGCATTAAATGTTTCAGCTGGAAACTGAGTTTTTCAGTTTAAACATCAAAACTCCATAAATTATTAGAGAAAGAGAAAATCCAGCAGAATCAGATGGAGCATGAGGCTCTTCAGTTTCTATTAGATTAAACACTTAAAGATGTTTCAGAGCTTGATCGAGAAGCATCACTATTTTCTGTTTTGGTCCACACCAAACTGATTCCCTCCCAGCATTTCAGAACTGCTCTCACCACAACATCTGCCAAGAACAGACCGTTCACCTAAACTGATGCAAGAGGATCCTCCGGAATGTGCGTAATTTAAACCCTTGGACCAAATTCAGTATGACTGTCATATCTTTTCATGAGCACATTTCTGGATTCATACTGCATTCTGTCTCCAGACAGGAAAACCCTGAAGAACATGCCTGATTTGCTGGAAGGTCAGCATCTCCTGGAATGTTAACTGGGCTGCTCAGGTACTTAGGCAGAGGCAGTGGTTAAGAGCTCTGCTGGGCCAGGCTGAGCTCCCAGCAGGGAGGCTTAGAGCCTGGCCAGCACGGACCCCGAGCCCAGGGCAGAGCCCTCCATCTGGCTGCTCGTGCCTACACAAATGCTGGCCGTTGAGTAAACCAGCAAAATCCCGCTCACCCTATGCTGCACATTAGAAATATTGACCATTTGTGCTGGATAAATGGGAGGGAATTGATAACAGCTCAGAGACAATCCCCAGACCAGAGGAGAGACAGAATTAACCAGCTTATTATTATTATTTAATGCTTTTATTGTGAGAACAGATGAATAATGTGTTTGCAAGCTCTGCACGCAAAGCTGTTACGAAGCTTAATTCATTAACACTTGTGAAGTGACTTGAACTTGTGAGATGAAAGGTGTCCTCAGAGTGCCAAGTACTATTATGGCTGCAGTACTGTGGATCTTTAATAAGGATACTGAATGACTCCTGTGAGCCAGCACATTGCTTTTAACTTCCTTACGGCTGTTTTCACAAGCACTATCTTAGAGATACAAAAAAATAAAGAGTTACAAGAAAAAAAATACGATAACAGAGCACACACTTGCCTGTTCCCTACCCGGCAGGGAGCAAAGCACAGCCATGGGCACTGCAGGTGACACCTCACCGCTGCCTGGCTCACCGCTGTCCGGCAGAAGGATGTAGTTACAAAACTGCACTTTTGGACTGACTTTAGGTGCCAGGAGAATGTCTGCCCGCAAATGCCCCTACCTTCTGTCACATAGGTCTACCACCAACACCGCCATTGCAACTGAGAGCTGTGCTTGTTCTGGGGGAACCATGATTCTGAGGGAGAGGGAGCAAGCTGGCTTCATGGGAAGAACAAGTGATAGGATGTAAAATGCATCAGGGGAGGCTTGTTTGGATGTTAGGAAGAATTTCTTCATGGAGAGGATGACTGAGCATTGGAGAAGGCCATCTGAAGAAGTGGGGGAGTCCTTATCCCTGGAGGTATTTAAGATATGTGTGGATGTGGCACTAATGGACATAGTTTAGTGATGGGACTCAGTAGGTCAGGTTGATGGTTGAACTTTATGATCTTGAAGGTCTGTTCCAACACAGATGATTTTCTGATTCTAAGAAACATTCCTGTGGGAGTTGGGGACTGCTTGGGTTTTCTGCTTGCATGCAGGTTCCTGTCTAGGCTGACTAAGCTGCCGTACGGCTGAGTTTGGCCAATACAAGGGGATGTAACATTGGGAGCACATCCCCTGAAGTCCCTCTCCACCATCTACCCATCCCTTACAGCCTTACTCTTGCCTCCTCTGATAAGCTGACAATGGGGTGAATGGAAGAGCTTTGATGTGTTGTGTGGACAAGCAGAACCCCAATGCCACCTGCCACGGCAAGAGACGTGTCTATACAACCAGTCCCTCATCTCAGCTCTGCCTGGCCTTGTAAGTCCGTGGAGGGCCCCAGTGGAGGTGGTTTCCACCATAGAGGTGGTGATGGAGATGGCTCTTACAAGGCTCCCTGGGGACAGCCATCTAGCCATCTCCTGCAGGCCTCAAAAACGCAAGTCAGTGAGTTATTTCACAGCAGAAACCTTAGCAGCTCAGTTTGTTTCCTCCAGACTCCTCCTGGCTTGCTTTTTGCCAATGCAAGCACTGTCAGCCCTCTTGCTCCCATTGGTGAGCAGATTTATCTTAGTTGACAGGCTTTCCTTCCCAGTGCACTGAGTAGACTTTCATGGACTCCCTCTGCTGAGATTTTACAACAACATAATTTCTTTGCTCTGTGCAGCTACTTGCTCCATGACAAAGCCATTATAGCTCGTCCAAGGTCTATCAAGCCCAGGCACACAAAGCTGCACTCACTCTCCTTTGAAAGCCTGCTTCCTTCACATTCATCTTCCCGTAGCTACTGTTGATCATTCATCAGTCAAGAAGCCATGGCCATGAATGTACGGAAAACTCTTTCCTGCCTTAGCAAGTTGAGAACATCTTTTCCTGCATGTAGTGCAACCTATGGCACTTCTAATTACTGCTGCATTTCCTATAAATTGCAATGGGTCTTGAAAAGATGCTTTTTAAAATTTCCTAACTCCGAGGACAGCAGAAAGTGTTAATGAAGCGTGCCAATACAGCACGCCATCATATTGCAAGTACCATCTCCAAATGACCAGGAAAGCAACAGTTTCTTTCACTGAGGGAAAAATGAACCCACTAAAGAGAAAGCAGTGACCTTCGCATCCGCCTTTCTTCCTTCTTCAAATGTTGCTGCAACCAGCAAAACTCGCTCATTATCTACAGAGGCAGTTTTCACAAATTGCTCAATAAGGCACACAGTGCAGAAAGCATCTGGCTGGATCTGCGGCGTTGCTGTGTGGTGGGGCATGCTGGGCAGCGTGGGGCTGGGCTGAGCCTTGGCCTGCAAGCAGGTGCCTCTGTTTGGGCTGAGGTGGAGTAAAGGACTCATTGTTCTTTTTAATTATTCCAAAGCCTGTTTACTTGGAAGAAAATAAAATATTTATCAGAGACTCGTGGCTTTGGCAAAGGAGATTAAACTCAGATTAAATTTTTAAATGCATGTAAAATTTAATTGGCATTAGAGTGGGATAGTTTAGATCTTTGAAAACTAAAAGGGCTTTTCTAGCTTGACCTTTGGAGAGCTGCCTTCTTCTGGTGTCCTCAGGGTAGCCTGAGGACAGGACCAGCCTGGCCTGGTGTCCCTGTGCCATCAGGTTCCCATCCCAATCTGCCAGTACCAAGCAGCTTTTATCTAGCAATGCTGCAGGCAGAGATGGAGCCCTTTTACTGTGTCCTAAAAGAACTTGGCAACTGTGATACAGACGGGCACCAAAGAAGAGAAGATGGAATCTGGGAGAAGATGGAACTGGTGGGCAGTGATGGGTTATGCTTGGGCCAGATGCTTGTATCCAGGAGGTCTGGGATTCAGGCCCAGCCACAAGGCCCATCTCTAGATCTGCTTCTGGCACCTGACAGATACGGCAAGCCTTCACAGCTCCTCAATACTTGCCTTTGAAGAAGCCTTGTCCAGGTAGATGTCTCTACCTTCCCTGAGTTTCTCCATATACAGAGGATCATCCTAGACCCATTCCATCCCCAGGTCTGGTCTCTCCTCAGCCCCTGCCTTGGCAGTTTCTTTCCTCAACAAGGTGCCTGGGGCTGTCTGCACTCCAGGGTAGATGAGATACCTTCATGTAACCCGTCCCCATCTTGTTTCCAAAGCCATTCTGCCACATCGGTTGCTGCTGCTTTGGCCCAGTGTCATGGGGTGGGCTGAAAGGAGGCACTGAAAACCAGAGGAAGCCTTTGAATGCTTGGGCTTACACACAGCAAGGAAGGACATCAAGGTAAAGCTATCCTGCAGCTCCTGACCCTGCTGGGATTGGCCAAATACAAAGCACAGAAGCTGCAGGGTAAACCTCTGAAGCTCCTGAACCACAGTATGTGAAACTCTGTGTCTTGCACAGTCCTTCCCACTCTCTGTGCCCAAGTAACTTGCTCAGGACGTGCTCAGAGCAGAATGTAGGCACAGTGTGCTGTGCTGGGAGTAGGGAAGCAGCTTCACAGAACGGCTGCAGGCTCTCAGTGCTACAGAGTGGCTCTGACCTGTGGAGGTCCCACCATGCCATGGTACAAGACTTTCTGTCCACCCTTCTGATCATCCTCCAAACAGCTCAGAATCAAAGCACACAGGGACAGTGCACGTGTCTACGTGCTGAGGAGACAAGCAAGGCACACCCACAGCAACCGTACACACTGGGGAGAAACTGGTGGGCACATATCAAACTTCACCAGTCTTGTGGAAAATCTGTTCTCTCTCCCTCATTCAGCATTCACAGCAGCATGCACTCTACTCGCTCACTTTTTAAAGTGATGCATTATGTCAGAATAAAACCAAGGGATGGTCAAATGGTGTTATTCAAATGGATGAAGACCAATTGTCCTGCTCAGGGATTTTACCTTCAGGCAGCAGTTTTGCCAGTATTGTAATTGTCTGGCCACACTCAGCCCACATTCTGGGCTCAGTTCACCCTGCCTATATGTTTTAGTACTCAGCACAGGCAGGAGCTACCCAGGCTTCTGCTATTTACTCTTACTCTATGCTGTATTTTTCCTGCTGATGCTGACAGCTTTGCAGGAGCTGAAACAAGACTTTATCTTGCTCCTATCCCTAGAGCAGAAAGTCAGAAACACCAGGCAAAAAAAAGCTAGGTCTGGCAGGGCAAGAACAACCTAGCAGCCTTACTTCGAAGAGGAACTCTTGTCATTGAGATGAGAATCCATCCAATGACTTTTAAAACACATCATGTCTCCTCCTTGCTCTCCTCTGCTCCTCTACCTGCTCTTATGTTTCAAATCTACACACGCTACTCCGATTCTCTGTTTTCCCCAGAGCATCAGTAATTTAATGGTTTCCTTTTTTTGGCCACCTTTGTCAATGCAAACAGAGGGTTTTTCATTTCAGGATTAATTTCCCCAACTCCACTCTTCCCAAAGGCTTACACAGACATTAAAGAGATCACTCTTTGTTTTTCAGCAGGCAGAAAGCCTCTCCAGAGCCACCTGACTGAATTAAACAGAGACATCAAAAGAACCTGTCAAATTTGATGTGACCAGACAGTGAGAGGAAGTCAGAGCAGCACCAAGGCAGAGCAAAGAATCGGGATGCTGCTGTGGCAGATTTAAAAAGGGACAAATTCTGTGGAGATTTTCCCCTTCAAGGGAAAAGAGGATGAAAGCAGAAGTGTTCAAACAGTCCTGAATGTGCAGTCTGGCACAGTGCAAGAGCAAGGCAGAGCTGTGTGGCCAATAACCCCTGGCAAGGCACTTGCTGCCCAGATCCTGACCACAGCTCAGCTCCCACTGGAGGCATCCAAATTGCTTCACCACCTAACACAACAGATTCCTGCTGGGCCCAGAGGGTCAGTACTGGTGCAGAGAGGAGTCGTGATGTGTTTGGTCCCTTGGAGGAGAGCTGCCCATAGGGATGGGTGCTGTGGGGCTCCCTGGCACCCTTGGAATGCTGTGCTCGCTGTGGCCGCACCACAGATCCACTCCTACTAAGCCCAGCAAGGGCTCCAATTCCATTTGGTCAATACAACTTCTAAATTATAAACACACTCTCAATTCCCTTCCTGGATCGAGGTTGCACTCCTTGCCCACAGACAGGTTAGAGATGCAACGTGAAGCTACAGTGAATACGTAAGCAGACAGCTTTGCTGTAAAATGTGACTTATGTTAATATTAATCAGGCAGGCTCTGATGTACAAGGTTGCTATGACAGAGATACTTCAGAGTGTTTCAATTAATTAGTACTTAATTAACTTTAGTGTCCTGAAAAAGTCTACAAGCCATACAAGTTGGTCTGTATGTTGTCACTCATGGGTCCCCACCTGCTTAGGCAGCTTGCCCCAGCCACTCTTGCTTAAAAGGCAGCTGCAAAGCACAATGCATTATTAACTCAACCTGCATGGTCTTCTCATCATGTCTCATGAGATTAATTTTAATATCAAGCCTTCCAGGATTAGACACTGGGAGATGCCAAGGATGAAAGCAAGACTGCAACACGGTGGTGTTTCAAGCGACTCTCTGAATGCCTGAGATCACTGACAGCTGGTGAAAGCTGGAAAAGCCAAGGTGTGAGGGTGGTGGAACAGCTGTGAGAGTTGAGGGCAGTGTGGGAGGCTTGGGTTTGAGCAGTGGAAGCCAGCCCCTTCCTACAGGTGGTTCCAGATGTCCAACTGCAACTGGGGAGGTGCAGACAGGATGCTGGTTCTCGTCATTGGGCAGTCTGAGCCTTCTCAGAGCAATGACACTGAAGCAGAGTGTGTAATGAGGTCTAAGTCCTGGGTGAGGTCTCCCTCCTTTGTGGGAGCTGCAGGAATCTCAGGAAAGCAGGGTAGATCCTAACCAGAGCTTGAAAGTGTGAAGCTTAGGTGTCATGACCTGCCTTGACTTCTTGTCCCTGGACAGCAGGAGGGGCCATAGTCTGCAGCATCTGTGCAAAGCCAGGACCAGCCTGGCACAGCCAGAGGCATTTAGTTCTGCATTGACAACCCACCAACCCTTGGCTTCCCAGTGAAGTGGTTGATGCTCCACGCCTGAGCTCAATGGGCATTTGGACAATCCCTTGTTACCTGCTTTAACTTCTGGTTAGCCCTGAGGTGGTCAGGCAGTTGGACCATGTGGCCTTTGAAGGTTCCTTCCAACTGAACTGTTCTGTTCATTTCTGTGCTATGCTATGCTATTTGTCATTATGCAGATCTATGACACCACCACCCCAGATGACATCCCAACACAACAAGAAAGAAGCCCAAGTTGTCATGCTGTGAGAGCAGTGGCGTAGTGTCTAATCCTGTTGCCCACCCTTTGCTCCTCAGTCCTCTTCTGTTCGCTTTTGCTCAGGGCTGCAGTAGTTTGGGGAAGGGCAGCTTTTGAATTGCATGCACATTTCTGAGAGAAAGGGTCACCAGCCCAGGAGGCAAACAACTTGGTAAGAGCAGGTATGGGAATACAAGGCAGGCACCAGTCCACCTCCAAGAGATCACAGGGTAAGAACAAGATCCTTCAGGGGTGCAAGCCTGACAAAATGTAAGAACAGACTTCAGACACAGCAGTAGGAATTACAGAAAGTCTTTTTGTTGATGGGAACTCCCAAATTTACAGAGTTTTCTCCCAAGAGGCTTCCCTATCACTGCATGAGGCTCACTGGCAGTCAGGAAGAGGCAGTGAGAGCCAGGCTGTCTGCTAGACAGGCATGAAAACCCTGCCAGCATTGCTCTGGGGCACCCCATTATCACACATCACTCAGTTAACTTTATATTGAATGTAAAGAAGAAGCAACAGCTGGAGATGAAATCTAATTTTCTGAGGGAAATATGAGTAAAATAGAATGTAGCTGCTGTGTGAATTAATTTATCCTCTGTTAAGCGTTTGTTACTGCTCTGGCACGGCCTCTGTCGCACTATGATGGTAGGCAATGAGGCAATGTTAACATAATTTCCTCCCTGTCTGTTTTGCCACAGCCATGTCTGCAGCACAAAACAGCACTGAGTTTTGCCACCGTTGCTGTGGACTTGCACATGTAGAGAATGAGTATTTAGAACCATGAAATGGCTTAGGTTGGAAGGGACCTTAAAGCTCATCCAGTTCCAGCCCCCCTGCTGTGGACAAGGTTGTCACCCACCAGATCAGGCTGCCCAGGACCCTGTCCAATGTGCCCATGAACGTCTCCAGGGATGGGGCACAGTCACTTCCAGTAACTGACTCATTTATGGGCAAAGGACAAACAAATGCTCCTTTGGCTTCTTGCAACCACGTCTCCGGAAACTCCTGCAAGCTGTCTTTCCCATATGTTTGCAGGAAAGCTGCTTCCCACTTCCATGCTCAAAACACAAAGGTTCTTCTTGCTGTCCTCTCCAGTGGAACCCTGCATCCTCCTAGGAACCAGGCAGATGTGCCGCCACTCAGCAAGGACCTGGGACGACCCCATCTTCCCCTACACTTTCCAAAGTGCCCTTCAGCCCCTAAGCCACATGTACCTAGCAGAATGGTGAAGCCCCCACTTTGATCATCACAGAACATCTTCAGGACACTGGGCACAGCCAAGCTGCCTGCAGTGGAAGCACCAGGCACACAAGCTGGCTGAGTGCTTGGATGAGAGGCTACCGAACACTAAGAAGCATCAAGGGATCTCCCTATGGTTCCTATGGATTCACACCAAAAATGGCACTGAGGGTACACCTTGAGACCCTCCAAGTTGGGAAAGAAGACAAGCTGAGAAGTGAGTGCATGGCCAGCTACAGAGCAATCATGGGCCAGATCTTGGGTGTGGATACAAGACGGAGCCTGACAAAAACAGTGTTTGATTGCAATTGTGACCCCAATGGACAAAACAGGTCCTAATCCTATTTTTAACACTGTGATTGTAAATGTGCCCTACAATACCCAGGGTAGCTTTTACAAGGAGAGAGACATTACACGTAGAAAGGGTAAAAAAAACATTCCATACAGAAGCCAAATTGATATAAGAACTGGAGAGGATGACTTACAGGCAGAGACTAAGGGAATTTAATTTGTATAGCCTAGAAAGATGATGCCTGAGGGGGAACATGATAACACTATATAAATATCTAAAGGGCAGTTGTATGAAGAAGGGGAAAAAAAGTGACGCATGCACCAACCGTGGGAGTGATGTGATGGACCGAAGAAGGGAACAGTTTCCCAAGGGAGCACAGTGGACTGTTACAGCCTGGTGGGCAGAGAGCAGCACAGCATGCCTAGAACTTGCACGTGGTTCCTGGCAGTGGCCACAGTTAGGGCTGGGAGGATTAGGAAGGAGCAGCCTGGTACAAGCAGCAAGGGAGGTGCCCATGGGATGGTCAAGGCTGCCCCAGCTGGAGGTAGCAGGGTGGCATCTCCCCTGCAAACACCAGGTGACCATGCATTCTGGAGCTGTGTTAGCACAGAGTGCATCAGGAGTGCTTTTCCTGTGGGCTCAGGGCCACTCTCTTGGCAGCATCCCCCTCCTGCTCTCTTTGCTATCCCTGCTATCACAAAGGGAAACAGGCACAGCGAAGCATCCAGATCCTCAGTGCTTTTTAGCACTGCACAGCAGAGCCTCTTCACAAAATGTCATCATCAGGATGAGCTCCTACTGTCTAGCCATTAGGAAACTCACCCAGGCAGCCTCAGGTTTGGGGCTCTTTCTGGGTGTCCCTGGAGCAGACGATGCAGACACCCCATGCCTGGCTGCCTGAGAAGAGCACAGCAACTGCAGTGGTCCCAAAATGGAGAAAGCAGCAAGGTACACTGATGCCTGTGTTCCTGCCCCTTTCCTTTCTTTTCCTCACGAATGCGAGTTGCTTTTTACAATCCCATTTGCTTCTTCAAAAAACAGAAGAAAGAAAAAAGATCTTCTCTGCCGTTGCCATGTGAAAAACCCACACAAACAACAGGAAAAGCTGGCTACCTCTATGCAGAACTCAGCACAGTGACTGCAGAGCGACTGTCACACAGTCAGCAGCCTAAAAAAACAGAGAGAAAAATAGATTTTTTCCTTCAGCTCTTTCAGACACATGACTTAGAGACTTATTATAGTAATAACAAGCCAAAGATTTTTCACAGGAAAGGCCAGTCTCCATGTATTTCTTCCTTACTTTGATGAACTCCCTTCACCAATTTAAATGGGGCAGGTTCTGCTTTCAGCTACCCTTGTTAGAGCTCAACAGCCACTCAGCAACAAACTTCTCTAGCACCAGGAATCCCTCAGACTTTGGTCCTTGCAGAGGGGGAAGCCCATGCTGTGGGGCAGAGCCTTTGCAAGATGGTGTTCAGTTAAACCTGCCATTAATTGCTCTCTACCTATTACAGCTAATTTGCTTGGCTCAGAGCCCAGAGCATTCTTTGCAAACCACTAGTTTACCAAACAACCCGATGTGAAACACAAAAGTCGTGTGTGCTGGCAGCAGTGCCTCTCCTCCTCCTGCAAGCTGCTGGAGAACAAACAGGCGAGGCCTCGCCATTCATCGCTGCTCCGAGCAGAAGGGAAGCGGCCACAGCACGCTGCAGGAAGGCAGGAGCTCGAGTGAGGAATAAGCCCTTTGGATGATGATCCTTGATTCGTTTATCTCCAAAAGGCTTAAAATGTGAGCATGTTTGGATCTGCACATTTTCAAGTGCATCTGTAATTACCTAAGTTACGAGCTGTAGATGAATCTGAAACAGATACTCAACTGAAGCACAGTGCCCTTTAATTCCTGCCCAGCCAGCTGTGGGTTGTCATGGAGACTACATCTGTCACCAGGCCTTTTATATAACCCATGCTAGCCAGACCTTTCCTGTTTTGGTATGACCACCCTAGATTCATACCAACAGCATTGTTGGTAAATTCTGGATTTCCATCCCTAAAATCAGGAGCAGATCTATGCCAAGCACTGCTAACGCAGGCGCTAATGTTGTTCTGGGCTAGACTTTTCCATCTGAGACTCAATGTGATGGTCTTTGCAAGGATCATCCCTACATCTTCCACCAGGAGTTCAACAAATACAAACCACAAGCTCCTTCTCTCTGTGCTGTCTGTTGTGCAAACATCTGGCAGGATCCCCAGTAAGACGAGAGGTGGCTGGAGAAGCAAGTAGAATGGATGGACAGTGACTAGGAGGGATGTTCAGCTTGGGAAACCCTGAAGTAAAGAAGGCTGCGTGGTGACCTCATTGCAGCCTTTCAGTATCTAAAGGGAACCTATAAACAGGAGGGGAGTCATCTCTTTGAAAGGGTAGATAACAGCAGGACAAGGGGAAATGGTTCTAAGTTGAGGGAGGGAAGATTTAGGTTGGATGTCAGGGGCAAGTTCTTTACTATGAGAGTGGTGAGGTGCTGGAACAGCTGCCCAGAGAGGCTGTGGGTGCCCCATCCCTGGAGGTGTTCAAGGCCAGATTGGATGGGGCCCTGGGCAGCCTCGTCTGGTATTGAATGTGGAGGTTGGTGGCCCTGCATGTGGCAGGGGGGTTGGAGTTTCATGATCCTTGAGGTCCCTTCCAACCCGAGCCATTCTGTGATTCTGCAATTCTGCGACCCAGCAAGGCAGAAATGCTCTGTTCATTGCTGTGGTCCTGTCTCGCAGGATCCAGCCTACTCATTTTAGAATCATAGAATCATTTCAGTTGGAAGGGTCCTTTAAAGGTCATCTAGTCCAGCTCCTCTGCAATGAACAGGGGCACCTACAACTCCACCAGGTGCTCAGGGCCCCATCCAGCCTGACTATGAGTGTCTCTGGGGATGAGGCATCCACCATCTCTCTAGGCAACCTGTGCCAATGCTTCATCACTCTTATTGTAAAAAAACTTTCTTCTATCCAGCCTAAATCTCCTCTCTTTTAGTTTGAAACCATTTTCACTTTTCCTAACAACAGATCCTGCTAAAGAGTCTGTTACCTTCTTTCTTATAGGCCTTCTTTAGATACTGCAATCCCTCTCTCAGCTCTCCCCGCAGCCTTCTCCTCTCCATGCTGCACAGCCCCAGTTCTCTCAGCCTGTCATAGGAGAGGTGTTCCATCCCTTGGATCATTTTTGTGGCCCTTCTCTGGACACGCTCCAACAACTCCATGTCTCTGCTTTGCTGAGGATTCCACATCTGGATGCAATACTCCAGGTGAGGCTTCAGCAGCACAGAGAGTGGCAGAAGCACCTCCCTTGCCCTGCTGGCTGTACTTCTTCTGATGCAGCCCAGGATATGGTTGGCTTTCTCAGCTGTGAGGGCACACTGTTGGCTCATGTCCAGCTGCCATCCACCAGTACTCCCAAGCCCTTTTTGACAGGGCTGTACTTTCATGCCGCAGCTTGTATTGATAGTGGGGTTGCTGTCACCCTAGTGCCAGACCTTGCACTCGGCTTCATTGAACCTCACGAGGTTCTTGTGGACCCACAGCTGGAGTCTCCTTAGGCCTCACTGGATGGCATCCTGTCCCTTGGATGTGTTGACTGCATCACTCACCTTGGTGTCACCCACAAACTTGCTGTCAGTCCCACTGCCAATGTCATTAATGAAGACATTAAAGAGCACTGGTCCCAGTACTGACCCTTGAAGGACATCACTTGTCTCTAATCTCCATCTGGACATTAAGCCATTGAGTCTCTGGGTATGATCTTGCAACTATTTCTTTGTCCATCAAACAATCCACCCATCAAATCTATATCTTTCTAATTCGGAGAGAAGGATGTTGTGGGGGACCACGTCAAAGGCCTTACTGAAGTCCAGATAGATGACATCAGTGGCTCTTCCTTGTCCACTGATGCAATTATGCAATCATAGAGGTCCACTAGGTGTGCCAGGCAGGACCTGCCCTTGGTGAAGCTAAACTTATTGTCCTATATCACCTCTGTCTCTTTCGTGTGCCTTAGCATAGTTTCCAGGAGGATCTCTGCTCCATGATCTTCCCCAGCACAGAGGTGAGGCTGACAGGTCAGTAGTTCCCTGGGTCATCCTTTCTACCCTTCTTAAAAACGGGTGTGATGTTGTCTTCACCTGATCAACATGATTTTTCAAACATTATCTAGAATGTCTTGGCAACTACATCAGCCAGTTCCCTCATGACTCTGGGATGCATCTCATCAGGACCCATAGACTTATGGATGATCAGGTTCCTCAGGCAGTCGCCAACCTTATCTTTGCTTATACTGGGAGGAATGTTGCTCCACCAGTCTCCACCTTCTGAAACATCCACTCGAGGGCTGTGTAAAGAGGAGTTGCCAGTGAAGAGTAAGACAGAAAAGCTGTTGAGTACCTTAGCCTTCTCCTTTTCTGTTCTTTCACAGAATCACAGAATTGCAGAGATTGGAAGGAACCTCAAGTGATCATTGAGTCCAACCCCCCTGCTAAAGCAGGTATCCCACAGTAAACTGCACAGGTTGGTGTCCAGATGGGTCTTGAATATAACCATAGAAGGAGACTCCACAACCCCCCTGGGCAGCCTGTTCCAGTGCTCAGTCACCCTTACTGTAAAGAAAATCTTCTGCATGTCAGTACAGAACTTCCTGTGTTGAAGTTTTACTCCTTGTCCTATTGCTACACACCACTGAGAAGAGTCTGGCCTCGTCCATTTACATCCCACCTCCCTTTAGATATTTATAAACATTTATCAAATCCCTTCTCAGTCTTCTCACTACAGAGAGTACACCCTCTAGGACTTTCTTTTTCCAGTTTACATACCTGTCAAAGCTTTTCTTGTTCTTTACACCTCTTGCCAAGCCCAGTTCCAGTTCCAGTTCGGCCTTGGCCTTCCTGACCCCATCCCTACACAGCCTACCAGTGTCCCTATACTCCCCCCAGGTTACCTGTCCATGCTTCCACTGTCTGTGAATTTTCTTCTTGCCCTCCAGTTTGAACAGTAGATCCCAGTTTAACCATGTTGGTTTCTTGTCTGACTTCCTTGGTTGGTTTCTTCCTGACTTCTGACTTCCTCCAACCTGTGGGTGAAGATCTCTTGTGCCCTAAGGAAAGCTTCCTTAAAGATGTGCCAGCTCTGCTCTGCTCCTTTGTACTGACAGACAGATTCCTACAGGGTTTCATTGACTAACTCCCTGAAGAGATGGAAATTGGCTTTCCTAAAATTTAACATCCTGATTTTACTCTTTGCCTGTCCAATATCCCTCAGGAGTGTGACCTCCGCCCTTGCATGGTCACTACAGCCCAGACAACCTCCAATCCTGATGTTATCTGGCAATGAGTTAGAAGACTTTTTCAAGCTCTTGACTACCCCAGCCTTGTCACTACAATCAGAGGCAGAGTTGGGCAGCTTTTGAGGGCACTGGTTCTCTTTGGCTCACAGAGTGCTCCTTCACATGGGGTGCAAACAGTGTCATCACAATCCCAAAGACAACAGGTTTGGGAGGCTGTGTGTGGGTAGGGTTGGCCACATGCATGCATCTCTCACAGGGACATGTTGGGGTCAGCAGAGGTGGCATTTGTGATGCCTCTTGAGAGCAGCAGCCCCACAGGGCAGAGGATGCCTGGTGCTCTGCAGTCAGGGCTAGTTGAGAGGGCAGTGGCCTTTCCCTAGCCACTGACTTGGTGCATGAACACCAGTTGGCCTCAGCCATCCCCACTTCCTGCATTGGTTCCTGCTGGCCCTGCTACACTGGCTTGCAGTAGCACTGCCAAGCTCACTTTGCTCACGGCCTCTGAAGGCCTGGTGCAGGAGGGGCTGTGAGGTAGCGCACACTGTGTTCTGCTGAACAGCAGCCTCAGGCTGGCTCTATTTCCAGCACTCAGGGAAGGGGGAGAGCATTTCAATGCCTGGGCAAGGCAGGGAATTTATAGCCTAATGCTAAAAAGAACAACAGTGACAACAGAGAGACACCAGGGCAAGTTTCACTCTTCATTTAATCCTAATGGATCTATTGTAGAAAAGCAGTGGCTAGCACAAGCTCTGAACACATGTACATTTCCCCAGGCCACCCTCAGACACCTTATGTCTTATTATTCAGGACTGCACAGAATCACAGACTGCTTTTGTATTGAAAGCACCTGGAGGTCCTCCGGTCCAAGCCCTTCCCCAGCAGTGCCACCCAGAGCAAAGCGCACAGGACATGGCACTTGCTGTCCATCCTGCCCAGCCTGAGCAGGATCCCAGGGGGAAAGGTGCTGCCATGCTTCCTGGGGCCCACCTTGTCAGCAAGGGGACCAGCCCTCTCTCAGTGCCCAAGGTGTGAGCCCATGGGCCTCCCCTCCAGCCAGGCTTCTCAGCTCCCACTGAGGAGGGAACCATGGGCAAAGGTGCAGCTGGGACCGGAGCATGCATGAGCTCACACCCCTCTGCCAAAATGAACCTGCACCCATTTGGCACACTTCCTTGAGGCCTGCTTGAGGGCTCATGGACTCAACCAAACGAGTGAATGCTTTTGAATGGTTGTTCAGGAGGGCTCAAGCTGGCACAGCTTCCTCCTGGTATGACAACAGTACCTTTCATTGAGCAGCAGTGGTTGAACCAAAAGCTGGGCCTGCAACTCTTTTCCTGGTTGGCCATGAAACCTTCCACAACTCATTATCCATAGCAACACTGCTTTCTTTTAACACACATTCCAGTACTTTGATTTTAGCTCTTTCAGTTAAATTAAAAGAGAGGAGAGGTGTTGGCCGCAGGTGACTGCAGTCCCTCCTGCTGCCTGGCTGGTTCTGAGGGACC
>JAOWBP010004554.1:315063-332686 GCA_028571105.1 Tragopan temminckii | reverse complement strand
GGCCCGGCTCGGCTCGGCCCGGCCCGGCCTCGGCTCCTGGCCGGCCGCCGCTACCCCCCTGCCCGCGGCGCGGTCCGGCCGCCTCTCCCCTATGCGGAGGCTCCAGCAGCACCGAGGCGATGCCCATTCATTCAGCTTGTCCCCCGCAGCCCTCCCCTTCCGCCCCGCGCTCCCAGCCTCCTGGATGGAGGTAGCTGGTGATGCTGCAGCGGTACCCAGAGCCCCCGGAGAGTACAGTGCAGAGATGAGGGAGGGAGAGGAGGAGGAAGGAGAGCAGAAGGAGGGAAGAGGGAAGAGAGAGAGGGAGCGGGAGAGAGCGAGAGATGGCTGCCCCCAAAACCAGAGCTGGATCTAGACGAGACTCTGGGATTTCCACAAGGAAATCAGGGCAGGGAGCAGAGCTGGGCCGGCACAGCCCCCTTCCGCTGGACGAGCACGGCAACGGTGCGGTGACCGGGGATGCTGTGACGGCGGCAAGGGCAGGCAAAAGCTCGGTAATGCAGGCAGCCGGCGAGGCCCTGTGCGGGGCCGGGACAGTGCCAGGGTTCCCCCCGAAATGGAAGTACCCTCCTCTGAGACTGCTCTGACCCCAGCCGGGGTGCCCAGCTGCCTGGCCAGGAACTTCAAGCATGCCGAAGCTGAGGGGCACCCACCCTTTCCTGTGCTGCCAGCCCGGCGTGCTGATCACCAGGGAGGCTGCATGCCTGGTCCTGCACCTGCCCTTGCTTTGCCACCCCTTGCCAGGGCCCCGCCAGCCCCTGCTCACCAGGAGCCCCTTGGAAAGCAGTGGTTTCCATGTGTCCCGAGCCTCAGCACCATGTCCTGCGCCCCACATCGAAGTTTCTCAGTTTTGCCTAATCTGGGGCCTGCTTAACCCTCTGACCATCTGCTGCAGCGGTTTCCTTACAGCCCTGCACAGATTGGGCTCGGCTCTTCACTTGCTTCTCTTCTGCCCATGGCTTTGTTCTCTCCATTACGTGTATGTTAGCTATGGTTTTGGAAGTGAGTGCTAACTCAGGAAGTGTGGGAGACCTTACCAGGCTGCCCCATGTGAGAGCCAGGTGTTTGGAGAACACCCGGCCACCAACCTCAAAATCTTCAGCATCGGTCCAGGGGGGTAGTGTGGTACAAGGCTCACGGTTATTTTCTCGTCACTTCACCCTTAGTGTGTTTGAAAATGGGGAGCTTGGCTTTCTGGGGAAAAAGGCTTCATTCTCTAAGGAAAACAGAAATATACAATTATTTTTTTTTTTCCTTCCTGCAGCAGATTCAGCAAAAGTGCAGCTGCCTTCTCAGCCCTGAATACAGAATTCTGTTCATCCCTAAGGGGAAATGGCCAAGTTGAGAGGAACAGCGAGCCCCACGGCGCTCTCTATACCCTCCACAGGCTTTCTCAGCCCAGGCGGTTTCCTTCCCCAAGTTCCAGAAGTGTCTGGCTCCTTTTGCAGAGCAGTGAAGGTTTGCATGCTCTGTGCACACCTATCGGCTTCATAATGTTGTTTTTCTTCCAAAAGAGAAGTTTGGGATGCTATTGTTCAGTAATGGAGACTGGGGCCCAGACACGTGGGGGAGAAGAGAGAGCAGAGAAGAGAGAGCAGAAGCTGAGGGAAGGGCTGACTTCGAAAAGCACCATGCTGCTGCAGAGGGAGAACACATTTCATTTCTGTCAAAGGCAAGAATGCTTCCAGATCATAGCAGGACTGCTCAGTCTGTAATATTTCAGCTTTGTGGGGCAACGCCATTTCCATCATCCTGCCTGTTCTGCAGTCCTCCAAAGCCACATCTCAGCCCCAAATGCCCAAGAAAAAGTAACAATCAAGTCATGAATAGTTTTATTTATTATTGTTTTTACCAGGGTTTTTGTGCACTTCTCAAAAAGAAGCAAACACCACTCTGTGTCCTGAGAAATTCCCAGCCATGTGCTATGCCCGAGTAATGGAGAGCAGCCCTGGCAGGTTGGCGTGCCTCCTGCAGCCCGGCGGGGAGGAGGATATGGTGGGATAAAGAAGGAGGCTGGGAATGCAGTGGAGCTGGGGAGAAAGTACAGAGAGGAATATCTGGAAAACAGACCCAAACCTCACTTCTCAGGAACTGAGAGGGAGCTTGGACTCTAACAAGAAAACTGTGGCTATAGAGGCTTTTCCACATGGAGACAAACAGCTCATATTCCTGCTGGTAAAGAAAAGATTAGCAAGGAGGGCATAGAAACAGGGGATACAGAGCCAGGCAGAGGGGAAGCAGCCTTTACAGGAAGGAGCATGGTGAGAGCTTACAAGCCCGTTGTCAGGCTAGAGGGAATCAAGCTGCAACATTCTCAAGTCCAGACAAGAATTCTAGCTGGAGGGATTAACATGGAAGGCTTAATCTGGAAACACTCTATGGAGAGAACGTGCAGGATTTAGGCACAGCTGGAACAGGGGGTGTCCGAGGGTGCGGGGCACAGAGCACACGGCCTCATCTGCTTGGAGAAGGCTGCAGTGAGAGGTGCCAAGCTCTGCTTTCCCTGTACCAAAAATGGGGTGATGGGCTAAGCCCCCACCAGGAAATGTCAGCCAGGATGGCTGGTTTTTTGGAAAGAAAATGAGAAGTCTGGCACAGCACATTAGATCTGAGAATCACCATAGAGATAGTGGTTGGAGTTAGTGGGTGGTGGAGATTACCCAGAGCTAATGTGTGAAATGAGAACAGAAAGGGCTGGAGAACGGGATGCTGTGGGCATCCAGGAGAAGAGGGAGACAGGCATAAGGAAGAGGCAGAGAAGTGGGGATGAGAAAGAAAGGCAGAAAACCAGGGGAGGACATCAGAGAACCCCAGAAGGATCAGATTTCTTAGCCAGCATAGCTAAGTGTGGAGGCCAGGAGAAAGAGGAAAGATGAGGAGCGGGCATAGCTTAGAGACCACGGTGAGAAGCCTGCACACAGAGCCCATGCTGAGTGAGGGGGACAGAAGACACAGACAGTGTGACTGTGAGGTGAGGAGAAGGCGTGCAGGAGCAGGGACGGTGATCTGAGGGCATTTCCCATGGCACTGAGATGTTTGCACAGCAAACATAATGGGCTGCAGCACTGCAAGAGTTTAGGGGGCAAGCAGAGCAGAAGAGGGATAGGGTGTGAGGGGGCTGTCCCCACAGAGGGGACAGGAAGGGATTGCTGGAAGAAACAGGGGGCTCCAGAAGAATCTCACCAAGGGAACAGGGAGATTTGTTCCACCGTAGAGAGGAGGAGGACAGGGCTGGCCAACCAGGGTCTCTTACATCCTTATGGAGGTAGCAGCAGGGTGCTGTGTGGGAAGTCAGTCTGCTGAGAGGAGCAGAGTCATTTAGGGAGGAGAAGGCAGAACCAAAGCCAACGAGAACTGGTTTAATTCTCTTTGAGGACTCAATGAGATTTGCACTGTGAGCAATGGACACTTGGACTTAACAAGGATGGAGAATGTGAGAGCAAAAGCCACCTTAGTGACACAAAAGGCCTTTCTGTTTCAAGTGTTACACTTCTGGAAGTTTAGGTAGGGAATGACTTTGCAACTCACACTACAGTCAGCTCTCTGCTGTTAAACAGAAACAAATCCTCTGGCACTTCAGTCTCTAAGGGTGACATAATTCGTCAAAGATGTTGCTGAATGTTTCAGTCATAGTGGACACACATTCACTGCCAACAGAAGAAATGACCCAGCTTGGCTCTGCACGGGGAGCAACTGATGTGGGGAGGGATGAGAGGAAGATCAGAGGAGGAGTGAGGTGGCTGCGTGGAGTGATGAATGTGCTGCTGAGCATGCACAAAGCAATGCTGGAGCTGTTGAGTCTGTGGGACCATGAGAATAACACCCAGAACTGCTTAGGAGCTAAGGAATACAGGAGGGGCATCTCATGAACCTGACCAGGCACAGCAAGGAAGCAGCAGGTCCTGTTCAGGTCCAGGTGCCAGTGCTCTCAGACACAGGGAGGGACAGAAAAGGGGATGTACACTGAACAGGGCAGATGGACACTCCTCAAGCACAGGAGAGAGATGTGGATCTTCCCCTGAGAACCTGCAGCCTGCTGCAGCGCAGACACCTCAGGAGAACACTGAGGGGTGGGCTGTGAAAGTTCAGAGGCATCCACACAGCTAGGTTCGGTGCAGCCCTCCTGTGCCTCCCAGCTAGGCTGAGCGCAGGCCTGCTTTGTTTGGATCTTCTATCAATGAATCACTAAGAAATTAACTCTTCTCCTCTCTGCTCCTTGCTGAATGAAAATGCTGGTGAGTGACAGCCTAGCTGCAATATCTCTACAGCTGAAAGCTGGAATGTGTGACCCAGACATTGCAAAAACTGGCACTGACCCATGAGGGTCCCCTTTCATGTTCAGTCTAATATGAGGAGTCTCCAGGCAAAAGCAAAGGCTTGTTTTCTAGGAGACAGAAAATAAAATGCAGGGAGTGTAAAGCTAGCACTCACCAGTGCTGCTGGCCTGGCTGAGGGGCAAGTCCACATAATGCACTTCTGACACAAAGAAGTTACGGCAGCGTTATGTGGAGCAGGCACACACCCCAAAACTCTGCCCATGTCTTTATATGCTCTCTGTGTCCTGCTCACAGAAATTATCTCCCTGCCCTAGCCTGTGGTGGCAGCAGTTCTCAGAGCGTGCTCCCATCTAGGAGGAATGGTCCCTCAGAGCAGCCTCTGCTGCTCCTCGTCACAAAATCCACCCTGACCAGGGAATGGTTAATTCCCCCAGATGTGATTTAGGCTCCGGGGGCCTGGAGGTGGCATTTTCTCCAAGGAGGGATGGAGCAGTTACCTCATGGGCATCTACAACCAGATTAAGGATCTCTCACACTACCTGGAAAGCCAGAGGTCATCAACATACCTGAGGAGAGGCAGGTTCTGCAGAGACCACATGCACTGCCGATTGCTGAGGGTAATAAACCCTTCCTCAGAGAGCATGCAAGAAAGGGCAACCAAGAGCTGGGGGCTTGGGAGGGTGGAATAATGAAGTGGACAAAACTCAGTCACATTCTATCATTTGTAATGCTCCAAGTCAATTCAACACACGATAAGACAAGCCATGAGCACAGTTGGGCTGAGTGTATAATGCCATATCTCATTATCTGAAGGGATGTCAGGGAGGAAGGCTGAGGAGTAACGGGATAATACTGAGGGAAAGAGCTCAGAAATAAAGCTTAGTCACTTACAGAGAAGAGGAGCATCTGCAGTCCCATTAAGCCAGATAGGGAAGAGAATGAGGGACAGCCGATCTCCTGCTGTGGAACAGAAGCTGCTGAAGATTGGGATCAGGGGCATCTCCCCCATAGGAAGGACTGCAGCCTAAAGCACATTATCAGCATTTAATGACATCCTCGGGAACATTTGCCATGAGCCTCTTCGGGACAGAATGTGCCACACCATGCCATTGGTCTGCTCCTGCAGTTCTAGTGCAGGAAGTCATGGCTTGGGCACTAGGAAATGACGACACTGTTACGCTCTTCCACGAGAGGTATTTTGTCTCTGCAAAGGTGAGTAATTGTGTTTGAGAAATGAGTCTGTACTGAGAAGGGAAGAGAGAAACAAATAAAGCAGTCCTGGCCTGTCTTCCCTCTGCTCAGGTGCCCATCTTGGCCACAGCCAGCGGGCAGCTCTGCCTCTGTGGAAGGGGAGGGTGGTGGGGACGGGCAGCGGGCAGCAGGCTGGCTCTGTGGGTCTTTGCTCCTGGAAGCTGCCCCTGCTGCTCCCCTCCGCTGCCAGCCGGGCTCCGAGCTCTAGGGGAGGTGCTGCACAGAATGCTGCTTTGCACAGAGCGGGGTGAGTCAGTCAGATAATTTGAAAGAAGAATCTCTTCCAAAAGGAAGGACAAGGAAGAAGCTGCTTGTTCTGTGAGGATGAGGTAAGGCCAGGGCGCCTGGATGGCAGCGCCAGTACTGTTGTGCAAGCATCTCCATGCTGTCTGCCTCCTGCTCCATTTTGCTTGCATGGGCTCTGAACTGCGGCTGCTCCCACACACTGGCAGAGCCTGGGGCAAGTCCCCAGGCCTGGCCCATGGAGAGCAGCCAGGGCCATGCAGCTGGGGCTCAGAGCCCAGATTTGGGGCACCACATGGACCCTCGCACCAAATTTAACTCCCACTTCACATTCACTCTCTGCTACTCCAGCAGTGCTGGGGCACAGTGGGGTCCCAGATCAGCTGCTCTGCTGTGGTTCTCACCTGGTTTAATTGCTAACGACCACTGATGAATGCCTGTGCAACAAACAGTGAGGTGGCCCTCCCCAAGGCTTTAAACACAGTGATGAATATCGGATGGACGCTGGGTACCTACATATCACAACTGAGATCATTTTCTAGATGCTTGTTGCTTGGCAGCCAAAGGCTTAGAAATGTCAATTTCTAATTAAAACCATGCACCTAAAATCCACACACCCTCCCCAAAACTCAGTATTTTTATACACTGTTCTCAGCTCCAGTGGGCATGGTAGTAGTTCTCAGTATGCAAACGACCAGGAGCAAGCCACGTTTCTGCCAGGAGGATGCAGGTGAGTTATGTGCACCAGCTCAGCAGAAGAACATTTGATTAAAAAAATAAATGTAACCTGGTAAGAAAGGAGATTTAGGATGTGACCTAGAAATAAAAATGAGGAAGGCTTCACTGTAACACACAACGGGAGCAGAAACCCAGTGTCCTAGCCACACTGACAATGGCAGTGCGATGTCAGTCGGAGATTTCCATGCTGGGAGGAGCTGCACGGAGGTGCTGGCAGCTTGGATTTATGGGGTTGGTATCTGCATCCCTCGCTCCTGGGTCCTGAAATCATCCCCCGTGACCCTCTGCTGCTGACTCAGCCATGGCTGAGAACTGGCTTTCTGGTAGGAAGCAGAGACTAAACGCAGAGCTGCTGGGTGCACTGCTCAGCTCACGGGTTGTACAGGAACGGGTAGGGTGCTGCAGGAGCCTGCTGGGGTCAGCAGGGCTGGGGAGAGCAGGAACTGCCAGAGCGCTCCACTCAGTGGAAAATTTATTTTATTTTTGGACGAGAGCTTGAAGAACCTCTTTTTAGCATTTTTTTCTCACAGAATAATTCTGGGTTTCTACTTCTAACTGACATTTGATTTCAACATCTGAGCTAGGGATAAAATGAATATTTTTACAACCTGACTGAATTCAAACCAACATGCTTTGAAACGATGAAACTGTCATCTGCAGAGCAAAGCAGATGTGGGCAAGCAGCCACAGCCATGTTGGGCGCTGCAGGTTTTGCTGGTCTGGGTCAGGCTGGAGAACCTTCTCCAGCCCCATCCCGTCCCTCTCACCTCAGGCCACGGCAGCTTTGCCCAAGGAGGACTTGCTCTGTGCACCGGGCTCAGCACACACCTGCTGGGCAGCGGCTCTTGCTATTTTGAGGATGTTTCACCATGATGAATAGGCCTCAGTACTTGGCTTATCTTTTTCGTCATGTTCCTTGCCTCTCCTCATGCTATATTCAGCTGATCTTGTAAGACATTTGATTGGCAGCCCATACCTAACACATTTTCTTTTAACTTTTACAGTTACTTGCAAAATACGCTCTTAAAAGGACTCTGGAACCTCACTTTATTTCCTTTGAGTGAAGTAAGTGACCCTCAAATGGAGGGCAGCATGAGATGTTTCTTCTCATAGACGAACTCCGAAGAACACTTCTCTTGTTTTTCTGAGGGTTAGGATTGAATGTCACCTATGCCATAAAATCATCTCCTCTGTTGCCTCCCCTCTAGTGAGGCAAACACATCCAATGGTTAAGAGATGGTCTCTTTTAATTTCACATGGTTAATAATCAAGCCTAATAAGTCATCACAGAAAGACTGAAATCCCCTTTTCCTGGTTCAAATACACCTCTGCTTTACAAATAACATAGCAGCAGCATATCAGCAGAAACATCCTTCACTCTCTCCATCTCGTTAGCATGGGGTGGCCCCAGCAGTGAGCACAGTGCTGCTGCTGAGCAGGAGGCCGCTGGCACACATGCTCACTGTGCGGGCACTACCTGGCACTGAGGGCAGCCCCAGAGGAGCTCCTGCTGCTGCCTCGTGTCTCTGCTGTGCTGGCATGGCCCTGGCCTGGGTTTGCTCCATTCTCATAGTCTGGCATCTTTGGGCCTTTGAATCCCATCTCCAGATACTATTCTGTCAAAGCAAAGATAAAGCAGCTTTGTATCAGTTCCCCCTTTTGCAGGATGCTTATTTTGGGAAATGCAGCTGGGGAAAGAACCAGCTTTCACTTAGAGACAAGAGAAATGTGGCTTCCAGATTAGTGTCAGGTTTGAGTTCCCAAAAGAAAAGTAGGATTTCCAGGGACTGAGCATCTGCAAATCCAACAAGTGGGATCATTGAGCCGTCACAGAGCAATTAGCTTAACACTGGCATGGGGGAAAGTCAAGAATCACCAGGAAGAATTTTCTTTCAGTAGATGGAAAAGTGTGCTTTGGATGGGGGTGCTCGATATGGCTACTTTTGAGGTGCAGCATCAACATCCCATAGGCTGGGACCAACAGCTAATCATCCAAAAAAGCCAACTATAAGTTTCATAAAAACCTATAAAGCCTTTACAAAGGTCTAATAGAAATAGAAATAGCTGTGCTTTGTTTTTAAAATCACTTACAGCACGGATCATTATTAGTCTTAATTACCTCCCTGCAGCGTGGAGATACCACTTTTTCACCCCCTCCCTGTATTTTTCAGATGCAGAAAGCACACAAGGCACATTTTAGAGGCGAAATAAAAAGGCCTTTGTAAAGTGCAGGGTAGGGTGCAGTGCCTTGGGAGCTGCCAGCCTCCCTGCTCCTCCAGCAGGCACACGGCCTGGGCCACAGAGCACTGCTGCCTTCCTAGCTTCAGCTCTTCACCCAGGAGTGCCACTGTAGCGCTGTGCTGGGGACTGCAGGACTCTGGGTGCAGACCCAGCTCTCCTCTATCACCCCTTCCCTTCCTGCTGAGGAGCTCGCTGCTTTTGGGAGAGGAGAAGCACAGCCGGCATGGTTCAGTGATGTGCTTGGAGCATCATTTGCCTTCGTGTACTGAGTGTGGCCATGTTGGTGCCAGGATCTGCCCTGGCACTGCAGTGCACCCAGTCCCACAGGCTGAGGAGGAAGGAGATGGCAGAGGCACCATGCAAGACAAAACCCACCATTCTTCCACCTCCTGAACACCCTTTGTGGTTCTGTTCCCCCAAGCGCACCTGTGGTACTCCTTGCTGCAGAATTTTGCAGATGAGAGTATATGGGAACAGGATGAAACCAGAGAGCTGCTTGAGAGAGAAACCTGTGAGGGTTCAGCCATAATAAATGCGACTGTAAATGTGAAAAATGAAAATAAATGAAATCCACAGGAAGGTTACTAATATTCAGAAATCAGTTCTGGCTTGTGGAAATACTGCAGGCAGTGGTAGGGCTGGGAGATGGTAGTCTGGGCAGCCAGAGCAGCAAGGACTAGACTGATGCTATGTGGCTCACCTCAGGCTGCCTGCTGCTCCTTCACAGCACGTGGAGTGGGAAACACATCCTCTCTCCAACGTGGTGACAGTGTGTGACACACCAGACAGGTCAGCTCTGCTCTCAGGGAGCTCAGGATGTGCCTATGGTGACACTGCAGCGTCCTGAGGCAGCTGGGCCTCTCCACATGTGAATGAGGAGCAGAATGAGGGCTGAGAGGGAAATCCAGAGGCTGACAATTACTCCCTCAGATGCTGTTCTCTAAAGATGCCATCAGGCCATGGAGGATCCCAGCGCTCCCTACAGATCGCTCACCCTGCAGTGCTGCACGGATCCTGTGCTGGCCGGGGTTCGGGGGGGACCAGCAGCTGCCACTCTGTTCCCATCAGCCTGAACCCATGCAGAGAGCATCGGTAAAGGAGAGGAGGATGCAGCAGTCTGTGTCCGTGCAGCAGCAGCGCAGGGTGTGGAGTGGTGGCTGCAGCAGGCAGCGGGCTGTCAGTGCGGTGCAGCCATGTGCTGCTGGCAGGAGCTCCTCACACACCGCCATGGGCAGCAAGGGGCAGAATGAGGGGCTACAAGCCATGCGTGTCACAGACCAAAACCTGATGCCTCTGCTCAACATGCAATTATCGTGTTCAAAAAACCTGTTTAATGCCAGCTCAGGAGAAAAACAGTCCTGTAAAGTGAGAGGTTCTGGAGCAAATGCAGTTTGGAAGACCAAAGAGCAAATGGTGTTTCAAAGTAAGAATGTTTGTTTCCTCCTGCTTTCTCATTTTGTTTTATCTGTTGTTCCCAGGGATACAAATTGCATTTCTTTACATGTCTATCACTCGAGATGTATGAGCAGCAGTAATGTGCAGTATGCATTGGATTCATGCTGGGGCAGAGGAGTCTGGCTCTTCTGCTCTTTTTTAAAATCGCTGTATTTGTTTTATATCATTCTGAATGACTTTAGCTTAGCTTTGATTGAAATATCTTATTTTCCAGATCAAAGTCTTTCTTTGTGTTTTAATGAAATACTTTGACACAACAGCTTTGTGTTAGTTTAAAATCATTATTTAATATACTGAAAACCGCTGGTCCTCTAATTAGTACGCCATGTGCTGCTCTTCCTATCTCGTTCAAAGTGTCAAAACATTTCACCACAAAACAGTTCTGTTAGGATACATCAGCAGTGATTTACACGATGTGATGCGTCTCTTGATGATGCGATATGTATGCTGGACTACCACATGAAAGCAGTAAGTGATGCAGAACGGAGGGTTAGAGTAATTCTGCATGTAAATATTGTTTCTCAAGTGAAATTTGGAAAAATATCAGGACTTGGTAGGATTTGGTGGTGGGTCTGGACGCCGCCTGCCTCCTGTTCACCTCTAAGCATGGATGAAGTCCGTAGGGAAAAATAAGCAGCTCTCAGATGCAAGGAAGTTCACTGTATAGGAATGTCGTGTCCTCCATTTCCCATTCTGTTCCTTCCCTTTTCTGTCCTCATCTGCCCATTCTCAAAGTGATCTTTCCTTCTCTTCTTGCTTTGACATCTGTATGCATCTCTTTTTCCCTCTCAGCAAGGGACCAACACATGCAATGAAATAGGGAGATGCCAGCCTCCTTATTCTTTCTTGTCTACGAATGCAAGCATTATCCTGCTTTCACCATAGATTTGCAAATTATTTTAATTAAAAATGGCCCATTTCTCTACTTACTAGGGAAATTTAAGAAGTATATACATATTCATAGAATCATAAAATAGTCTGGGTTGAAAAGGACCTCAAAGATCATCTCGTTTCAACCCCTCTGCTATGTGCAGGGTTGCGAACCACTAGATTAGGCTGCCCAGAGCCACATCCAGCCTGGCCTGGATATTAAAAATATTCAAAAAATTAAGTGTGGTTCAGGTGGCTCTTGGCATGGAAATTCTGTGAATCTCAGGGAGAAGGCTAAATTTTAAGAAAGAAAATCTCAGAAGTGAAAAAAACTGTACAGAAACCTCTGTCCCCGCAGTGCTGAGATCCTCCTTCCTTTTGCACATCTCAGCTCACAGTTCAATACGATTGAGTTTGGAAGATTAGGAGCCAAAAGTCATTGGCTGTACTGACCAGGGACCATCTCATCCGTCTGTATGGCTCACACCAAAGGTACATCCCTCACATTCCTGCAGATTGCGTGTGTGCTCTCAGTGACTCTTATTTATTGCACTATAGATGAAGCATGAAAGCATCTCTAATGCTTTTCCACCTACTGATCAGCTACCGTACCTGCTCCCTTCTCTGTTTATCTAGCCATGTGCTTGCCTGGCAGTTGTCTGCCTGAATCTGTCTAGCAAGTGATTCACCTTCTTGTCAGCACACTCGGAGGTGTGCTTGTGTCACAGCCTCTCGCCTATCAAGTAACAGGAGATTGCTGTATTGCGTACATGAGCATGTGTATGAGAGACACAGTTAATGGATAAAAACACTCAATTTTATTATTCATCTCTCTTTTTTTTTTTTTTTTTTTGTCTACAATCATATTCCTGGATAAGTCTGCAGCAGGAAGACATCTGTAAGTGGCTCTGACAGTCTCAGAATTAACAGCTGGGAGGGACAGAGCCATTTTGTGCTCAGCCCAGGCTCCTCATCTCATGTACAGCTTGCTTAATTTCTACCAATTCAGACGGGTTTTGTCTAGCCAGCTGCTGTACAATCCAGGGCTGGACTTCCTGGAGCCGAAGGAGGAGCAGATCATGAGAGAGGCAGTTGCTGGCACGGAGCGGTTGCAGGGAAGGACAGGGCACCTCCTGGGATGCAGGAAGAGAAAGCCATGGAAATGCAGCCTGCTGCATGGCTCGTGCCGATGGCAGCAGGACTGTACACTGGTCTTGTGCACTTCTTTCTCTTCGGAGTTTCAGGGGTACAGAAGACTTCGTTCTGAGAAAGAAAACACGTTGAAGGGAATTGTACCATCAGAAATGTCAAATGCCCCCCGGTGGCCGGGCCTGCTCCTGTAGGGACTGTGGGGCATGCATGGGAAGGTGAGGACAGGAACACGGCAGAGACAGTTATTCACTCTTCCTCACAATGCAGGAGATGAACCAGCAAAGAGGCTGCCATGTAGAAGTATAAAACATGGAAAAGGAAGGGCCTGTCCATATGAAGGTGCAAGCAAGCTGTGGACCTTCACAGGGTGTCACACGGGCAAAGAGGGACTAAAGCTGGAACAGGTCTAAAACAACAATCCGAGATGATGGTGTGTGCATAACCTCAGAACACACCACGAAGGGCAGCTGGGACTCATCAGCTCCTTGTGCTTCTCCCTGCAAGCGTCCTCGCTGGCCACAGCCCATTCAGAACAAAGCTTGGAGATTTTTGCTTCCTTCCTCGATTCCTTACACACATTTTTCTGCTCCTCTCTTCTGAGCAGAAACTGCTTGTTTCATATGGAGACATTCAGCGAATTACAGTGCCTATGGTCTGGGGGGAAGTTGGGCTCTGGGTGACTGCCCTGCAGGGATGGCTACGCTGCTTGTGTGCCTCCCTCAGCTATGGGAAACAGCCAAATGCACAAAGCCATGATTTATTCACGTGGTTTATTATGTAAAGTGAGGTTTTGGCTCATTTCTGCATTTATTCGTATACCACAGGTCAAAGGAGATTAATCCTTCTTGTGTTGCATTGCATGGCAGTGCCTGCAGTGTGTGGCGAGGGCCAGCTGGGGGGCACCTGGGGCAAGGCTGCCCACCCCCACACACCAACATGGGTGCACACATCAGGAAATACTCCTTCAAAGGGCCAGCTGCCCCAGTGTGAAAGGCCAAGAAATGCCATGTTGGGCTGCACAGACAATCCCCAGCAGCTGACCTGTGACAAATTGAGTCTGTAGTGGTAGGACAGGGAGTAACAGGTTTAAACTAGAAGAGAGTAAATTTTATACAAAGCATGGTAGGGAAGGAGCACAGAAAGGATCTGGCATGAGGAAGCAAGGAGCAATGGCCAAACCCAGGCTGCAGCGGGTAGAGGCTGAGGCTGCCAATGTGGGGGGAGCAGGGGGGGCCGGTTCTCCTCCAGCACTGAGCCCCAGCAGCAGCTGTGCAGGTGGGCACTGCAGAGACACCCATCCTCCTGCTGAGCCACAGAAACGTGCTGCTGCCTCTCTAACCAAGCCTTGCTATCCCCCCTTCTTACCCATAGGATTTCGATGCTGCAACATTTTCCATTCTCCCCTTTCTGATAACAGCAGCTTTTGGCAGAGCACGTCATCCTGCTGCCAGACAGCCTTGGAAGCTGACAGATCCTTCATGTGAAGCTGTCTCAGCAAACTGACGGCCCCTTGGTAACCGTGGGGACCAACCACAGCTCTGGTACTGGGACAAGAAAATCCCCAAATGGGTGTTTGTAAGAAACCCTGTGGCACAGAACAGCACTGCAAATGGTGGATGCCATGTGTCGGCAATGCCCAGAGCCCAGGGTCAGTGGCCCCAGCTTCTTCCTGGCCTGACTCCTTTGCCTCTGCTTTGTTCAGCCTTTAGTTAAGCACCAGCCAGGACTGTCCTAGGAAATTCTGCCCCAGTGGAACAGAGCCAGAGCACAGTCCTGCGCTGCCCATGTTTGCTCAGAGAAATACATGCAAACTGAGAGAGCCATGTTACCACCTTCCATGTGGGAAACCAGACATCTCCAGATTTGTGGCTCTTCATGCCTGCACCAACACAGCAAAGCCTGACCTGTGGGTGCCTCTCTCTTTACAGAGTGGTTGCACTTCACCTTCGGCAGCAGAAGCCCATCCCAAGCTCTCTTCCTCGCTGGGGCAGGGGCAGTGCCAAGCCCCCAGCCTTGCATCCCCAGGGTGAGCTTCTCCCTCAAGGGCCCAAAGCTACAGGAAACCCTGTGGTGACAGCAGGAGAGAGCACAGCTGCTGCTGCTGCTCAGACCCGTTTGGTGTTCCTGGGGCTCTGGAAGACATTAGTCAACTTCCCACAGTTGCCAACTGGGCCAGGTCTTCCTCCTGCCTCTGCAATTGATATTTTCCAACAACCTCCCACAGCTAAGTCTGGCACCTTACAGTGTTCATCACTGTTCCAGGCTTGTTATTTACAGAGTATATAGTTTTCATTAGTTTAGTTCATTAGTCCTCACTCTTCACAAAACTTCTCCCTGGTCTGGTCAAGGTCTCTGATGGTTTCCCTTGGATGATGGTGTTCAACCCTTTGGCTTGCCTGGGTGCATTGAGTGAAGAGGCATTGCCTTGGGCCACATACATGTAGGCTGCTCCAAAAGCAATGCCTCCTATTTATTTCCATGGAAACTACATCAGATACAATGAGCACAGAAACATAGCTAGTGCAAGTTCTCAGCTACGTAACACCCTTTTTCAATATAGTCACCACCAATCACCACCATCAGCTGTGCCTTTTCACCAGTGATGAACAGGTGCCTGCATGCTGTGCTTGTAGACATCTGCACCAGCAGAGGTGCCCCACTGCCGCTGTTGCCACTGCTGAAAAGCACCCATTGCTGCACTGTGCCAGCATCCCCTGTTTGGTCTCCGTGAACACTCAGCAAGCATTGATGAATGTCACTGGGTGCCATTTTTTTCCACATGGAGGAATTAAATCCCACGACTTTGCTCCATACTCACACATGTGAGATGTGCTGCATGGTGCTGTCCCTGTGCCATGGTGTCATCCTCAATGGCATTGGGTCAGTGCTGCGTGATGAGTGCCAGGCTGCTTCATGGTGTGCACTGCCCCTCCGGAGCACTCCTCCTTTCCCTGAATGCTGAAGCAGCTTCTTTTCATCCCACCTGAGGCAACTCCATGCAGATGGAAGTCATCTGTTTCCCTCCACAGCTGCTTCCCATTGCTCACTTTTCTCAAGTGCCCGTGGAGGTGAATGCTGCTCTGTGTAAACTCTGAGCCAGGGTGTCACAGAATCATGGGATCACAGATCTGTAGGGATCAGAAGGGACCTCCAGTGATCATTGTCTTCAACCCTCTAATGATCATATCGTCTATTGGGTCAACAGTGCCAGGACAATTCATGCTCCAGGAGCAAGCTTGGATGTCTTCTTTGGTGAGCAAATTCTAGTTGGTTTGCAGTTAATTCTGTGTTGGTTTTTTTGTTTTGTGTTTGTTTGTTTGTTTTGTTTTTTTTCTGGTGACTTTCTGAGCTTTTTCGGCTGTATCTGAATTACTGAGAGAGATCATCTCCTATCAGGGGTCCACTACCCTTCCAATACTGCTTCTTTAGATTTATAAGAGCAACAAACTCTTCGGTGCTCTGTTGATTTCTGCACCTAGTTCAGAGTCACCTCTCAACTGCTCAGGTTTTGTGCGGGGAGCGCAACTTCTCAATTTTCTTTAATACCCTGTGATAATTAGATTCCTCTGCATGACTTAATTGAGAGTATTAAAAACACTGTGTGCTTCAGAGCAGACTGTAAGAAATTAAGCTGCCTTCTGACAGTCTTCCTCCTCCAGTTCATCCATGACTTCAAGAGAAACAAGAAAGCACCATTAAAATTATCCCTCCCATCTTTGCAAGATACCGTGTCTTGTGCCAGACTTCTAGTAGGTCTGTGCTTGGCTGAGCACCTTGCTCTTGGGATGGATGGAGTCTGCCTTTACATTCAGGGCTGGGAGACTCTGAGTTGCTATTGGTGTGGCTGGAGGAGATGTGTGACTGTCTTATATCCTCACATGGTGCCCTGGTGAGATGAGCCACGGATGGGGAGTGCCCAGGGTGTGCAAAGCCCACAGCAGTGTGTGCTGTGAATAACTGAGGACTGGTGAAGAAGCACATAGAGCCCCTGTCGCTGGAACCATTACTGACCTGCAGCCCAGTGCTGTGTGCAGTGAGCGCAGCACAAGAGGGTTGAAATCCACTGTAAACTACCATGCTGAAGCTGAACCTGGAAAGCCTCCACCCTTACTCTGCTCATGGAAGATCTCAGACCCTCCCAGTTTGTAGCAAGAGGCATGTGCTGTCTTTTGCTTATGCACCAGGACTCAGTAACCCTATAGTAACTAGAAATGGTGACTTGTGATTGGTTGTCTCATGGTGTTACTACCAGCACAGGCTCCTCTCCTCCTTGCCCCCAGGGATGAAGCACAACAAGGAGCTCACCTCTACTTCTTCCTGCCAGCAGTGCTAAGGGAGGAAGATGAGGTCCCGCTGGGGCACGGCGCTCACCTCATTCTGCCACTAAAAATCAAGTCAGCTCAGTGACTAGCTGTTCTTAGCACTGAATGCTGGCATGCTGGGGCACTGCAGAAGAGCAAAACTTGCTGCATGCGCGCCTACATAAAGGACATAAAACACAGGGGATTGTGCAGCAAACTGGAAGAGGTGTAAAGATCCTAGGTAGCTGGAGGTTTTGGAGCTGTGTGGCTTTTCTCTACCTTGTCTGCTACAGAAGAGAACTGTGGTTCCCAGTTCTGTCAGCCCCGTTTTCAGGCTTCACTGGAGAGAGATGGAAGCACCATGAGCAGAGGGGGGATTGCCATTGCTCAGAGGGAGTAGAGAGGGGTGGTGGTTTCCGGAAGGGCAGTAGGCCTAGACCTGAATAGCCAGCAGAAAACACAAAACCTCACATCAGCCTCTCTCTCATTGTGTTTTAGCATCACAAAGTCTGGAAATTAAAGCCAATCTAATGTTCACCTCTACTACAACCCCTTTTGCAAATGATGCTGAGCAGCAGATGAGTATAAAGGATGCTTGCAGCTGGGACTGGATGGGAACTGAGCCAGGTATACATCTGGGAGAAGAATCATAGAATCACAAAATTCTTAGAGTTGGAAGGGACGTTTGAGGGCTATCTAGCCCAACTCCCCTGCAATGGGGACACATCAGCTCCATCAGGTTGCCCAGGGCCTGGTCCAGCCTGGCCTTGAAAGTCTCCAGGGCATCCACATCTTTGTGCATCCTGTTCCAGTACCTCACCACTCTCACTGTAAAAGATTTTTTTCCTTATATCTAACCTAAATCACAGAATCACCAAGGTTGAAAAAGACCTACAAGATCATCCAGTCCAACCATCCACCTATCACCAATAGTACTCACTAAACCACGTCCCTCAATACAAAATCCAAATGTTCCTTGAACACCTCCAGGGTTGGTGACTCCACCACCTTCCTGGGCAGCCCATTCCAGTGTCTGACCACTCTTTCAGAAAAGTAGTATTTCCTAACGTCCAGCCTAAATCTCCCCTGGCGCAG
>JAOWBP010004554.1:293112-314963 GCA_028571105.1 Tragopan temminckii | reverse complement strand
AGCCCATTCCAGTGTCTGACCACTCTTTCAGAAAAGTAGTATTTCCTAACGTCCAGCCTAAATCTCCCCTGGCGCAGCTTGAAACCATTCCCTCTAGTTCTATCACCAGTTACATGAGAGAAGAGGCTTGCTACAACCTCCCTTCAGGTAGTTATAGAGAGGAAACCTGACCTTGAAGCCATTTCCCCTTGTTCACCACAGAAAAGTCTGTCCTCTTCTTTCCTATTGCTCTCCTTTAGATACTGCAAGGCTGCCCTCAGGTCACCTTACAGCCTTCTCTTCTCCGTGCTGCTCAGCCCCAGCTCTCTCAGCCTGTTCTCATAGGAGAGGTTTTCCATCCCTGGGATCACTTCTGTGGCCCTCCTCTGGATGCACTCCAACAGCTCCATGTCTCTTCTGTACTGAGGACTCCACATCTGGATGCAGTACTCCAGATGGGGTCTCACAGAGCAGAGGGGCTCTGCTGGCCATGCTTCTTTTGATGCCGCCCAGGATACGGTTGGCTTTCTGGGCTGAAAGGGCACATTGCTAGCTTGTGTCCAGCTTCCCAACCACCCCAAATCTTTTTCAGCAGGGCTGCTCTCAATCCTTTCATCTCCCAGCTTGTATTGGTAACGGGGGTTGCCTTGACTCAGGTGCAAGACCTTGCACTTGCATTTGTTGAACCTCATGAGGTTCACCTGGGCCCACTGCTCAGCCTGCCTAGGTCCCTTGGAACAGCATCCCGTCCTTCTGGTATGTCAACTGCACCCCACAGCTCGATGTCATCAGCAAACTTGCTGAGGGTGCACTTGACCACACTGCTCTCTGGAAGAGCTCTCTGGACGTGTCCAGAAGCAATTCCCTTTCTGTCCTTTACATTCACAACAAGAATATGCTGATCTTGATCTAAATTGGAGCCTTGAGGTGTTGAGTGGCCTTTAACCTGTCTCTGAAAGCTCCGGGGGGTTGTCTTTTCTTTTAAAAAATAAAGAAAATAAACAAAAAAACAAGAAAGTGACTGTCCTGGTAGGACTCATATCCAATCTTGTTTGATTCCAACAGGCAATTTGCTTCTGCCTAGCAAGCAGCTTGGGAAATTAAAAAGCTGGTACCAGTCACAGACAAGAACTGATAGCAACAAGTAATCAGAAAGGCCAGGGAGACATGAAGTGGCTGCAAGAGGCCAAGCATGTCCCTGGTGTAATGTGGCTCCAGCAGGGACTGCATGTCTTGCAGTGTTGTAGGTTGCAAACACAGCTTGTCCCTGGCAAGCAGCAGGCAGAAAATTAATCTGCTCATTTCTGCTAAGGCAGCCTCTTGTTCCCTGATGAAAGTATGATGGGGTGATGCTGCTCTCCATCCCCATCTTCCTTAGGGAGCAGAATGCTTTGAGTTGCACTTATTTTCTTCCATGCATAACGAGTTTTTATCCAGGACATTTTGTCTCAGCTACTCGGGACAATACTGCTCTTGCCCTGTGCCTGCTGTTGTGGTGGCAGGAATGACCTGTGGTCACACTGCCAGTCTGTACCAGGGCCCTGCAGCAGTGACCTGATGGCTTGGGGGAGCGCTGCCCCATGCTGTGCTTGGCTGATGCCCCTTCAGTCTCAGCCTGAGATCTCCAGCCAAAAAAGATCTTTGACCACGTGCTCTTTGTCCCAGCTTTTTTGACTTGGGAAAGACAGGCAAGCAATGCCATGTTCAGGCAGGGCTGGAGATTGTGCTTCAGGGCTGAAAGCTGCTGTCTACTGCAAGCAGGTAGAGAAATGAACGTGGGCTGTGAGCATTAGTTATGTTACGTTGCAGGCCTGAAGGATTCAAGAGCCAGAAGTAGGGACAGGACCTTGATTCCTGAGCTGCACTACTCATACAGGTGTTCTTGTCCACCTTCCAATGGTCATGCCCTGCCTCTTCCTTTGCTCTTCCCCTCGCCCATCACCTGTGCCAGAATCTGTACCAGGACAACAGAAAATAGAACTGCCCGTGTAGAACTCCCAGCTTGTGCCTTCAAAGTCATGATGTCAGTGCAGACAGTGCTGCTGATAAAGGAATGAATCAGCACAGGGATGCATCCTGCTCCTGCCCTCGCTGCAACACTAAAGGGAGATGGGAGGTGACTGTGGTCAGCAAAGGACACAGAGGAGTTGGGGTAGGGCACATTTATTCTGCCCAATAGCCCAGGGGTTGCATGGCTGAGGCACATAGCAAAGGACCCTGCGTGGTGTGGCAATGGTGGCATCAGGAGGCTGGAGCCAGCTGGCTCTGGGACTGTGCTGAACAACGGTACTGATTTCCTGAATGATTGCAGGGCAAACTCATACACCATGCAGAAACCAGCCAGATCTGATTCACGGATTGGGTTAGTGGAGAAGAGATAAGACAATCCACTTAGTGATTTTGTTGAGCTGCGTTCAGCTAAACCAGATTAGGGGCAGATTCTCAGCTGGTGTAAAGTGGCATGGTGCTGCGAGAGCCCATCTTAAAGCCCCAGTGTGCTTCCCTCCTGGTAATCTCTAGTCTCTGGGGGCAGTGCAACGTGAGTGCAAGAGCTGTAAAGTGACATTAATACTGAGGGATGGGTTTAATGGGAGGTTTGGTGGCAGCATTATGCATGAATTTCTGCTTTGTCTCACTCTGGGCATCTCACTCTAGACCTTCTGCAGAGAAAGGTGATGCACAAAATGCTCAAGCCCTTTTACAAATGCTGCCTCTGGCTTTGCTGAGGCCCTTTGCTCCCAGTGTTTACTTGGGGCTATTCACACCCCCAAAGACCACACTTCCTTCCAGTGCTGAAATGTTACGTCCGTCTCCCAGCTGGCTCTTCACCCACTGCTTCCGATCTCTCTCCTGAAACACTTTGCAACCTCATTTGTTTATGTATTAACAATCTCATGTCTTCCAGAAGGAGAACAGGACACAGCTAGTACTGATTGGCTGAGTGAGCTGAGCACTGCCTTGGAAAAGCCCACCATTTGGCTCTCAGACTGGTTCTTGGCTTATGAATATCTCACAGGCACCACAGGTATCCCATTTTCTAGCTGAATATACCAAGAACATCATTTTGATCCATTATCCAGATTTTATTAAACTGTGCCTCTTATGGATGAAGAAACTGAGGCTGAAAGCATAATTTAATAAGGACGTGACATGGTCGGGTAGAGCAGTGTAATAATAAAACAGCCATGAGACCCTGAACCAAACACCTCTTTGCTGCACAACTGTGAGTGCATCCCTTCCCCACGTGTGTTCACCCTCGATCTGCACAGCAGCAGTAGGGCATGGGAGACAAAGCAGCGCCCACGAGGTGTGGCTGCGGGAACATGGCTCTGTGAGGTGCAAGCAGTTCTGCCTTTCTTCTTCCTTCGGCCCCTGGGACTCTGGAGGCTGAGCCTGGGGGAGTGGGAAGAGACACTGATGCCAAAACAATCCACCCTGGAATTTTTTTATTTTATTTTAATTTTTTTTTTCATGAATATTTAGTGAATAGAACTGTTTCATCCCGGTTTTCAAACAAGCTTTTTCTTGTCATTAAGATACTGCTGATTCACAGACACAAAGGTAAAGCAGGGAATGGGGCAATTCTGTATCATTTCTGTACTAAAGCTCCTTCTAGAAACCTCAATATCGTCACCAAGGTCATTTTCTTTCAGCTTTGTCATAGAATCATTTTGCTAGTAGCCTGAAAATAGAAGAGTAAACCAAATCCCAACAAGCAGCAACATGGATGTTGGTGGGCCGCCCGCTTCCTTCCCTCATGCAGTGGCTGCATGGAGCACAGCGGCTGAAGGATCCCAGGCACTGTGAGCCAGGCTGGGCCTTACTTCCAGCACTGCCTCTTGGAGCTGTGCTCACAGTGCAGGACTTGCACAAATAGAACAAGTTGGTGAGTTTTGAGGAAAGAAACCACAGTTGACCTTCACTGCTGTTAATACATAGCTGAGATCAGGGACCCTTGTTTTGTGCTTTGTGCAGATGGTCACAGCCAAGACAGGACTAAAACGGGGAGAAGTGATGACAGCACCTTCCCAGAGAAAGAGCTTCTTGTCCTCCAGCAGCAGCTGGGCACTATGGGAAAACACATTGTACACCCCATGCTAACTGTGTTTTCCCAAAGATCTCATGAGTTTTTCTCTGGTCACTGAGTTCATAGAATCACAGAATGGTTTGAGATGACCTTAAAGGTCATCTCGTCCCACAACCCTGCCATGGGCAGGTACATCTTCCTCTAGACCAAATGCCCCAGAGCCCCATCCAAACTGCCCTGGAATGCCCCAGGGATGGGGCACCCACTGCTCTGGGCTGCAGTGCCGGGGCCGCACCGCCTCTGAGTAAAGAACTTCCTACTCACATCTGACCTCATTCTCCCCTCTTTTAGTTTTAAACCATTTCCCTTTCTTAGTAAAGAGTCTCTTCTTATCTTTCTTGTAGGTTCCCTGTAAGTACTGGGAGGCCGCATGGTGGTCTTCCCAGAGCCCTCTCTTCTCCAGGCACAACAAGCCCAGGTCCCTCAGCCTATCTCCATAGCAGAGGTGCTCCAGTCCTCTGAGCATCTTTGTGGCCTCCTCTGGACCCGCTCCAGCAGCTCTGTGCCCTTCTTGTAACGGCAGCCCCAGGGCTGAGCATAGTGCTGCAGGTGGGGCCTCACAGCAGCAGCGCAGTGGGGACAGCCCCCTCCCTCAACATTCACACACTCCCAGGAAGATGTAAGATGAAACCGTGCTGGTTCTGGATGAACAAGGCTAGGTCATGAGGAGAGACTGGGAAGATCCTATCTATGCACAAGTTCCAAACAGGTACAGCGTGGAGTTGTCCTCAACCACCTCTGGGCCCCCTAGGGGACCCTGGCAGAGGCATCCAACCCTCTACCTCTTGATCTCATGATTCCCCCTGGGCTGGGCAGCCTCCTTTTCTTTTCCTTCAGACAAGCTCCACACCGACAGTGCCAGCACCCCATGGCCTCACACTGCATCACGCCATGCTGCTGTGCGCAGCCGGGCAGCCCATATCGGGTCCGCCTGTTCCCAGTGAGTCTGCCAGCATGGTACGGGCTGCCAGCACTGCCAGCCAGCATGGCACACAGCTCTCACTGGCCTGGGGGGCAGCTCTGGGAGCAGCGTCCTGAGCACTGCCCTACTTGCCAGCACGCGGCAGAGGCTGCTGCAGCCATGGCCACCTGCTCCGAGCGGGGTTTGCTTCAGTGAATGAACGAGGCAGCTGATGAATATTCAAAATTGGCAAAGCAGATCGCTTTCAGCTAAATTTGATCACAATATGGGATAAATTAAGCCACGGGATGAATGCATTTGAAATGAAAATTAAAAGAACGCACTGTACAAAGTCAGGAAAGTAGGTTTAGCCAAAATCTGACAATGTACACAAACAGATGAAAATAAAGTTCCTTTCACTGAGCAAATAATGAGGTCGGGATCAGCTTCTTACCAAAGTTCCTATGGAAACGTCGTCTTTTTTTTTTTTTTTTTTTTAATCCTTTTTAATTTAAAAATAAAGGGGGAGAGGAGAGGAGAGGAGAATGCCTGGGAAACGAAAGATGCTCAAAAGGTCCAAGAATAGAGGGAGGTGCTCAACATGGGTAATAACTACTGAGAAACACAGCCTGATACCTGGGAGCCTGAGGGGAGAGGGAAGGCTCAATAGGGTGCTCGGGAAAGGCCTTGCCAGGGCCCTGGGGGTTGCTGGGCACCAGCCCCCCCTGCCCAGCCTGGCCCAGGGGATGCTGGTGCCCATCTCCAGCTCTTTGCAGGTCCTGGTCGGGACACCAGTCTCCTCCAGCAGTTAGGAGAAGGGTAAGGGGAGGGGAAACATTTGGGCTTGTTGCAGGGCAGTGGGCAGCACAGACTCCAAGCGGAACAAATGACAAATGGAGGTTCGTGCCTCATGCTTGCCTTTCTGAAAGATGTTGGTCCCTAAAACAAAGCAAAGGACAGCATGAGAACTGCCTTGGCTTGGGGATCTGTGGAACTGAATGCAGAAGGATACAGGGATGGCTTCAGCCCCCTGCAGGCCTAAGGGCAAAAAATGGGAAAGCTCTGCGCGCAGCAGCAGCCAGGAGAGGCAAAGGTCCTCTGGAGCTTCCCAGGCCTAAACTTGGCCTTTCCTGCCCCCACTCTTACGTGGCCCCATGGTCCCTACCTGGGCTACTGCAGCCCTGCTGCCCTCAGGGACCTGCGCCATGTGGTGCTGCAGCAGCCAAGTGCTCAGCTGGCCTGGGCCATGTCCAGACTCGCCCTGCTGCACACAGAGCCATTTTAAGGAGCAAAGACAGAAAAGGTTTAGGGGAGCCATGAGCAGCAGCTCCAGAGCACAGCTCTATCCAGCTCAGAAGACCTGGTGCAGGACAGTGCAGCACCTGCTGCTGAAGGCCAGGATGGATTGGGCACAGCAGCACAGGGCAGGGACCTGGGGCCACTTGTCCCAAACCATGGCTTGGCTCCCTCTACTCAGGGCCCCAAATGGTTTGGAAACACACCAGACCATGAGACCTCCTCTGGCAGATGACCTCCTTCTCCTGGACCATGCAGTTTGCAGGAGGAAAAAATTAAAGGGGTGTCTATCAGGCTGACATGAATAAGTCTATTAGCAGCCCCTGGCAGGTGAGAGGAAAGCATTAGCATATGGAGAACGGGGGAGGAAAGGCAGCGTGTCTGGGACTGTTATGACTGAGCAGGCAGGTGAAATCAGGCAGGTTATTAATAAATCCCCTGCACGCACCCCCAGTCGTACTTGTGTGATGTCTCAGGGGACAGGGCTGATTTCAGGTGCCACGAGAGCACCTGAGCCCCATGCTGTGCACCAGAGCTGGGCATAGAGTGGCAGAGCAGGAGCCCAGGCCACAGGGTTGGGCTCAGGTTGGGTTGGGTCGGGTCGGGGGCAGCCATGGCAGAAAGGATGATGGAATGGCTCTGCTTGGCCACCTGTTCTGTCTGAGGAGCTTGATAGCGGGGGCAATGCAATTCCACCTCTGTCCTCCCGTGTGCACCTAAGAGCGTGTTTATTGTGACATTGCTGCCCCTGGCTAAGAGCACTCTGTGAGTGATACCAGAAACCCAGCAGCACTGCAGCCTGCAGGAGCATTGGGAGGGACCCCGGGCCAGTCCTGAGTGGGAGGGCAGAGATGGAAGGAGGCACCCTACATTCAGGTGAGGGTTTTGAGGAAGAGACTTTGAAATGGAGATGGACACTTGCATGCCAGTGAGAGTAAGGACTCTGTAACACAGCCCCTCAAGAAGGCATATGGGCCATCGGATGCCACTCTAACCAAAGCAGAAGGGACTGTGCAGACTTCCCTGCATATCTGAGCCATAGCAAGGAATGCAAGGACAGCCCTCTCACTCCTCCTTGCCTTGCTCAGAGCATCCTTAAGGATGCATCTGCAGATCCAGAGGGACAGTTGATATCCCAGTGCAATACAGGATGCCACCCCTCAGTGCCCTTGCTGCTCTTGGTGCCACTGTCCCAGGAGCTGTGGGCACGGTAGCACTGTGCAGTGTGTGCCCAGCCAGTGGTGTGCTGGACAAGACTTTATGTTAGCAGTTGCAAAGCCACCTGGCAGAATTTCCTTCTGAGTTCTGTCTACAGAAGCGAGCACCAAGCAGGAGCTGTGTGCCAGGCTGCTTTCCCTCTCACTCTGTGAACCAAAGCTTCAACCTGCAGATCAGTTCCTGTGACCAACATCAGGTTATCCCAGAGGAACCCCACCAGCATTCCTGAGACCTCTCCAGAGGTCCCTTCCGACCCCTACTTTCTGTGATTCTGTGAAAGGCTATGGATAAAGAACCATAAGGTCCAAAAGCCAGGCATGCTGAAGAGATTGCCACCAGGCTGTCTTCCACAGCTGCCCTACAATATAAAATTATCTTCCCATGACATCTGATGAGTTGGACTAGAGAGAGGTTTGTTCATGCCAAGTGCTGCTCCTACGTTGCAGTGGGGGTGCAATCTGCAGGAGGGATCCTTCGTACAACCCAGCTGTTACAGAAGGGAGTGTGACCTGGTGCATCATTGAGAGCAGGATGGAAGCCAGGTGTCCTGCTCCCTTTTGTCATACCTCGAAATGAGGAGTCATGGATCATCTGCCATTGCAGTGTCATGCAAATGCTGCGTTTTCTGCTTTTGCAGTTAGTGACAGACATTAAAACAAGTACTACATTAATTATTGCTGAGTTGCAGCTCAACTTCCAGGTCTGTCACTTAGCAGAACTCAGACTTCATTGATTGGACTTGATGATCTTTAAGGTCTTTTCCAACCTGAGCAATTCTGTGATTCTATGATTCAGTTGACTCCCACTCCTGGGAAATTCCCAAAGCCCCCACACTCAAATGGGAATGTGCTGGCAATGTGGGCACTGACCTGGCTGTGCCAACTGCTCCTTACTGGGACCTGGCAGTGTGAATGCAAAGCAGGCTCTGGAAGGTGACCAAAAGCAACCCCCTGGCCAGGGGTGATGCTGCTGTCTGCAGTACCTGCCACTTGGGCCATTTGCCACAGGCCACTGCACAGCCAGAAGGCTTCTCCTCTCTGTGTCTCTTTCCCACTCCATCTGTAACACTGTGCCCTGGGACAGAGTCCAGCATGTCACAGCTCTGTTAGGAAACACAGTGGTCCTGTTGCTGTACAGCAATGCATCATTCACTGTCAGCCAGGCTCTCTGTACTTAAACCCTCCTTTCCCAAGGAACACCACTATACCCAGGTATTTTGCCTGAGGCTAACGGTTTGGAGGAATAGCAGCTTTTGGTTCTTTCTCCCAAAAGAGTGTAAGGCTGGCAGCGCCTATGGGGCCTGTGAAGCCAAAAGTGAAGTTTGGACAAGTCATGCACCCTTTCAGCTTTTGATCTCTCATAGAAGCAAGTTTACAGACCCTGGTGGGCCTGCACAATAAAGCCTCTCCTTTGCTGTAAGCTTTGATCTTTTCAGTTTCACTGAATTGATGGTTATTGACAGATTGAAGCAGTTTCTTTGCCCATAGTGGCTGAACAGCAGCAGGCAGCAGCCAATGCCTACCATGCTCTTGTTCCTATTTTCATCTGCTGCTGTGAGCTACAGTGGGACCAGGAGTACAAGTCTCCTTTATATTCTTTTCATTCATTCATTCCCCACCCTCACTTGCATGGGTCATCTTGGGTCAGAGTTTCTACAATCTTCAGCAACAAGCAGCTACTTCCCAAATCCATGCCCCCAAAATCAAGTAGATGCTTCAAACATCAGTATTGTTTTGGCAGAGTAATTGGAGGTCCACCACAGGTCACTTCTCAGCCTGAAATCATTCTGGTCTGGTTTCACTGTAATTCTTCTTGACTGCCTGGCCTGGCTTAGATTTCTTCCTGCAGCCATCTCAACACCTCTTTAAGTACTCTGCCCAGCCTTACTAAAATGCAGTAGTACAATACAAAATTTTCATGATGCCAATCTTCTGGGAAAAGTTTAATGATATTTAATAATGACTGATGGTGCCTGAACTTTACAGCAGAGTTCTTCTCCGGAGTCCCTGTTGGAAGCAGTGTGGAAGAGCTTATCCCCACTGTGTCTACTTCCCTTGACTTGTTGGAACCAGGAGTAAGCTGTTGTGAGTGATGTGGCATTTTGCTTATGAGAGAGCAAACATCAGTAAGTTATGGATATTTTGTGTAAATGAGTGGCCAAAATATACACTTTTGATGTACTAAAGCCCAAAACCATGGGGTTTTATTTGAAGGAGGATAGGCAGGTTTAGAGTTTTCAGACAGCAAACAGTCTTACAAACACTCAGAGAAGACATCTGGAAGCAGCAGGGCCAAACAGGCCAATAGAACTGAACAGGACGTGGACTCAATGAGGTTTGGCAGCAGCCTCTGTGAGCATATGCATGAAAGAGCAAACAATTGCACCTCTACTGTGGATTTATTGAGCACCCTTGGAATCTGCCTGAATAGAGTTTCCATATTTGCCTATATTTTCATGCTGTAGCCCATGCTGAAGCCAAAGTCATCAAGTTGCTTGAGTCTTTGAGAGGGGTTTAAGCCCTTAATTGAGCCAGTTTACATCAACTCCATGTCAAATACCAGAAGCTCCATCGGTAATGCTCCATAAAAACCCGAAGACTGTTCCTAAGATATTTATAATGCTTTTGGAGATTACCCCAAAATACTAATCTGAAGGCTAGACTGCTCTGTTGACTAACACCCATGGAAGGCTCCCACTCTGATGGGCTCTAAAGAGCCAAGTCTTTCTGGGCATCACCTGTTTGAGATATGGTAGGTATCAATCTGACACCTGAGAGCCAAATGGGGTCTCAGACATTGCGTATTCAAGAGCTTGGAGGTACTTTCTCAATGACTTTGAAGATATAAATACCTCATGCCAGCATTACATCAGTTGGCTGGGAGCCTGTCCAGTGATCACAGCATGGACAAGAGATGTTTTTGTACAGCTCTACCCCATACAAAAGATTAGAATGATCACCCTGAAACACTGTGGTTTCAAAGAGACATCTTCCAAGCCTCTTCTGTTCTTTGCAATTGACAAGACTACAAGGTGGCAGAGAAACACCTGGCACAAACAGGGCATGTCTCTCCACTTTGATAACAAATACCAACTACCAGGGCTCTATTCTATCAGGCTCATTATCATAGAATCATGGAATATTCCAGGTTGGAAGGGACCCAAAGCATAATCAAGCACAACTCAGTTATTTGTAAAATTCTGACTGACCAAGGGATAAGAAGAGAGTAGGGAAGGACCAAGCCAATCATCTCCCTTTTCCAGCTAAAATCACAGCCCAAGCTGTGGGTCAGACCCAAAGACCACTGCGTGAGTGGTCAGTACTTAATAGCAGACAGCTTTATGCGCTGTCAAGAGGGCTATTAAACTAACAGCTAATCATGGGCTTAACTCCTTAGCAGAAAGATAGAAGGATGATTGTCATTCCCCAGTATAAATTGGGAAGCGAATAAACAAAATACCTAATGAAATTATAAATTTTGAATTCGGAGTTCTTGGCTAAGAAGGATATAAATAATGAGTGTCTTTAGGCCAGAAGGCGTTGTTGAGAAATGTACAAGACAAAGAATCAGAGAGACACCTCTTTGTCAAGGACAGTCACCCGTAGGATTTCTTCATCATCTTCTAGACAGAATCTGCTCAAAGGGTGCATCTTCCAGTCTCAGCCAGAGACAGACACAGGAGTTTCAAGCTGTAGAAAGATCAATCCTTTGGATGCTTCACCTGGTACCACTCAGAGGACCAGATCTATGAGGTCCATGTTACAGTAATTACGTCTTGATTCCAGGAGGCCAAGTTCACCCCTGTAGCAGCTCTGTCCTACCTCCAGTATTGCATCCATGGGGATCCATCAGATCCCCCAATCCGGCAGTCAGGAGCTGGCAGCAAATGTCTGAGCCTTGCACTGCTATTCAGAGAGGTGAAAGGAGGCTTTCAGACACCACTCAATTCAAGAACACTGAGAACTACAGGTCCACCCTGTCCTACATTCAGAGGCACAACACCATCTGGTTATTGTGGGTTGACAACCTGCTGCCTCTCTTCAGCAGTAGCACCTCTTTTCCAAGAGATTGCTGTGAAAGGTCTGCAGGTAGAAGGCACTCACCCAACAGCTCAGTGGAGAAGTGTGCTCAGCACCCAGGCCAGTGCTGCCTGTTCCCCCACTCTGGGGGAGATCACTTCCAGCTGGACAATGCAGAACCCTGAAGAACACAGCAGTCCTTGGGATGGGGCGGCAGCTTGCCCTCTCCTGGGTACACTGGGCACTCCTGTCAGAGAGCTAGATCCTGGCAGCACACAGCAGCTCCAAGAAACAGAACAGTTGTCAGCAGCTTGGACAGCCCTGGGCACTGCACAGACACAGTGCTGGCCAGGACATCAGGTTTCTCTTCCTCCATTAACTAAAAGCACTATGGGAGTCCTGGCATCCACCTGGAAAACCATCAGGGACTGCAATGAGAAAAATTCTCATCAAGATCGGGTTCTGCTGCTCAACGTTTGCTTCTGGGAGGCTTTGCCTTCGACTTGTTTCCCCTTGAGATAGCAAGCCTGTTATTTTCAATCTCTTCACACTTGTGGGGAGAGCAGATGACTTTCAGGCTTGGACTGCTCCCAGGGAAGTTCATTTGCACACTTTACCTTGGCTCAGGCGGGCTGAAGCACTGACAGTTTGGACCACAGAGGACAATGTCTAGCAGCAACAATAGGAGCAGGAAGGCGCAATAAGGAGCACTCAGGACAGCCTAACACTGGTGAGCCCTCCCAAACAAGCACCCTTGTGCCAAACAAGCACCCTTGTGTTCCACTCTGATGCTGTTCACAAACACAACATGCCCACCTAACTCTCGTCACATTTCTTAGTCTGCAAAGTGTTGGCTCTGAAAACACCTACTGGACTGCTGGCATGCCAGTTCCTCTGCCAAGATGCACCATGGACAAATAGAGCTATAACTAGTACTGGCAGTGCCAGGAGGGGCAAGCAGGAACTGGTGGTGAGCAAGAGCAGTGTTTCCTGCTTGCAAGGAAAGCAACCTTCCTCCCATAGTGGTGGGCACTATTGGGCCAGGAACAACTACAAACACATCAGCCCAACTCTCTCTGCTCTGGAGACCCACAAGCAGGACTGGACATCTGTACTGCACGGCACAAAGCTGTCAATATGTCTCATGGAAATGGTGTAGAGGACACGCGATGGAAAGAAACCCACTCTGGAACAGCAGCAGCAGAACTGAATGCCAGCCCCAGCCCTCCAGCCACCAACCCAGTGCCTCTCTGGGTGGATGCTGTGGTAGTGCTGGAGGTGGGCACCCCATCGCCACTGACTTGCACCCTTGCTGCTGCCTGTGTACCACTGCTGGTGTTGCATCCCCACGGGGCATTCAGCACCTGCAGACAGTGCCTCCTCAAAGCTGCTGTTAGTGAGCATCAGGGCACAGCTGAATAGGGCTGTGACTGCATGAAGAGAAGCATGACCTTGTCCTATATTTTAAAGGCCACTTTTCATCTACAGAATCAGCCAAATGAGGGCAGCAGCAGGGAGGAGGAGAGATGAGCAATGCAATGCAGCCGCTGGGCAGAGAGGCAATGCCTTCCAGCTCAGCAGTGCCCTCCTCTCCATGGTGAGAAAGGGAGTGCCTGGCTGGCCCCAGCTCTGCTCCCCCCCTCACTGCCCTGCTCCATGACAGTGAGCGCATTTGTGAGGAGTTGTGGGGCGGGGAGAAGGGCAGCAGGGTGGTGCCCAAAGGGGCAGAAGAGGCAGGGAGGAGAGGGAGCCTTTGGGCACAGCCACATAACTCTTGAAGTCAAGGCTTCTGAGGATCTGAGCTTGGTCTTGTCACAGCTGCCAGCATCCCAGTGGCTCCCTAGGTCCTGCCCCAGTCTGCCAGCCCTTCATGGTGTCTCTAGCACTTAGGGAGGTCCAAAAATCACCAGGCACTCTGTGTGGCAACTGCAACCTGAATGTCCCATTGATGTTCTGTTCTGGAAGGCATGCAGTAGTCATCGCTTTTGCCATGAAAGATTAAACACCACTGTTAGATCACCAGGTTAGGTCGTTCAGTCCAAATGTGCCCCCCACCTTGGCTTTGAACTTCAGGAAGCAAATGGAGAAACTCAGGTTCATGGTCAGCTTTGCAAAGCAAACACAAAGCAGACCGAAACCTGTAGTCACTTCCCCACACACCTCCAGGGACGTTGCCTACCTCTGCAAGAAGCCCGAGCCACTGGGAAGGCCAGGCTTTGGCCGTGGACAGCCAGAGACTGGAGAGGAGCATATGGGCTGTGGATCCATAGCTGCAGAGCTGGGGTAGGAGAGCTCCTCCAGGAACCTTGTGGACCTCAGCCTTGTTCCACAGTTGTGAGAATTCACTCCAGACTCTGGAATTAAAGATATTCTTAAGCATTTTCCTGCTTCAGAGCTCTAACAACAGTGCATCATTTGGTTGGCAGAAGCTGAGAGTTTGTGCTTTCCCCCCTCACCAGTCACCAAGCAAGAGAAAGGAAGGCTGCATTATGAATTGTTGTTCTCTGTTCACCCTCCCATTTTCTAAGAAGAAAAACTGCTCAGATGCAGACATTAAAGAAGAAGGCATTTCCCACACCCCAGCCCCAAAACTAAAAGGCTTGCTCAGATTTACACAGTTCAAGAGTTTCTAGGGAAAAAAAGAAGGCTGTGCTGTCTGCTGAGATGAAAGAACATGGGAGGTCAGAGCAGGAGTGCTGAGGGACCACAGCTTCACTTTCAGTCCTAACAGAGGCAAAGTGCTGCCATGAGCACAGGGACCTGCTAGCACCCAGCTTTGTGTACTGCAGACCTCTCTGTGAGCCCTTCCAGTAGTTTGTGTGCAGACACAAGAATACGCTGCAAGAGGTGTTTGAGCCTTATCCCTAGCTGGCCACTCTCCTCTGGGGTGTGAAGGCAGGCAGAAAAGTGGATATTGCATTATCCTTTCCCCAGTTCATGTTTCCTTACACACTGCCACCCTCACCTAAATTCTGGTAGTGCCACAACTTCAGAAGCCTTCACCCAGGTGCCCCTGTCACTGGGGATGGAGAAGTCAGAACTGGATGATGGTGCTTGGCAGGGGGAGGATGAAACAATGAGGTGACACATGAGGCTATAGCAGGTCTATGGATCAGGCTCCAGAGATGCTCTCCAAGAGGCTTTTTCTCTAGAAGCTGCCCAGATTAGAAGCAATTTCCAAAAGGATATTGTCCCCTCACAGCCATAGCCACCGGGGTCAGGCTTGGGCTCCACTTCCTTTGGGATGGATGTATGGCAGCAATTCGTGAAGCAAGGGCCTGAACACAGCTGAGTGTGGGAATGGAGGTTTGTTGCATAAGATATCAGCTCACTCCTAATGCCACTGACTGCATCGATTTGTACATGGTATCATACCAGCCAAACAAATTCCATTTGAACGGCAACTACAAAGTGATAGACAGCTGTCAAATGGCAGCTGGGTGGGAGAGAGGCATGAGGATAAGTGAGGCCCAAGATGGTAAAATTAAACAAAAAGAGAGAGAAAAGAAACTTTGCTACAAAGCCAAATCTTCTCCATGTTTGGAAGGAGAGGTAGGGCGAGGAGTCCTGAGGGCTGTGCTGATCCTCAGAGATACAGGACAAGCTCCTCAATGGCCCCACAGAGCAGCATGGAGCTTTTAAAAGCTGTCTTTCTTTCCTCATTCCTGCCCTCTGAGTAGGAGCTGAGAACCAGAGTGAGTGGCAACATGGGGCAGACGAAGAAAAGCCCTACTGCTGCCACTGGAAGAATGAGACATCTATGTAGCTGCAAAGGCAGTTTTGTTGCTAATTGTTTTTACAAGGGGTTAGGCTAGGTTGAACATTAATATTAAAGTCTCAGTAAATTATGCATATTATGCATTTGCATGAGGCATCTCCCAGTGATGCTTCGTGCAGCTCCCTGCATCATTAGCCAGCTTCCCCCTCAGCACACCAGTCCCTGCAGCAGCCTGCTCACAGAATTGGTGGCTGCATGTCCAATTAAGAAAACAAAATCCAAAGCAAAAATGAGAAAAGCCTGGGGAGTTGATCCCTTTCTGCCAACAGAGTGCAGATTTTAGATGGGGGGCAGACAAACAAATATCATCACCTTCCAGCAAAGGTGACACTGTAGCCCAAAGGCAGAATTCCTCTGGCAGGTGGAGGGGAAAGGAAAAGGCCATCTTCTGCCCAGGCATCCTCCTCCCCAGGACAGGCAGATCCTCAGCCCTAACCCAGGTACATCTTTTCCATTGCAGACTATAGCTACTTTTCCCTACTTCCTTTCCACATCCCTCTCTCTCCCAGTCCTCTCACTGGATGCTTGGCTCCTTATATTCTGCTCCTGTCTCTTGTTACTGCTTGTATGAGCCAAAACTGTATCATCATATCATTATCAAGCTATGCACCTGATTTTCTGGTACACTGTGTCCTCACTGGGAGGCAGCTCCTTGCAGCTTAGTGCTGCATTCAGTACAAGCCAGGCAAATTGTGTTGCGATGAGTAAAGCAGCACTAACTCTTACCTGTCATCTGCCATGTGCTTTCATACCCTGCCCATCATCCCATGCATGACCCCCAAGCAGCTGCTTTGAGCCCCAGCTCCCTGCAGCTGGGAGCTGCTTCTGCCCGGTGCAATCTCCAGGCCTGTGTGTCTGTGATAAGACACTGCTGTAGATGCTGTGCCCAGTTTGCCTGGCTGTGTTGAGGAGTTCGCCAGCTGCTCCTTCCCCTTCCAGTCATCGCTGGAAGTCATCGCCTGTGATCGCTCCATGACTGTGGCATGAGCTTGGCTTGGTGTGCCTTCACTGCGATAGAGAGCCCATTGGCTGCTCTCTCGAGCTCCCCCAGCAGTTGCACCTTTTTATATGAGTAAAAGAAACAGCAGATGCTCATGTTGCAGGCTGCCATTTCACAGTTGCCTGCCCAGTTTGCAGGAGTGTGAGCTCGAGGCCAGGTAGCCCCTGCTCACCCAGCACCCTGAGCTCCCAGTAGCTCCTCTGCTAGTTTTCTTTCTTCCGTTTCCAAACTCTGCAGCTTCATTTGCTCCACTGGATGTACATTTTTTCTCTTAGCCTGACAATCTAGTAATAACTGAGATAAACCTTAGCTACACTTCTTTGCTACACTTGCCAGACCTCCCACCCTTGACTCCGGCAACTGCGGTCCATGTCACCTTACTGCAACATTCCTGATAAGCTTGTGCAAGGGTCCAGAACCAAGGCACTTCATTTGGAGAGCAAAACATTGAAGGAGCACCTCATTGCATTGCTGGAGTAAGGAGGCCACAACAGGGCCCTGGAACTCCTTCCTTGATTGACTCAAAATAAGGACAGGCAGGGGCAGAATGGGCTCCATGTTTAGGAGGAGCAGCTTCTCTTGAGCCATATTTAGCAACACGTGGGGAGGGAGCACTCTGAAAGCCACAGCTTCTCCTCCACTGCTCACCCCTAATACCCACAAGCAAGTCAGTGCCGAGTGCTGCATTTTGAGCACGGCCGAGGGTTAGTCCCTGACCTCAGGCTTCCAGATGCTTTACAGAGAAGGAGATTCTGTGAAGGGTACCATGATGTAATTAAGTAGGAGAAAATGAAGAGAGGACAGAAATGTGTGGGAGTGACACATCTAGAGGAACCTGTTTAGTTCAAGGCAAACAAACCAGGTTCAAGAAACAGCCCTCCTTTTCTGCTAGTTCCCATGAGCACAGCTAGTAGTTTGGGAAAACTGCATGACCCACCACCTTCACTCTTCCAGGGCCCTGTTACCTTTCCCTGGTCAACCAGATTTAGGTCATTTTCTGAGCAGGTTGCAGATATATTACTATATTTACCCAATTATTTTTTTCCAACTGTGTTTCAAATCTCTTTTCATACTTCTGATCTTTACAACATCCTGCAACAAATCACTCCCCAGTTAAATCAGTTGCTGGGTGAAAGAATGGTTTCAAGGTCACCAAGCACTTCCAGCAGCTCTTCCCCTGTGCCTTTCTGGTTCCCCAGACTTGGCGCTACCTGAGACTCAGACACACCTCACCAACCACAGGCATCCCCCTGTCAATGTCTTGTCACTGCAGAGAAGATGCACGGCCAGTTACACCCACTGAGGGCCCTGGGATCATAAGGAGGTTCTGTCTGAGTGGGAGACAGATGGACAGTGCAGAGAGGGGGAGCATTGAAAGGCCATGTGAGCTGCACTGGGCAATGTGTGGCCAGCTGAAGTCACAGGAGCTACTGGAGGCAGCTGAGGATTAGAGACACCAATAACTAAAATACTCCAATGAGGATCCTCCTGAGAATGGCTGTGCCAGTTGGCCAGTCTGACACAGAGATGAGAGGGGGAGGAGAGCCTTGGTCCTGCCCCATGGTGGAAGGGGATGTGTGTGCCCCAGCAGGAGGCTCCAACCGTCCTGACCATGGTCAGTAGAAAGGAAAAGATCAGTCGATGCATGAAGACCTCCTGTGCATGGTGTGGGTGGAAAAGTGCAGCTATTTCTTCCCCAGGAGATTACACTCTCTGCAAAAGCCCTTCTTACTTCTTTCTTTTTATAGAGCACAGCAATTAGGCACTCCTCAACACTTCTGCACCTGGAGCTGCCACACGTAGGAAGTGGATATTTGTTGTTTCCTACTGTGCCAGTCAGGAGAGCCTGGCTACTAAAACCACACACAGCCATGGCTGAGAGCTTCTCCTGCACTGTGAGTCAGAGTATCCACAGAGGTGCTTGGGCATTATGCCTGCCTGGACTGAAAGGTGAGGCGGACATCAAGCCTTGAGCACCCAGCCTCAGCCCTCAGTTTGCTCCTACCTGCACGGCAGTGCCACCGTGGGGCTGAGTGCGTGTGTGGGTGCACTCACCACACTGCTGCGTTCTTTAGCACTACCAACCATCCAGATGACAGACAGCTTTGCTGCATAGATACATGCTGCCTTGGCTGGGGCATGCAGCTGTAAAGAAGCAGGAGAGGCTGAGCACAGAGATGAAACGGGAAGGTAGCTGCCAACTCAGAGGGACACTTCCCACAAAATGCTAGCCCCCTGCCCAGCCCCTGCACCATGCCAGGGCACTGACAGGAGAGGGCAGTCAGCGGGAGGTAACCTGCCCTGTGCTGCTGACATGATGCTCTCCCTTGGAGCAATACACAGCAGCTGGGGAAGGGCAGATGGGTGCTCTAGAGTCTCACACGTGAGCCAGGGTATGGGGTTATAGCACAGCACTGTACTGAACATCATCTGATGTGGTCAACAGCATGAGGCTTACAGGACATTCTGTCACCTCCATGCTCCTCTTTCATTAACATGCTTGTCAGGTGCCATAGTGGCAGCACTTAGATGTGTAAGCATCTACCAGAGCAGTGCAGGAACAGTATGTTTAGCTCAGCACCACCTCCTCACCAGACCACACTGGCTACCACAGCCCCTTCCTCCAAGCATGTAACTCTCACTTTGAAACTGCCAACTTCCATGATGCCATACAATCTCTCAAGGCCCCTTTCAGTGCCAGGCAAAGGCAGAAGTTCTTCAAGGAAGCAATATAAAAAACTCTGACATGGGCACCAGATGTTTTGCTGGAATTGCTACTGAGGGCAAAAGCACTCTTTGCATTCCTCTGCAAGCCACAGCTCTGGAGTCTGTCACTGCAACTTGAACCTCTGCTCTCATCCAGGCTCAAGATAGAGGACTTCCTTTGGCTGTTAGGCATACAGGATGTGCAAAGACTTTTCCAAAGCCAGAGCTGTTGCAGGCTCTGCCAGTGGGGTGCACAAAGCCATGCACAAACCTGCTCTCATCAGCCTGTGCCACATCAGTCACAGGGACTGAGAACCTCGGCCTTACCAAGGGGAGCTGCTGTACCAGTTGCCAGCAGATGTGCCAGTATGAGGATGCTCAGTAGCATTTTCGTCTCTGCCTGGCAACATCAATTTAGGCCTGTTCATCTGGTGCTAAGGTTCAGCAAAGCTGTTATCACAGCCTGATCTGTCATGCCTATGGTGCCAAAGCTTTCTCCTAAGCTGCAGCCTCCCAGCCTCAGGCTGGGTGGGGGTAACATTCTGCATACACACAGCACCTAGCACAGCAACAGCCTGGGGGTGGCACAGTCCAGAGACACTTATAACCTGAGAAAAAACACACAGCTTGGAGGAAGAAGCCATAAAACACAGCCAGCTTTCTTTTTCTCACTGAGTGAGACACTAGATCCAGGTCAGGTGAAAGGAATTTACACAGAAATGGCCATGTCTTTCCGCAGCTAGGGTACAAGCATCCTGGAAGAGCTCCAAGGAGACAGAGATATCTGGTGACATCCATGCACGCTGCTCCTCCCACCCACTTCATCCCCATTGCTGGCCCTGTAGCTGCTGCATCTGAGAGTTGCTGTTTTCAACATGTGGCACAGGCTTCATCCTAGAGAAGAAGTGAAATCCCACAGAGACTATGCAAACTCAGCCAGCTGGGGTCTGGCAATATGGGTCCCCTGCACAGAGGGTTGAGGGAGCAGTGCTCTAGCAGCAAGCAAGTGTGCAGGGGACATGTGGTGCATGTGCACAGAGCAGCTGGGCTCTGCTGTCAGTGCTAATGAGATGTGTGCCCTCCTGAGCCTGACCTTTCTGCGAGCAGCTTGTCACTTGCCTGCGAGAAAATAAATGCCCAGAGAGAAAAATCTGTGGGAGAAAGAACGTGCAGAGAGAAGAAACAAGCTGGGAGTCACTGGCTCCGATCCATGGACAGAACAGATCCTCACTCCAAGGTCAGAACAAATTGGAGAAAGACAGGCCTGGCTCTCCTGCCTCTAGCTGCAGTGAGCTGGTCTGATCTCCTTCAGACTGCCTGCTGCAGCCAAACCACTGCACACCATGAGATGCTGACAGGCCACAGCACCGCACCCCACACTGCCTGTGCAGGCATGGCCCCAGGAAGACCCTGCCACAGGTAGGGAACGTGCTCCCTTCCCGGGCCAGCTGCACAGGGCACTGGAACATGGCTGCATGTTATGTATCTGATCCAGACACACTGATCAAGGCCCTGTTTCCCAGACTTAATGGGGCCTTCCTATGATTGCATCCCAAACTCCTGACAACAGACAACCCTGTGCTGCCCACCACCCCCTCTGCCTGGAGGGGTGGCTCAATGGAGATGTTTCAAGAATGCTGGGTCTGCTCACATCTGTCACTCTGTCACTGTGCAAGTCAAGACCATGCCACCATGTATCCTCAGGAGAGCGCAACTCTGACAGCTATAGACAAATGCTTGGACTACTTCAAAACATTTTCCAGCTACAGCTGTGAACACAGATCTTCCAGCCAGGCACTCACACGCTCCGTACTCGTGCCAGCTCAGGGACCTGCAGCTGGCCTGTAACAGGAGCAGGTCTCCCCAGGCCCACAGGCCTTCAGCCACACAGTGGCAGCTGCCGGCTTCCTCCCAGCTCCACCAGGCCTCAGTGTGCTGGATGCTGCCTTGCCCGGCACCAGGCTTCAGAGGCAGAGGGATAAACTCATGCTTTTAGTCCTTCCATTGCAGGAGTAAAGCTTGCTTCCCCCTGGCAGGGCTTTCCAGAGTGGCACTGTTCACTGGCTTTGCTGTGAGGGGGACGAGGCCAAGGGCAGCATCCAACTCACTCAGTAGCCTATGATGTCCCACTAAAATATGACAGCTGCCCTCAATCAGCATTACGGCAAGGGAGCACAGCCAGCAAGCATCTTCACCTGTCTCTGTTGCAAGAGTACAGAACACATGACATACGTTTTTCAAGCAGGATCAGAAGGAAAGCAGAACCCTTCCAGGAAATGTCATCTCAGCAACACGCTCCTCCTCTGGTCCTTCACATTGGCTTCACTTGCTTACAAGGACACAGGGTGAAAGATTATTTCCCGAAGCCTCCATTACCAATGTGCTAGCACATGGCAGCTGCATGGGGAGCCACCGTGCAGGGAACAAGCCTGGGGCAGCACTACTGGCACTGAAGAGGTCTTTGCTACTCAGAAAAGGGGTGATTCAGCTGACAGAAGGACACAGGGAAGCACTGTTTAGCACCAATGGGCAGCTCAGCTTTGCCGCATGGCTTTCTCATTCCCCTTTTGCAAAGGATGAGGAGAAAATACAATGAAAAAACTCATGGGTTAAGACAAGAACAGGGAGATCACTCAGCAGTTACCATCAAAGGCAAAAAAAACTCAACAATAAGGGAAAATAATATAATTTATTGCCTACTGATAATAGACTAAATCAGTGAGAACTAAAAGCAAAATAAAACCACCTTCCTCTCATCTGCCCTCTTCTAACTCCTCCTGAAGGGAATGGGAATTGCAGTCAGTCCAGAACACTCCATCATCTGTTGCTCTTTCATCCTCAGCGTCTTCCCCTACTCCAGGTGTGTC
>JAOWBP010004554.1:260033-276857 GCA_028571105.1 Tragopan temminckii | reverse complement strand
CCGGGCTCGCCGCTCTCGATGTGACCCTCTCCCGGCCCGAGGGGCCCCGCCGCTCTGCGGCCCCGCTGCTCGCCGCGCCGCCCCGACGGCCGTGCCCCTGTTCCCATCCGGTCTCCACACAGAGGCGGTCGCCCCCCGCCCCCCGCGGCGGTAATCCTTAACCGACGGGCAGCCCTTAACCATTAACGCTAACGCGAAAGAGTAACCCTTAACCGGAACCCGAAAGGGCACCCCGTAACGCTTAGCCGTGAACCAAAAGTGTGACCTTTCACAATAACTCACATACTTAACCCTAACATAAAAGGGTAACTGGTAACCCAAAGTGGTAACCCCCAGACCGTTAACCCTAACCCCAAATGGGTGAGCCCTCATCCTAACAAAGGGAGAAACCTTAACGCTTAACCCTAACCCAAAAGGGTAACTGTATCCACAACCCAAAATATTCACCCATCCTCCTTAATTCCGACCAGAAAGGGTAACCTTTAACCCTCGAGCATCTCCCAAAAGGGTAACCCTTAGCCCTTAATACTAACCCAAAGCCGTAGCCCTTAAACATATCCCAAAAGGTAACCCTTAACACCCAAGCCTAACTTCAAAGGGTAACTTTGAAACAGAACGCAAAAGTGGTGACCCTCTTAACGCTGACCCTAAATGGCAACTTCCAACCCCAAAGGATAACCCTACACCCCATGGCAGGCCAGCCATGCAGTACTGGCAACTACCACCTACATACAGTACCTACAGAGGACAGCCTGCTACGCAGCCCCCGGCTGCAGCCCCCGCCCCCATCTGCCCATTCTCTTCGGTGGGAAAGAGTCTGAAAAGGCTGCAGAGCTGGTTTAGCCTCAAACACATTTATTTCACTTTTACTGAATACAAGAACAGTGAGCACACACGCGTACACCACCGAGCACTGAAAAGGAGCATGACTGGAGGGGGGAGAAGAAGAAGAAGGGAAAAGGGGAGTTAGTGAAGGAACAACAGAGCACTGCAGTTGGTTGGTAAGGTGCTTTTCAAATATAAACATTGCTGTTATTGTTACTGTTATTATTACTCATGCAATTGCAGGCCAGGTTTGGAATAAATCTGTGGGATCGGGTAAAAACAGGCACTCATGTCTCCCGCCGCTTTCAGCAGAAAGGCCCCTGGAAGAAAACACGCGGTGCTGAGCTGCCCCAGCCCAGCAGTTTGCTTTCATCCTATTTGTTGGTGCTTTTTTTTATTGTTGCCATTTTCTAATTTAGTTTTTAAACATTGTCACCCATTAAACAAGCTGCAGAAGTCACAGAATGGGATCCACTCACTCCAAACATAACTCGTCTGAGTCCAAGCTCAAGTCAACTCTAACTGTATAAGGCCACTAGTTTGAGCAGTAACCTTTCTTTTGATAACTGTGCAGGTGATGCCAAAAGCAGGTATCTTAGCTTCAGAGTAGCAGTGGGTGGCTGTAAGGGTATGAAGGCCATGTGAGCTCCTCTGAGTATGAACCGCGGTGTGCCAAAGAACAATGAGCGCAGTGTGCGGGCCATTGCTAATAGGCGAGAAGGGCTGGATGCCCTGTGCAGGCACTGAGAGCAGGTCCTCTGTCACCCGGTGTCTCTGAAAGTGCGACTGCTACTGACAGCTGGCTTGGGTGCATTTAAAAAGCAAAGAGAAAAGCAGCCTCTTTGCAACTCCCTTCACTCTTTCTGGTTTGGGGTCTCATCTCTAAAAGCAGCAGGTCACAAGCAGGTGACCACACTCGAACAGAAGCTGAGGGAGAGCCACCACCACCGACCTCTTCGGGAGACTGACAGTACTGGCATCAGCCAGCAGCTGTCCGGTGACCAAGCAGCTTGTGCTCAGGTCTTCCATGCTTGCAGGGGAAAACAATAAACCTGAAGGAGAACAGATTTCATGGGGACATCACAGCAAGCAGCTGGTAAACCAATGCTGCCAGAGACCAGGACAGAAGACCTGAGTGTGGTCTGCCCACAGGACCCTATCGGCTCAGGCTCTTCCTTCTCACTGTCATCCTCAAATCCATTGCAGGACCTGTTAACTATACCTGTCTCTGGGCACAGTCTGTGTGAAGGGTGGGAGACTAAAGGCAAAATGGTGCAGAATTGTGGCCCCTTTTGTTTCTGCAGGTGATAGAATTCAAAAAGAAAAAAAAAAAAAAAAAGGAAACCTGTTTATTTCCTTTCCTTTCTGGTTTTGGTTCCAAGTCTACCCTAACCACCTGGTTCACAGTGTGCAAGGCCCTGGGCTTAGCCTTGTTATCCCCTTCCAAAGGCAGCCACTGAGGAGACCTGTCTCTGAAGGCCAAGCTGTCAGGCTGTGGGGCAGGCAGCATCGCTGACACCATCTTGACAAGTTCCTCCTTACGTAGAGGGCCTGGGCTCTGCCGCCCAGCCTTGTACACTTGGAATGCTCTTCATTGATGGAGACAGTGCGACCTCCTCACTCTATGCCTTTGGGCAGCACCTGGAGGCAAGGCTGGGGAAGGACTGCCATCACTATCCAGCACCACCACCAACCCGCTGTGCCTCAGGCAGCCTTTCCATCACACCCAGGGCAGCAGGAATTGAGTCAGAAACAACTGCTCTGCCTCCAGCCCTTCCTACTACAAAACTCGAGTAACTCCATTACTGGAAACAATCCAAAACAACCCAACTATCATCACAGCTCAGTGAGCTGGAGAGGAGCAATGAACCCTGCAGCTGTCACCTTGTTTCCAGCTGATTCTGATGCCTTTGGTTGGTGGCCAGGGAGAGGACCCTACCTAGGGCTGCAGGAGCAGCATGAACCTCTTTCTGCGCCCTTCCAACTCACCACTGACAAACCCATACCAAACAGCAAACCCAGACCTCTTGCTGCCACGTGGATCAGTCAACAGGATGGCTCCCACCTCTCCCCCTCCCCTTCTCCCTCCAAACAGCAGTGGCTGATACCTTCCCCGTTCTCTTCTTGCAGGACAAGGAGTCCCATTGTGATCTAAGAGTTTCAAAATACAACAACCACAGTCAATCAAATAGTTAATAATTTAAAAATGTCATCATATTTACCAGCACTGTTGATTATTTCAGTATTCTTCCCCTCCCTCCCCTTGTTATATATAATAATATACATAACTTAAATGCACATCCATATGAAACCCCTACAGGCTGCATTTTTATAAATGAAAAACCATATACATGTCATTTGTTCTGTTTGAAATGAACTCCATCCTTAAATACCTTCAGAGAACAAGAGGTTAGACAAGTGCACAGAGAAGAAGGTAAGGAACAGAAGGGGAAGAGTTAACAGAACCACAAAAGATGCAAAAGAACCAGCATGGAATGAGGAGAAGGGTGAAACCACACTTCCAAATTGGAAAATAACTCTAAAGTAATAAACTCAGTGTTTTTCTCTCTTCTTTTCAGAGGTGGGGAATGGTTTTGCTTCTGCTTGTGTTTGTCTTATTTGTTTGCTTATTTCTTGCTTTGTTGCAAAGCAGTTTCTGTTTCATTCAATGTGCAACAAATGAACTCATGATTGTGTATCCTTTAATGTAACATGCAAGATGGTGGCTTATTGTATTATTGTTATTATTATGATTTTTAAATCTTATTTTATCACCAATCCAGTAAATTCTTCAATTTTTTCTGCAAAGAGGGTTGGTTTTTTTTATTGGTGGTGTTGCTTGCTATTCATTCCCAGCGTATAGCAGCAGTGCAAGGATGCATTTTGTTTCCTGTTTTATATATATATATATATATGTACGTATGTATATATATATATATTTGCTATTCCTTTTTTAAAAACTTTTTGTCTCTAGCCATGAACATTGCAGCCAGGATGTCTATGTTTTGCTGACAAATCCAGCATGAAGGCTCCTTCTTCACTGTCCTCCAGGTCTGAATACAGATGCTGACTTCATGAACATGTTGGTCAAGATTCCTGTACAAGGCAGATGGAAATGACTGGTCACGGGGTGCTGTAACATTCTGACTACAACAGGGTTCCTGTCTGTTGAGAGCAGTGGACAGTAAACTTGTAAACCCTCCAGGCCACAGTCCGTATTTCTTTACCAGAACCTCTGGCCACTAGCTGGACCTCTCAGTTCACTGAGCTGATGTTGGTGTTTGGGGAGATACCAGCGGATCACTGCTAGAGGCTTCTTTAATTTAAGCCATTCACTTAAAATCAGGTGGCTCCCTAAGAAATACAGAAACATCTGGGCTCTTTATAGTGTGCTAAAGGAGGTGAGAGTAGACAGATGCAACAGCCTCTCTGACCTTCCAGTGTGCAACAGAGCCAGTTACTTATTCAGCCTTAGAAGTTGCCTTTCAAAATCTTCATAGAGATAGACAGACCTCTCTTCATAGAGATAAACACCAAATCCATTTCCAAGATGCCTCTCAAAATGCACCTACGGTCTGGCAGGCTAAGGAGCTTCTCATACATGTAGTGCAGCTGCCTTCCAAACCTCCTTTCCCTTTTTCAGCATGCTCCTCTGCCCCTTAGCTGCTCTGATACAAAAGTGTTTTGGGCTGTGCCATAGCTCTGCTGCAGAAAAGCTGAGGCAATCTCTTATGGGGGAGCAAAGGGGTTGGAGTGAGAGGGTAAGAGTGGGGCAGGACTCCTCAAGGCAGCTTTGCTCTGGAAAAGAGGACGTGTGTAGCTGTGCCTGCTTTGAGGCCTATGTGGGGAGGTGCAAATCCTGGGAATGGGTTTGCAAAACCTGCAGCCAAGCTTCTCATTATGGGTATCACCTCTCTCACTCCCTGCACAGAGGGGACAAGCAAGTCCTTCCTTTTCACATGCAAATGATTCTGACTCCTTTGCCGAGCAGGACATCAGCAGCACTGCTTTTGTGACTGTGGTGCTGGCTTTCTAACAACAACATGACCATGCCTGCAGTCACAGTCACACTGGAAGCACTGGCCAAGAGCTGCCACTCCTATGCAGTTGGTGGGGTCAGTCCCAAACATCGATCGTGGCCAGCTGTGGAAATGTGCCCTGGCCGTTTTGAGTAAGAAAGTGAGTAAAGCCCATGCAGTGTGGAAATGCATGCTCTGCCTATGCAATCACATGGGGGACTGGGCCAGCATCAGTGAAGAACTTTTGCAAGGGACTCTGCTGTGTTATTCCACACTATATGGAGAAAGGGACATGCAGTGGCACTTGTATGGTTACATACATCTCTTACACAGCAAATATAAATTGTACCTGATAACTTCTCCACCTACCTGAGGTTTCTTGTCCCTTTCCTCTGGAAAAGGTTCTGTTTCTCTGTATACCACAGCTTTGGTTACCAGCATGTCAGGATGCTGTAGTTTTGCCTCTTTGATTGCTAAAGCCAGTGCCTAGAAACCAGAATGATGAAAGCATTCATTGCCACTTTCCTGAAGTCTGGTATGAATACTGCTCTCAGCCAGTGGATAGAAAGCAGTTGGAGCTGAATGGGATTCTAGGCAGACACGGATGCAGAGATTCAAAGTGCAACCTACACATAACGGCCTGGCAGAAAAGGCTGGAGCTCACTACTGACCACAAGTTCATACAGCAGTGGGAGGCCATGTGCTCCCCCCTTTACTTGCTGTCTTTCTGTAGAGATGTGCAGTGTCCCAGGCTCCCTACTGAAACCCAAGCAAAGGAACAGCAGCTATTCTCTGCAGAAAAACTCTACCAAAAGAACAACAACAAAAAAAAAACAACAAAAAGCAAAAAACAAAAAAAACCCTAAGATAGTTTTATTAAATTTATTACTATAGTTCTAAAAAATCTAAGAATTACTTTAGAGCTTGCTCAAGATCATTTTAAAATACTTTAGACCTTCAATTTCATTTTTCAAGCAACAAATTCCGAAGGATTAGGTCCCAGGAAAATGACCTTGCAACCTGAGAGATTTGTATCAACACCATTACAGAAGTTTGTTGCTTTTTGTTCCTCTGTCAAGGAGGTAGATGTAAAACAAGGTTTCCTGGAGTGATCAACCCTGAGTGAGACTGTGCAGGAAAGAAAGGGAGAACCTGGGTCACTTCACAATATTTCAACGGGGAAAAGGCAACTAGAAATGTATTTTAAGGAAATTAAAAGGTGAGCTCATAGCTGGGATCTGTGCTGAAATGTAATCTTTACTGCTGCTTCATTTCTGCAGCAGGTACTGATGGGGGCTGGGCTGGGAGCTTTTGGTTGACAAAAGCCAAACATTCCTTACATCACTCATTCTGAGATGGAACTGGGGTTTTCTGTGGGCACCATCGCATGCCCTGGGGACACAGACAACTCCTCCTACCTGGTCTTGGTCCACATCTTCGTCTCCCGTGATAATTATGCGCTTCTCTATCCTGGTCTCTGAAAATCCTCCTTTCACAGTCTGTGCAACAAGAAGAAACAGCACTCATTTGCATCCCCCAGGACCTGCCTCATTCCCACACCTTGCAGGCTACAGGCTTCTGGGGCAAAAAGACTAATTCAAGGCCTTGCCTGCAGCACGTGGTCACAGGATGGATAATAAAATTCATAAACCATGAGTGCTGCCTCTGCCTGCATGTGAGGGAAAGGAGACAGATGGCACCCAGCAAATTGTTTCTGGAAGACATAACTGCCCACCAGAGAAGAGACAATGCCAACATAATCTTAGGAACTCCTTGAGTTATTTCCTGTATATCCCACTAAGCCTGATGTAGCGCATGGTTAGAGCTAGCATGACACAGACAGGGCAGAAGTGGGCAGGAGTATGAATGTGAGATGTGTAAGGAAAAGGGCCAGCAGCAGGTACTGAGCACCTCTATTGATTGCTCAGATCTCTTGCTGGATTATTTCATTTGGGAAATAAGTGAATATTCATTCACTTTATTTGGGAATGAAGTGGCCATGGGTGAGATCTGCCCTACTTAAGCTGCTCCAGCTCTAATAAATCAGATAAACATGGCTCCCATAGTTGAGATAAGGTGAGGTGCTCTGGCACTGATGTGAGTTACCTGGCAGCTGTGCTGTGGGATTTCTGGGCAGGGGGCATCTGGGCTCTGGCTCTAGGTATGTCTGGGTTCACACACACCAGTTACATGGACTAGGGAATTGCACAGATACTGGTGGCAGTCTACTGCAGAGTCACTTCCATCCCTGCTGCTGTCTTCAGGGCACTGAGCTCAGCAACACTGAGTTCCTTCTCAACCCAACGACTCCCTTCCTTCCCAGTATACCAAGGCACAGAGGTGGGCATGGCACTCGGGCACAGTCCATGTGGATGGTATGCAGGTGATAAGCACCTGATGCCTATCAAACACAGGTCATCCTTGTCTGAAGTCCCCTGCAGTTGCATCTGGCTGAATGGGATGGGTAGCACAGCTGGGCTGAACAGGGCCGGGGCACTGTGCCAGCTGATGATCCCCCACAGGTCAGCACACACTTTTTCAGCTTGTAAGGAGGAGAAAGGCATCTTCTTCTGTACTAGGCACAGCATAAATCCACCTTCCTCAAATTCTAGTGGCTTTCATCAGACCCTCCCTAGCTGCCCTGTTTGAAGATGCTCTTACCTTGGTAACATGGGTAGTGGTAGAAGTGGAGAGGGTTTCTGCAGTGGCACTGAATATGCTGGTGAGCACTTCCTTCCCAGCAGAGCTGCTGCTGATCTGCATGACAGAGAGAAGCAGCTGGTCCCCAGGCCCTAAATTGCCAGCACCCTTCCACTGGCACAGAGCTACAAAGGTGAGCATGTTAGCATGTTTCTGCCTTGCACAATAGAGAGCACAGCAAGGAAAAAGATGCTGCACTGTGCTTCCAACTGGATATGTGCTATTTCAGGGCTGGTGATAGCTACCCCAAGCCCAGACCTACAGAAAAGCTCTCTCTGCAGTGGGGAGATGATCTGACCATCTTGCCCAGCCCTGACTGCCAGTCCCAGCCCAGGCTTGGCTCCCTCCAGTGCTCACTCACCGGTGACACGGAGCAAAGCTCTGATGTAGGGCCAGCCCCTTTCCCAGGCTTGGTGGCGTTATCCTGAAATCAGAACACACAGGTGAGTGCAGCTTGCTCCAGAGGGCAGCTCTGGAGCAGAGCAGGTCACCCTGGAGCCCTTCACACCCCCTCCCCACCCCAGCAGCAGATCTGCTCTGGTCTCCCTCCTCAAAGTAGGAGGCCCATGTGGGATGGCAGCAGCCCTGGCACTCCGTGGGGCCAGCCCCACTTACTGAGGTTGTTAGTGTGGTCTCTGTGGTGACAGCACGAACAGAGGCTGATGCATCTCCGCTGCCACGCATGCCTCCTTCCACCTGCCAGAGGCAAAGGAAACCCAGTGAGTTTGGAAGTGCCTGTGAAGGGGTGACATCTGCAGGCATGGTGCTTTACATCCTTGCTGCCAGAGAAGTGATGAACATGGGCCCATCACCCTCTGGAGACATCCCCACCTGCTGACACATGGCAGATGGGGTAAGGGAATCAGGTGCAGGGGCTGGGTTCAATGGTGCCTGCATGAAAAAGTAAACACAGGATATGTTTGGACAAGATTTGGTTTGATGTTTTGGGGACTTTGGCAAGACAAGTGCAAGGCCACCCCAGTGGCCTCACTCAGCCACTGGTCTTCACAGCAATGCTGTGTGCAGACAGGTTTTGCTGAACCCAAGTTCTGCAGAGCCATTGGGAGAAGGGCCATGAGAGGATGGACCCAACTGCATCACCTGGGCTGCTTCTGGGGTGCTGATCTGGTGGGCAGCGGAGGCATCTTCGGGCTTCTTTGTGCCTGGCCCCAGGCTGACTGTTAAAGCATCTGTTTTGGGGGCTGGTGACTGCAGAAAAAAACAAAGCAAGTCAGTCACTACTCCAAACCGCCCTGCTTCTCAGGGTGTGATGAGATACAGCCCTGCATGGGGGACATTTCAGTGCTCCTCCTGAACCAGCCTGCATGAGCAGTTCCCCTGGAATCTTCTGCAAGTGCCACCTGTGTGCGATATCCTGCAAGTGTCACACTGAACCTCATCTGGACAATGAACAGAGCCCAGGCCGCTACCCTAGGCTAATGGCTACCACACAAAGCACCCCGTATGACTGACATATCCTAAATTAGACCCAGTACTCCATCCCCAGGCTTTCACGGAATCTTTTTTTGATAGATTCACAGATACCACTGGTCAGGTTTTCAGAGCAGGTGAGACCCAACAGATCTATTTCTCTTGTGACCTAAGGTATTTCTGTGTACTGCATCAGTCCCTGGCATCTGCGGTGACACCTGTCAAATGGAGGCTAACCTGGGGAATGGAGACAAATTTCCAACAAGTCCACAGCATTTCTGAGTCAGCCATGGTCCCTGCCCAGCACTGGTCACACAGCACCACGGAGGCTATAAGCTAAGCCTGTGGCCCAGCAGCCTACTGCACAGTGCCCACAAAAGGCCTGGTTCAGAGAAAACTCACTTTCTTCTGTAGCTTTCTCCTGGATCCAGGGCAGGACTTGTGCTGTGGGTGGCTCCAGGAGCACCCAGCTGGCCAGGGCTGGGAGCTGCAGCCGGCACTGACTGAGCCGAGCACATGGGAAACCCTGTGCCTGCAAGGAGGCCATGATACACTTTGTCTGAGGTGGGGTTGGCCCTACTGTCCTCTCTCAGAGGCATGTGCTCCGCTCCTGCTTGCAGTTTTCTTCTGTGCCACATGCAGTTTCCTCAGCCTTCCTGATAAACACTCCTGGCTGGACTGACCTCCATGACATTCGGGGCTGCTCCGACAGGCTACTTTGTCAATCTCTCCGAACCAGTCACTACCAGACAGGCTAGTTAGCAGCACATTTCTCTTCATGCTCAAATTTCATGCAAAACACAGGGACAGGGCCATTGGTTATAACACAGAACACACCCTTACAGCTTCTGATTTGCCGCAGTGACGCAAGGGGCAGGGTAGGAGGCCATACACAGCACATGAAGAGATGAAGATGACTTTCCTGGTTATCAGATTCACAAAACACAAGACAGTGCCATGCACCTGCCCAAACTGAATGAACCATGCGAGAAAGACAACAGCGTGCATGACAGTAAAACAGTTACATTGGACAGAAACTCAGGGCTAGCATGCTTTTCCAAACTGATGTGGAACTGCACACCAACGAGGCAATGCCAGGCACCAGAACAGAGAACATGGAGAGAATGTTAGCACCAAGACAACGTTGGAGGAACAGCTTCCTTGTGTACCTCTAGCTGGGAGATGTCTGGGCTGATCTGGGCGACCTTCTCCCTGGCTTTGCCATCCTCTTCCAATCCAGGAACTACTTTGTCAGTATGCTGGAAGGAATCCAGGCCTTCATCTTCCATCCCACTCTTGTCCTTGTCTAGCTCAGGCAGGCTCCGGGAGATGTCCTCAAAGGCTGTCCCATGGAAGTCACCGATCACTGTGAAGTCCACCTCTGCTTCCAAGCTGGAAGTCGAACTGACCGTGATGCTGGAGCACTTGCGCTCGATGGCCAGGTGGTTGTCCTTCAGAAACACTGAGTCCTTCTCCTGGTCCTGCTCCTCATCACCAGTGTCGCTCTCAGGAGCCCTGTGCCGAGGCGGCTTAGCTTTCTCCTCGGTGCCCTCCCTTAAGCCTGCTCTCTGAATGAGACACAATGGCGGAGAGAGACAGAGACAGTGAGCGCTGCATGGCACGGCAGCACTGGCTGTGCCAATGGAGGAGAGGGGAGGAAGAAGAGAAAAGGCAGCAGCAAACATCACAGTGTAGAGTCAAACACAACTCAAGCACAGAAAACCGAAACTTTTCTGACAGCAGCAACTTTGCAGGGGTGTGGGGAGAAGGGTTATTCAGTCCGATTTTGCCAAAAGCCTACTGGTAACTAATCACTGAAAAAAAGGGTCAGTCACACAGAAAAGCTTGGCCAGCTTAGAGGCACATCACTGCACCTGGTGAAAGCAGATGTATGCAAAACAACAGTTCTGTTAAGAGACATTCAGAAACAGCTCAGACGCCAATGCTATCATATGTCAGAAAAACCGAGCATGAGAAAACTGTCCCATCAGCCAGGTAGGTTGGCAGAGAAGCGAAGGAGTGTGCCAATTGCACTGAGCTCAGCCCAAGTGGAGCATCCGCGTGCGGCTGGCAGGGCAGTGCCCCAAGGAGGGCCAGGCACATCACACCCCCCCACCTCCCAGTGCCCTCCAAAGGACTTGTGCAACCATGGCTGGCTCCTAGGGATGCAGACTGTGTGTTCAGTCAGTGTAATTGACAGCATGATCAGAGCCAAAGGAAGACATCTCTCCACTAGCTCCTCCCCAGACATGGACATATCTCTCAACTCTGCCATCAGAGGGTGCATTCTCTTCACCATTTTGCTATGAAATGATAGAAAATCGAGACCCATGCGTTTTCTTGCTTTTGATTCTCTTTAGGAGATCAGCTCCTCGTTAGGATTAGCTCTAAGCCGGCTGATGCAACAGGAAGCCCATCTCCCAGACTATGGTCCAAGCATTTGCAGCTAGAGCCATCCCCCGCAATGTGCCAGACTCTGACAGCACAGGCACCTTTTGTTTGCAGTGCTGGGAGGTTGAGAGGTATGAGAAACACGGTGACAAACAAACTCAAGAGGAACACGCCTGCATACATTTGTGTGTGCGTGTACAAATACATTCATAACAGCTCTACAATGGGGAGAGGAGCTGGAAGCAAATAGTCCTCAGCTGCTTAAGGTGAGCTACCACGCTACGGCAAGAAGCAGTTAGTAGAACAGCACTGAGACCTTTAAGACCACTGGAACAGCAGTCTTTAAATTCTCTTCTTTCAGGGTGGATTTTAATGACGGGTCAGATAAATCCTTTTCTTCCCCACTTGGTTCCTGAGATTTGCTCTGGATTAGAGAAAATGGTTAGTTTTAAGAAATTAACTCTAAAGAATCTGATCTAGTGCTTACAGGAGCAAAGTAAGCTATTTCATCATCCAGCCACCAGCTTGCCAAAGGCAGGGTAGGATGGGTAAGGCTGGCGAGCTAAGCAAGAAGGGATACCAACGTAAGAAATGCAAGGGTAAAGCTGGAAGCGTGGGCACTGCTGCTCGGTGTGTGCACATCTGTGATGGACTCACAGCTCCTTAAGCCACCCCCCATCTCCCTTTCTTGTTCCTGGACATGAAGCTTGGGTGGCATTCTTGAAGTAGCCAAAATGTTGGGCAGAGGGGAGGTGTCACAAAACAAAAGCCAATGAACCAACTGGCCAGCGGGTCTGCATTCAGCAAATAAGCCTGACCACACACACATATACATAAAAGGACAGGGGATGCAAAGCAACTGTTCTCAGTCAATGGATGTGTGAGGTGCCACTGAACATGGTAAATAAAGAGCCACACAACATGCGCATGAACTTTCCATCCGGACAGTTCATTGGAAGAGTTACCACGGCTTCTGCCAGTGTGAGTTCACAGCCGGAGTCAGAGGAAGCCAGGTCAGCACTGTCTTCTCCTTCATGCTCCAGATCAACAGAAACATCTTCCTTCAGAGACAGGAGCTGGGAGGAATCTCCTGGACCAGCTCCTTGCCTGAAGGCAAAGGAGTCCACACTGGACATGGTTCCCACTGGAGCACCTGCCATCGCTGGAGGTGAGATGGGGACTGTGTTCAAAATTGTGTCCTGTGACAGATTTGTCTTTCCCTTTGTTTTCACTGGTGTTTCAGTTTCAGGTGCATGCTCTTGTCCTTCCTGTGCTGTCCTTTGTTCAGCTTCACTTTGCTCAAACATCTTAATCTTTGATGCCACTGAGGTTTTCTTGTAGCTCTCACTGTCCTGCCAGCTACCCAGGAGTGGGGCTTCTGTGACACCTCTGCGCTCCTGGCACACAGCTTCGGTTGCAGCAATACACATCAATGGTCCAGACTCTCTCTTCTGTATTCCACCGCTCACTTGAACCTCTTCCCCACCTTCATATATAAAGGTTGAGAGCTGGTACAACTTGTAGCCTTGACACAAACCTGTTATAGGGGAGTGGGAATGCAAGACATCAGCATCTCCTGGAGACTGCAGTGGCTGCTCCAGAGCAAGGTCTCCAGCAGTTTCTCCTGCCATAGAGCTCCTGCCTTGCAGAGCTTGTCCTCCATTAAACTCCAAGTCACAGCCTGGCTCTTGTGCTTTGGTATCTGCAGGGAGTAGCTCTTCAGACTTAGGACCCTTTGGGGGCAGGTGTTCTATTATGGCCTCAGCCTTTTGTTCTTGTTCTTCTGCCTTGGGAGGCAGCTGTTCCATGCCTTTATCTCCCATCAGCTTTCCCGATGTGGGCCCTATGTTCTGGGAGAGCCCTTTTATCACAAGCTGTTCCTCCTGGAGTGCCTCTTCTGTAGCTCTCAAGGTTCCCTTTGCTGCAGTGTGATCTGAGTTCTGGACCACTTCCCCTGTGGCGGGATCTCTGAGCAGGATTGTCTCCACTGCAGTGCCTTTGCTTTGGTGTGGTCCTCTGGCAATAGGATTTGCATCTTGGTATGTTTTCCTTGTAGCAAAGTGCACATCTTGTTTTTTTTCTAAAGATTCAGGACTCACATCCCTGGGTATTTCCACCTCTGTTACAGGGCTCGTGTCCTCGAGTGCTTCTTTACCTACTGCAGGACTTGCCTCCTTGCACGCCACCTTTGTTGAGGGCTTCATTTCCTCAGGTGTGCCCATACCTCTTACAAGGCTGGTACTCTGGGACAGGTCTTTGCCCTCGGGTTCCATATCCTGGCCTGGCTCTGCAGGGCTCATTTGCTGAGGAGGAGTGCCAGGGGTGGGAATGCTGGGTTCATCCTCCTCCAGCCCCACAGTGGCATGAGGGGAGCTCTGCTGAGGCACAGCTGATGGGGGTAATTTTGTCTCTATCTCTTCCATCTGTAGAACCATTGTGGAGCTTTTCTCCTCCTCCCTACCAGGCAGGCTTCCTTCTGAGAGCCCCCACTCTTCTGTGGAGACATCCAAGCCCCACTGCTCTCCTTCAGTTGGATTCTGTCCTGGGCTTTGTCTGGGGTCCTCAGCCCTCTTGAGGGCACATGGCTTCAATCCCCTTACTGACCTTTGCAGATCCTTCTCATCTGACCCCACCTCTTGGAAACATAACATGGCTTCATCTCCCTCCAGTGTTTTGCAGCTGGTCAGACTCACTGACGCTTGCTCTTGCTGCACTGAAAAACCTTCCTCCTGCTCTGAGGGACGCTGTCTTGCAGGGCTTGTCTCATCACAGCCTGTCTCAGGCTGGTCTGGCACTACAGAAGGTTTTTCTGACACTGCTTCCTGTTGTGCATACACTGAGGCGTTGCACTGGGACCTTTCTCCCAGATATGCCATGGGCTTTGGTCCTTCCCCTGGCCTGTTCAACACGGTTTCTTGCCTCACTGCTGTGTCAAGCTGTCCTCCTGCCTCTGTGAGCAGATGCGTTTTATTGTCCTCCTCTCCCTCCAGATCTCCTAAATAGATGATCCTCTGTGTAGCAGAAGTCTCTGTGTTGTCATCACCAGACTTCACTTTAATTTTAACGACCTCTGTGATTGCAGTTGGTGCTCTGGCATCCTGCTTCCTGAAGGCTGCAGAAACATGCTCCTCAGAGACCATCTTGCTTTCTCCATGGAGAGGGCCTAGCCCCAAAGCCTCAGCCCTTTGTCTCTCTTCAGGCTCCTGATGTGGCCTGGACAGACCCAGTTCACTCCTGGTTACTCCCTCAACCCTCTCTTTGGACTCCTCCTCTGCTCTCTCACATGTCAAGCACTTTGCCTCTGTGCTGGGCTCCTCCCTGGTTTCCTTCTCATAGATCTCATCCTCCCAGACAGACTCAAAATCTTCAGGACTAGCAATCATTTTTGCTCTCTTCCAGGTATCCAGATGTGCACCTGCTGGTTCTTCCTGGCCTGCCACTTCCTTGGCTTTCCCTACTGCCATCTCCACTTTGGACATGCTCATACTCATTTTCACCTCTGAAGTACCCACACGTCCTTCTTCTTTCTTGACTCTCAGAGCTTTCTTTAGAGCTACCTCTTCCAGCCTAGTGGTTTCTCTCTCTATAAATACCCAATGCTCCGAGCCCTGCATTGCAATTGGAGCAAGAAGAGTTAGCATCAAACATACTTTACCTAACAGCTGGTGATTGCTTTCATGAGTCACAGACAGCTGATCTGCCTTAGATGGAGCTGATCAATTACTATTATTATACATGCAAGGGTTGAGGCAGTCTCTATATGAAGAACCGGGCAACTTGCTCATGAAAGGAAGGGACTGAAAAAAAAGGGGCTGGTGCCATGAAGATGACGGTGTCCCTCTATCCTCTGCAGGGCCTGGGACTGCATTCTGTTCTGGGCGATGACCTACTGATGTACCTACAAAATCTGTGACTTTTGGAAATAAAGAAGTGGGAGCAATAAACTGAGAGCTGTTAGGACACTCTATAAGGCAGGAGAGCACAGTGAGTTAAATCAAGCTTTGACTCCCCATTTTACTACTGGCTCTAGCAGTTTCTGTGATAGCAAAGGGTGAGATTTTGTTGTAAGCAGTCTTTATTTCACTAGCTTTACTTTCACTTTCATCCACATGCCCTAATACTGCATCAGACTGAGCAAGAAGTAGCACGAGCAAGAAGAGAAGTCACCTTAAGAATCAGAAAGGCTCTTTCCCTTTCCTACTAGATGCCGCTGCTCAGATTCACTCACAGAACCAATTATTTAGCAGAGGTTTCTGGTGAGATCAGGCAGTTCAGAAAAGTAACCTGTAAGAGGTTACCTATAAAATGTAAAAGACCATGGGCTTGGCAGCTGAGATAGCCGCAGGGACTGCAGCAAGGACCAAGTGAAGGCTACAGAGCATCCTGCAGCAAGGACACAGCAAGTATGTGATACAACAAAATGCACCTGTGCTGCTGTGCAGGGAAGGATGCTAGATCTCTGTTTCTACACACACTTGGTACATTCATGTGTTGGTCCAGCAAGATACCTGAAGACATCACAGGCTCCAAGGACAAAGCACTGTTAAAATGCAGCAACTTCGAGAACAGAAGGTTGAAAATAACCCAGAATGACAGAGCAGGAGGAAAACAGCAATGAGCATTTGTACTGATGAGGGAGCCCAGCAGCCTCCCCAGCCATTCTAGGGTACATGGCACACACATCAAGGGCAGAGCTGTGGGCACAATACTGCAGAGCTCACCACAGGGCTCCTGTGGCTATCTTAGGCTGGCTCAGTCCACAACATGGAATGCCCAAGGCACAGGCCTGCAGGACAGACTCAGCATTGCTTCTGTATGGTGAGAGAGATTGACCTGCATCACCACTGTGTACAGCAGCCCCAGGGCAATGCAGCTGGCTGTGCTCTCCCTGCTCAAACTAGGAAAACTAAGCTGTGCCAAGGGAGAGCTGGACTGCCAGTGCCCTATACAGGGGTGTCAGGCTGAATGTTTGGAGTCGTTGCACCTGAAGTGGAAACCTAATAACTGATAATGAACAAGGAGAAACAGAGGGCAGAGGGGAGCAGAGAGAGAAAAGGTAAGACAAGATTAGAGGAGAGAAAGAAGGGAGGATAAACAATTGATAATGGAAAGGCTTCCGCAGGGGAAGGAATAAGAAATTCCCGAATCATGAAGTGATTTGAGTTGGAAGGGACATTAGGGACCCCCTAGTTCCAACCCCGCTGCCATGGGTAGGGGCAGCTTTCACTAGATCAGGTTGCCCAAAGCCCCATCCAAACTGGCCTTTAATATTGCCAGTGATGGGGTAATACACAGCCTCTCTGGGCAACCTGTTCCAGTGCCTCACTGCCCTCACAGTAAATAATTTCCTCCTAATATATTATCTAATTCTCACTCTCACAGTTTAAAACTGGTGCCAAAGAAAGGCCTGTGGCTCCTGCCACACAGCATCGTTAGGTTGTGGCTCCTATGGGATCTA
>JAOWBP010004554.1:235731-260023 GCA_028571105.1 Tragopan temminckii | reverse complement strand
GAAGACCTCAACAAAGATGGCTCCATCTGGGCCATCAATGGGCCTCACACTGGCTCTTTTCTCTCCTGGACTCTGATGAGAGCATGTGGCTATTGCACAGCAACCATGAAAATCTGCCATGAGCACCATCAGGAGCTCTGCCTCAGCTGGAGGCCCCACAGCACTGTGAGCAAACACGGCACCCAGCCTGCCACTCTGTCTCATTTATGTCTGTCTCATACATGTACCCACCATGGTGGGCACCGTCCCTTAGGATCAGGCACTGCACAGAGATCCTGTGCCGGCCCTGTTGGCTGCATGCCCTGGGTGGGGTTCCCCTCCCCTGCCATAACCAGCAGCCCTGCACAGAAGCACCAAAGGAGGCTGAGCCCTCAGGGGAACCCATCCTCTGCCAGCTTCCCACAGTAACACATGCAGAAGCCTCTCTGGTATCACTCCTGAGTGTAACCTCTTTTCCAAAACACTGTCTGCTCTCCAGGTCCTCTCCTTTACATCTGTGTCTCCCAATGGGCTTCTCATGCCAATTTCATTCCTTTCTATTCCACAGAAGATGCAGCACAGGTGGTCAGTGACTCCCAGGAGTATCTGCATATTTCATGGGTGAGTTTGACCCCTGAAGCAACACTACCACTACCTCAATGGATGCCTCTGTCCTGCCAGGATATCGATGTCAGTTTCTGGCACTCTCTCAACACTAGGAACGCTCATGGATGAGTAAGCCAGAGGACTGCTTACTTCCCTGAGGGTACAGCAGCTTCTTTTCTGCTGCTGCACTGCAGCTTCACTGCTCAAACTCTTTTTTTTGCAGTCAGGACATCAATCAATAAGGTATGAGCACAGGTACATATCTCTTCAGTCTTCTCCTTCCCTTTCTCTGGCTGAAAATCATAGTCCTTCAGAGGGGACCTTCTCTGGACAAAGATGATGAGCTTGGTCAGGCTCCTGCTCTGAGTTAAGGCTCTAACACAAGTGGATATCAAAGAGCCTTAAGTCTTCTGAAGCCTGAAACAATGTGTTGATCCACAGCAGTACATCATATCAGTAAGGAAAAACTGCAAATTTCTAGATTAATCTCCAAACCAGCTCCCTTATCAAATTTGTTGGGATGAGTATGGCCCATTCCAGGGAAACAGTGATTACTCTGTGGTATGCTTTGAATTCTCTGCTTCAGATGGCTCAAAGCCATTTCTGGCCACAGCCCTGGTTCCACAGCTCTGGTCAGCTCTAGGGTCTCCAGAGTTTAAGGGCTCCTGGTCATGTTCAGAGCAAATAACTGGATACGTGGTCACGTCCTCCAGGAGAGCAGAGAACTTGGCAGGTCAGAGTGTGCCAAGGTAGCAGCTGAGTCTAAGAGGTGATGATGCTGGTCTGACCATAGAGCAACCTTGACATCCCCAAGGGATAATTTACTCTCAAATCTTCTTCACCTATGCTAACACACTACCTCCAGAGAACAGGAACAGCTAGGAAGAACACTTTCACAGTGGCCTACACGTTACAAGAGAGAATAAACTGGGAGGTAGGAAAGAAATGAAACAAGACAGAGCAGACAGCCTTCTACACCTGATGGCTGCAGGCAAAAATCACAACGTTGGAGGAGCCCATGGCAGACAGGTGGCTTTTTCCTTTGGCACTGTTTGATGTACTTGCCTTTTTTTTTTTTTTTTTTTAATGGCTCCTCAGGGAGTCCTGGCTCACCAGAAAGGAACACATGAGCTTTACAATAAGGAGGAAGGAATGAATGAACCAAGATCAACATGACACACCATCACCAAAGCTGAGGGGACTCCATTCACCTTCTAAATCCAGCACCCCTCCTCCAGCAGGACAAGCAAAGTGGGGGGGGGGAAGAAGTGGCCGTGTGTAGGCAGTGGTGACAGACAACCCAACCTCAGCAACTCCATGAACACCAAGGGACTTTCAAGTTGAGCACGATGCCAACTTTGCAGATGTGCTAATTTTTGTGCAGTCACCATCAAGGGACTCTGAATTCCTCATAGAAACCATCAGTCATGTGTGGGCAAGATCCCATACATCAGTGGAGAGAAATCTTCCGTGCAGCCCTGGCAGCCTGAGGGCCTCCACAGGGCAGAAGACAGGAAGCCACGCGTTAAGTGCTGTGTGCCCACCTCACTATTGTGATTTCTGTGCAAAGGCTGCAGTGTTCTGCTCTAGCAGAGACTGCATCTCACTTCTGTCCATCCTGCACAGACACGGTCTCCAGCCCACAGGGAGGGCTTCTGATCATCCTTCAGTGGCACTGCACCCTGAGAGTGGAGCCAGCCATGCACTGGCCCCATCCACCTGCCCCAGACTGATGCTGCTCTTGCTCTGCTGCCTTTTCTAGATGCACTCAAGAAGGACATGCACCTCAGCGCTGCTGTGCACTACATTTTGTTGAGGCTGGGTCCAACTACATCAGAGCCAAGTTTCTAGGACTAGTTTTCTTCTACTCAGTATTATCCTATTTCAGCTGTCCCAGGAAAGAACTGCCATTACGTGAGATAAAACCCTGTATGCAAGCAGTGCTGAAAGGACACTTTCATTCACAGAAACAAGGACTTCAAAGTAGGGTGATCCTGCCTTGTACAGGCACAAATCTGATATTTTAGATGCATCCAGAGATGTCTTAATTCAAGGTGCCTGGGCCCAAGCAACTGTAACTGCAGTTGAAGGGAGAGGAAAACACAAGAAACTGCTAAAGACTGTTTGTAGCTGGGTGTCTTGCACTTGGAGGAGATATTTGCAGAGCAACAGTGCCAAGGGTCTCAGCTGTACCTCCTGGGACCCCTGGTACCAGCTCCAGCACAGACCCTCATGCAGAGCAGAGCCAACCCTGGGGGATGCCCCACCACCACTGACCATCAGGGGGCTTCACCAGCAGGTCTCCCAGGACCGTGTCACACACATCCAAAACAACAGGCACAGGAGCAGATTTCACCAACAGCCTTGACCTAGTTAAGGATCCTGGTCCCACCCAGAGGTGCCAGCAAACAGCTTGAGCTCTGCTTGGAGAGCCCCTGAGGGGCACCATGGGGAGGGCAAACTGTGAGAATGAAGGGTGAGAAAAGAAAAGGGATGGTGATAACCTCAGGAGAAGAGACAAGGCTTTTCTGCGTGAAAGACTCCATGCTTAGGGTAGCTCCATGCTCAGATGCAAAATCGTCTAGGGTGTCTTCTTCCATCCTCTGTGTCATCACGGAAACCCCAGCACCCATGGGGAAAGAGAGAGAGAGAGACAGAGAGAGACAGAGAGAGAAACAGACAGAGAGCACATGAGAAGAAAGGAAAGAACGAAGGGATGGATGGATGAACAGAGATCACAGCTATGACAACTCTAGATGCTCCATTTAGGTCTTTCTTTGCACATAAATACATCTGCTTGTAAAACAGACATAGTGTGGAAACCCTTCCTCCTCTTCCCATCTTGGTGCTTTGATGAGGGCTTGTGAGCTCTCTCAGCTCACCCCTGCCTGCGATGCTCTGCAACTCCAACCCAGCCAGTCCCATATCTCCAGTTGTGCAGGCACCTCCTTGCAGTGCAGTGCCGTGTCCTCATTTTCTCATTGAGACCATTTCAGGACAGAGCTGTGGCACAGGGGGCACCATGTGCATTGTTTGTAAGGGCTGCACAGCTCTCATGGAGAAGAGAATGCCAATGTTTGGAGAACAAGCAGAGAGTGTCTGGTGCTCACAGCCCACCAGTGCCCACACTATGTGCTGCCTAAGTTGAGCCAGATAGTCCAACCCCACACAGCACTCAGCTGCAGCGCATCAGCTCCCCTCCAGCAGTGAGAGAGGTCTGCACAGCCCTCCCGCTCTGGGACCCAGGCACTTTCCATTATCATTCAGGGCAGAGGTCCCACTGCAAAGCCAGAAGATAAAATGCCAGGAGGAAAGGACATGAGTGCAGGATCCCACAGTAGCACTGCTCACCCTCCTCCTGCTCCCATCAACCAGGTCTTGGCAGCTGAGTGCACCACGGGGCAAGTAAGCAGAGGAGCCTGGTCCCACACTCATGGGAACACCCCTTAGAAAAGACCTGTAACAGGTGCTGACAAGCAGAAGCTCTGATAGGGTAAGAGGTGAAGAAGGCCCCATCTCATGGGCTAACAAAGCCTCAGCCCAACTCACAGCCCCCAGAAAAAGATATATTTGAAACCATGCAGTACTTGGGCACAAGGGGAGCTCACTACCAGCAGCATGAAAACAGTCAGCTCATTAACAAACTTAGAGACAATAGCTTGGCCAGGGGCCCCTCTCTTTACCCAGTGTGCCCAACCCATGATTCCCACCAGGCTTCCCTCAGGACTACAGTGGAGACAGAGACCAGGAGCCCACCAACTGGTGAACACCTCCCTGTGAACAGTCTGATCCCTTCCATAAGACAGCAGCAGAACAAACCTCGCTGGCCTTTTCTGGGGTTCCCTTTGGCGTCTCCTCCTCATGCTTGGGTGAGGAAGAGGCTGGTGAGGAAGGCAGCCTTCTGTCCCGGTCCCTGTGAACCAGCTTGCTGTTGGGCTCCTTCAGGGTCCGTTTCAGCTCATTGATGCTGGCCTGGTGCTTTAGCAAAACATCTTCTGGTTTGTCTAAAAACTTGGGGAAGGAGAAAGGAAGGTAACCATGATTAAAGCAGTAGACAAGGCCAAAAAGACAAGCAGAGACACTGGAGCGAGTCTGCTTTATACTGAGCTTGAATTTAGGGTCTCAAGAGCCAAATGAACAGCATATCTGAGCACCCTGGGCTGCAGTCCTCACCAAGACCATTGTGGGGAGCAACAATAAGGCAGGGAGTGGCAGAACACCCACAATGGGCTTCCCTCAGTGAAGGGCACATGTCCCTAGGGCATCTCCAGCATGGCCTTGTGAGGATGAGATGAACCATCTGGGGGAAGAGAGAAGGATCTCCTTGGGGACCAGCACAAGAAATATCAGTAACCAAAACTCTGCTGCTCCCACATGCAAGGCACAAAGGGACCAAGAGCCTCTGTCCCAGGAGGGCAGGAAACCATCATCTGAGCAAGAGCTTCCAGGAGTCACCCACTGGCATTTCTAATGGAGTGCCTTCAAAGTGGGTTTCTGCCAATGGGCAAGAGGTCAAAGGCTACCAACAAAGGTCAAAGATGACCAACATGGATCCAAGCCTGCAACAGCATGGACCAGCTTGAGCCCAGCAGCAGTCTGGGGTGGGGGCTGGGTCCGGCCTGCTGTAGAAAGAGGACAGCTCAGAGAATTCAAGTGCATGGTGAGGTTTAGGTGTTAAAGCATCCTTTGTTGATGTTACAGGCACCAGGATGGCTCCTTTTGTTCTGCCACAGAGGTGGGCAAACTAGCTCAGAACAAGAACCTGGCTTCCACTTCAAACTCAAACCTGGTTTGAGGTTCGAAACAAGTCAACTAAATTATCTACCCTCTCCCATACTTCTCCTCAGCAAAATCCCAGAGACACAAAGGAGTCTCATGGAAAGCCCAGACAAATTTCCAGATCCTGAAGGCTCAGCAGAATTTATTTAAAGCTCCCCGATCCATCTGCATGTGCTTCATGGTTTGCCCACCTCTATAGGCTCAGGGTAGTGCCAGGCGTACGGGGCTGCAGGAGCAGCACATGCACATGCAGCAGGAGTAAGCAATGAGGCAGACAGTGAAGGGACCGTGCTCGGCACGGGGCTGTGGGGCAAGATGCCAGCCTGCTGCACCAGTAGTGTTTGCCCTGCTGTGCTGAGCAGGACGGCAACGGCTGTGTGCTTGAAGCACAGCAAGCCCTGGCTCATGGCCACGCAGCTGAAGGTGCTAGCGCTTCCTTGGCCTCTGCTGACTGGTCCAGTAATGATCCAAACCCCAGTGTGAGTGGAGGAGAAAACCTTCAGAGCACAGCTCTGAACTTTAGACTGGGATAAATCAGCAGACCCAGGCTGAGGAGATCTCTGCTGGACACTTCTGAGGGGAAGGAGGCACTGCAGACATGGGCAATTTGTGCAAGAGGAGAGCACGGACTCTCTCCCACCTGTGACAACACACCCTGGCCAGGCCAGCCACGCTCAGATGGGAGGCTGCTCCATGGCACTCCACTGGGCTGGGTGTCAGGGTGTGCCCCTGATGGGCTCAGGGACTCATTTTCTTCTGGCAGGGCAGAAAGGCAGCAAGGAGCTTCATGGAAGCAGGGAACATGATGCAGTCCCCAGGTCAGGGAAGGCAAAAGCAGAGAGCAGGCCAGGGCACAGGGTCTCACAGGGAGGTGGAAGCGATAGGGCCAGCTTGCACCAGGTCTGTCTCTTCAGCGGGAGGATTAAGGCCACAGGGTTGGACAAAGAGAAAACATGAGGAGAGGACATGGAGGAGTCAGTAACACGAGCAGAAGCCAGGTGTTCCCAACGGGCCAAGGACCCGGCATAGTGGCCTGGCCGATGTGCCTTGGGAGGGCTCTTGCTCACACATACAGTTAGGACTACCTTACTTAGTGGGATAGAAGATGCTGTGTGTACTCTGGGGCAGATCCCCAGCTGTCTGCTCACTGGGAGTCTCTAGCAGGTCAAACTCCCCACCTCGGTGCATCTTGTATTCCAGTAAATAGGGTGACACACAGTGGTGCATTGAAAAGAATGGACAATATGATGCACCGATGAGAACTAGATACTCCAGAGAGAGAATACCTCCTGCTTGTGCCTGGGGGTTGTTTCGTGCTCCGGCTGGCAGCAAAGAGAGGGTTAAAAGTAACCAGCAGAGTCAGTCGAGGGAAATTCTCATAAGCATCACAATTCAGTTGAATTTGGGCATGTACACAGACCCCTGCCCACAGCCAGGACTGGTAGCAGCACAAAAGGACTGAATCTCCTGCTCAGTGCAGGGCTGAGTTGGACTGGGGTGCATCCCAAGCCAGTCCAGAGGTGGGCAGAGAGCAGAGGGGCATGGCTGCACACCGGCAGGGTGCCGGGTACGGGCATGTGGCTATGTGGCACCAATAGAACAGGGGCCCAGTATGCTCCCAGCAGCGAAGGAACTCCTTGCTTGCACGGTGGTGACTGTTGGCACACTTGGCCCTTTCTGGTTCCACATGCCAGCGTGAGGCTGTCCTGCAACCAGCCCTGCCTGGGGACCAGCCATGAGGCAACCTGGAGGGTGCTGGGAGAATTGTAGCTGCTTCTGGGTAGGGCATGATGGCTCCACGCCCACTGGTGAGTCCAAGAGCCATGTCCCCAAGCTAGATGAGTCATAGCAAGCGCTGGGGCTCGCCTCATGGAGAAAAGGTTTCAGATGACCGTGCCCCAGTGTAATCTTTCCCACCTGCAGCCCAGCCCCAAGAGAAGAAGACAGAGCCCTGATGCCTGTGTCCCATCCCCCTGCTTATCTGCTCTGGTTATGAGCCAGCCCACCCATCTGCCTCCATGGTCTGCTGCCCACGAGGTCTGTACCTTCAGCTCCTTGATCTTCGTTGGGGTAGTCACCTCCTCATCCTCTGTCTCAGATCGTCTCCCACTGCCAAACTCACCATCCTCCTCCTGTTTCTCATCCTCTGCTCCGGCATCATGGTTCTCACTGACGGAGGCTGGGCGTGAGAACTCTGTGCATGCAGGGAGAGCCCAGGTCATGGGCAGTGAGCCACCACCCCTGGCCTTGCCTGCCCCAGCCCTCTACCCCAGTTTAGCTTAGATCAGTGGCAGTGGAGCCCCAAAAGGACCTGCAGCAGGGAAGAGATTCTTGATGGTGATGATCACCCAAAGCTTAGTACTTAATCACTCCTTGCACCACCCAGGCCTTCATACCTGCCCTGTGACCAGGCAGCTGGAGCCAGCCATACCCGTGTCCCTGCTGCTCATACAGTCTGAGGTACCACCTGGGGGGGAGGAAAGACCCTCTGCCAGGGGAATCTGGATAAAGAGAGCCTCTGGAACTAACCCTGGCTGCCCACCCCTCCAAAGTGGCCTTCTTGTTCCCGCCTGCGGACCGATCTCACTCCCTCTCCCCAGTTTGGGGCATACCTCCATCAAGGCTGCGAGACATGGTGTACCGTTTGCTGGAGGAACGCTCGAAGAAGGGGGCTGGGCGGTCAATGAGGGCACTGGCCTGCCGTGTCTGTGCCTGTGTCCGCCCGCTGTAGCGGAACTTAGAGCCCATCACCAAGAAGCCTTTCGGGGGTGGCTCTGGAGATACCAGCCTGGGGAAATAGAGATGAGGTGGTCGGTGAGTCCCAGCTGTGCCCCCAGCACTGGCCCTAGACACCAGTGTGCAGAGCAGAGCTGAGATCATAGTGAAGGAGTTGGGATGGCATCGGTGCAGGGCTAAAGGAGTGACGGAAGGAATTCAGCATCACAGGAAGTTCAGGGCTGAACCAGCAAGTGGTTCTTGGCAGTGGTGTGTGGTGGAGCCAATGGAGCAGGTATGGCCTCGTACATGGGAAAGACAAGCCCATGCCTACCATAAATGGGGTACAGCAGGTCTGAGACTGAGAGAGAAGCAGAACTCTTCCTTCCCTGCATACAAAAGGCAGAGTGGCTCGATGCAGGGGCCACAAGGCATGGGATGGATAGCCCCTGCTGCAGGTGAGAGGACAGCCAGCTCTTTCCCAGGCAGGGTGCAGGCACCCAAGACACTTCCCTTCCCCAAGGGAGCATGCTGGGATAGGCCAGAGGCAGGAGCATGCCTGCCTCCAAGGCCTGGAAAAGGGCTCCTCACCTGAAGAAGGTGTGATGCTCTATGCAGACCTTCCAGAGACGCTTGGCGGAACGGTGGTTGGGCAGCTTGAAGCCAATGGTGCTCTCAAATTGCTCATACTTGGGGGAGATAGAGACATGCAGTTACAGGCAGATCCTGCCCAAAGGAACGCGATGGGATGGGACCTGATATGGCAAAACCTTCATGTTCCCCTGGCAGGAGCTATGGCCATACAAAACGTCTTCTTCAAACCAGTGCTGGAAAGACTCATGCCCAGCCCCACAGGCTTGTGGAATTATGCCCTTACATTTTTGGCCTAAGCACCTTTCTCAATTGTAAATGCATTTTCAGTGCAAGAGAAATTCCCTCACAAAACAGAAAACTTTTACAGCTTATTTTGGTGCGAGGGAATCTCTCACTCCATCTCAGATGCACTGTCCACTGTGAAGAATATGGGCGGAAATGAGCTCTCCCATCAGTGCATGTAAAAGTAAAGAGACTGAAATTAAAGTCAGAAAGCACTGATACAAAACAAAAGAAAAAAACTCCTAATGTTTTAGGGTCTTTTTTGTGTGTTTGAAGTATGGAAGACAAATTTTAAAAATGATTCTGCAACCCCATTCCTGGGACACCTCCCTGTGTCAACAGGCTCACAAGTGTCTAGCTTATGGCAAAAGGATTATGATATGCTCTGAGATCTCTGAACTGCTGTGGCCAAAGACATGAGAGGCAATGAGAGAGCAAGAGTACAAACGAGAAAACACTTGCTCAAAGCCTCCCTTCACCATAGGAGCTGTGCTCTCTTGGCCAGCTGAGGCCATTACCTTGGGACTTAGAGGCTAAGGATGAAACCAGATGAGGACCACGGCCCCACTCTGGCACAGCAGGCACTCTGCTGTGCCCCTGGGTCATGCTGTATCCACGGCACTCACCTCACCAGGGCGGATTTTGATGTAGAAATTACTCCTCTTGTATGAAATTTTAAGGATCTTGGGCCAGGCAAAACGGTTGATTCTCAGTCGGTCCCTGTAGATGAGGAGGCCATTGGCACAGACTCCTAGCATGATGTCAATACCCTCTGAGTCCTGAAGGAGGCAAGAAGGAAAGGAAGAAACTGCTCAGCTGCCCAGTAAGAGTCAGTCCATCCCTGAGTACCATGCTCCTTCCTGCTCAGCACTCTGGCTACTTGCAACCAGCTAGCAGAGGTCACAGAATCACAGGATGGTTAAAGATGGAAGGGACCTTTGGAGAGCACCTGGTCCAACACCTCTGCTCAAGCAAGGCCACCCACAGTAGGCAATGCAGGAATATATCCAGCCAGATTTTGAAAATCTCCAAAGAGAAGACCCCGCAAACTCTCTGGGCAACCTGTGCCATACAGTAGAAGTGCTTCCTGATGTTCAGAGGGAACTTTCTGTGTTTTAATTTCTGGCCATTGCCTCTGGTCTTGTCAGTGTGTACCACTAAAAAGATTCTAGCTACATTCTCTTTGAACCTTTCCTTCAGGTATTTATATACCTCACTGAGAACACCCTGAGCCTTCTCCAGGTTGAACAGTCCCAGCTCCCTCATCCTTTCCTCATACAGGAGGTACTTCAAACCCTCCATTATCCTCAGGGTCCTTTGTTGCATTTTATCCAGTAGTTCCATGCCCTTAGCATACTGGGGAGTCCAGAACTGAACACAGCAGTCCAAGCATGGCCTCACCAGTGCAGAGTAGGGGGGAAGGATCACCTCCCTCAACATGCTGGCAATACTCTGCCCAACGCAGCCCAGGATAGCATTGGCAAAGCATTGCCATAAGGGCACATTGTTGACTCATGTTCGACCTGCTGTCTACCAGGAGTCCCCAGGCCTTTTCTGCTAAGCTGCTTTCCAGCTGGATGTCCCCAGCATGTCCTGCTACCCAGGCTTTTTCCCACCCCATATGCATGACTTTGCACGTACCCTGTTGAACTAATAGTTTCAGTCCTGTACTGCTCTTATGCCCAACGGGCACCCCAAAGAAACTTGCACATTGAATCTCTCCCACACATCACTGAACCAACTGTAGGAAACAGAGCTGCATCTACAGCAAGCCCCTAGTTGCCAGTGGTGTGCTGGCACTATGGCAGGACGAGGCCCAGTGCTGGCCATCACTCCCACAGCTCCACAGCGCAGTACCTTGGCATGGTGCAGATCCACCCCATACATGGAGAGCTTCTTGGCATTCTCCAGGAAGTGGATCTCTGCTTCCCCAGGGGTCATGCCCCTGCAGAGAGACAGAGAAGGGGACACATGACCAGATGCCCAGCGGAGCATAGGCCACCTCCTTGGTGCCTTCCCTCATTGGGGCTCACCGGTACGTCTTGTGCAGCTCCATGATGCGCTCCTCCAGCTCCCGTGTCTGGTTGGGAGCAAAGCGGAGCTCGCTGACATAGTTGCCTACATGCTCCTCAGCATCGTAGTCACCCAGTTCGGCCTGCACAGCATAGGAGCCCAGCAGGGCATGCGTGACGAAGGAGCAGGGCAGTCGCCCTGTGATGATATCTGCACGCAGCTGCAGGCACAAGTAGTATCTGCAAGAGGAAGCAGAGAGTAAGGGTGGGACAGAGGTGTGTGCCCTTAGAGCAGTCTGTAATACCGCATGTAAAGGACACCCACACTGCTTGGCTCCCTGAGGGCACTTCCACCTCCCACTGACACTTTCCCAGGCCCACTCTGCACAATTTAGAGGTGCCATGCACAGAGAAAAGGCAGTGAGACCCTGACATCTACCCTGTCCATCCAGCAGCTGCCCTGCCTGAGCACTGCCTCTTCACGCACTCCTGCGCACTCCTCTGCAAGTTGCCTCAGCAGCTGTGCCCATCATGGACACACCGTGTGGGGGGGTCCCAATATCAAACCTCACCTTGTGATGTCCTCCGTGAGCTGAGCAGGGTCAGGAGGGTAAAACTTCACAGTGAAGGCGAAGTTCCAGGGCCCACCTAGCGAGGGTAGGGAGCAGTAAGGGCAGGGCTTGTGATGGCTGCCAGCAGACTGCACAGAGCATCCAGGCATTTAACTAAAGTGTCCCAGGACTCCACCCAAGCCCAATGCAGGGCAGGAACAAGGATGCTCCAGAAGCTGCCAGGAGGAAGATGAACCCCTGAGAGTAGCTCCCAGCTGCTCTGGCCAGAAGGACTAATGTGATTTGGTCAAACAACTCAAAACAGCTGGGGAGAGAGAAGCATCACAACCTTGGGAGTCATCATCTCAGATTAATTCATGCCAAAACACAAACCACAGCAAAAGCCATACACATCCCAGTGGGGTGACACCATGGGCAATGGCCCTTCTGCCTTACAAGTGCATGGTCTGGCAAGGCAGCGTCACAAAGACCGTCCTGCATCCTGGTACTCATCCCATGCCTCTCCCAGCCCCATCCTCCCCACTCAGGGCAGGAGGAAATGGCACAGAGGGAGTGATGAGGTCTCAGCCACTCTCTCCCAGCTCTCCAGTGGCACAGATGCTTCTTGGATGCTCACACCTGTCACAAGCAGAAGGGGAGGCTGATAGGGCTAACAGGCAGATGAATAAGCAATACCTCCAGGCCCCAACCCTGTGTCACACCTTGCAAGAACCTCCTGTGTGCCTGTAGAGGGCACAGCGAGGACAGAGCAGTCAGGGGCATCACACTGGGGACAGGGTGAAGGACAGATGTGGGAATGGGGAGAGAGCAAGTTTCCCTACTGCAGTGGCTGAATTCACACGGGGCCCAGTTTCCAGCCACTTCCAGCCCAGGCTTCCCATGCATGACACCCTGGAGCCCAGCTGCATCCTGGCCTTGTCTCATGACCTGCCTGGAACCCCTCGAGGGCAAAAAGTTACAAGCAGCAGCAAGGGCTCATCTCAGCCATGAGCACTACCTGGGGCCGAGCTACCTGGGAGACCTGTGGGCCCCAGCACTAGCAGGGGAGTGGCCCTCTCCAGTTACTTACTGCGGATCTGCTTCTTGATCTCCTTGGAGGGGTCCAGCCAGTTCTGAAAAGAGGAGACAGCACGTCAGGTGACGGGGTGCCCTGCTCAGCACTGGGGTGGCTGCAGAGGGGTCCCCCAGGCTCACCTTCTGGCTGTCGGAGTCGCAGAAGGTGAGGCCAAAGTAGTCCTTCTCCAGAAGGTTGAGGTGCTCACATACCATGTCAAAGAGAACCTGGCCTCGGGCATGCTTCTGCAGGAGACAGGGAGATGCTCAAAGGGAGCCAGAAGACAAAGGCACCAGGGAAGGGTGGTGCCAAACCAGAGCGGGATTCAGCCAGCCCAGGCACCTCTGACCTATACCACAGGGCTGGCACAAACACACCCCAAACCTCTTGGGAGATGACGCTGCCTGAAGGACAAGCTCCTTCCCAACACCCTCCCCAGCTGCAAGTGATGGCCAGGTCCCAAGGCACAGCAGGACGAAAGAAAGACATGAAAAGTCTGAGTCACAAGCTGTGATGGAAAGGCCCTCGTTATCCAGTCCTTTGAACTTCCCTGTATATTTTGCTTCATACCAGTGTCAGTGAGGCAATAAGGATTGCTTATGGAGATGCTCATGTGTTTCTTCCACACTCACAGCCTTCTTGGCCCAGGAGCTCTGGACCTCCCGTTTCTGAGGCACCTATTCCTTCGAGTACCTCCACCAAGCAATCTGGTACTGGAGCCAAGAGCACCACTCACACAGAAACTAGCACTGCTCCAGCATGCCACTGCTGACAGACCCCCAGCCTTGAGTTCCTCCTGACTTCCAAATCTTTTTCAGGACTCAGCAGTAACCAACACCCTTTCTGTTATCCTCCCTTTCCTGCTGACTCAGACTTCCAAGGCAGGAGTTCAGTACATAGCATCTCAAGGGCTACCACATCAAATGGTTTGACCTCTCTTTTTGATTTTTACAGAATTAAACATTAACAATCCCCGTGTGCAGGCATGGCAGAACTATTTCTATGGGGCCTAACAAAATGAAAGAAGAAATTCAGCACATATCTTTCTGTGCTAAACAATTTCTTCTTCTCTCCCCTATGCCCCAAATAACTTTCAGAGAGCAGAAACTCCCTGTTTGCTGAGTCAACCCTATCCTTTGCACTGCAACAGAGAAGTCAACCTTACCATGAATAAAGTCCCACATGCCCCAGCACACTGCCAACATCAAGCACTCAGAACAAAGCCAGACTAAAAACAAAGCCCAGCGGGAGCTGGGACTGTAAAGCTCTGCTTTTCCTAAGCTTGGCGAGAAGTATTGTTCTGATAATGAAGCAGCCAGCCATTGTACAACTCAGCTTTCTGTTTGCATGCAGGTTTTGCTTGGAAAACACAAATGGACCCTGGGGAAGGACGACACCACCTCATGCTGCTTCAGGGCTGACCAAAGTCACTCCTTTGTCCCACGAGCCTACTGCAGTCATGGCAAGTGCTCTGCTCCAGTTCCTGTTATATTTTCATGAGGATCCATCTTGCCACAGTCACTAAGGCTTGCTGTGGCAGACCTTACCACTGTTAGGGCTTTGACAGTTAGGGCTGCGGAGCTGAGACACCAAAGCCATTGCTGCCAGTGCTGCAGCCCAAAGGCCAGCCCCTCAGCCCCCAGCAGCTGCCTTGGGGCACTCACTTTTCCAGTGCAGCCACAGAGAGCAGGAAGCTACATCCCCTACATTCATTAATCCTGCACAGTTGAGACCTCGTAGAACCAGGACCTGCATACAGATGCAGGTCTGCTCTACGCAGCCAGCTCACAAGCTGCTGTCACCGTACTGGCAACAAGACACCTTTGCTCGCTCATCAGCAGCAAGTGCGAAGGTCTCCCTGGCAAAGGCTTGAGGATTTCTGCTTCTGAACAGTCTCAGCATTTGCATTTTTTACATAAAGTTTCTCAGAAATGTCCCTCTCACCAGGAAGATGCTACATGTCAGAGAAGCGCTGTCCCCTCGATCCTGCAGGCAGGAGACAGCAGCACATGTGAGGGACAGAAATGTGCTCTCCTAGCAAACACCCCTCCTCTGAGCAGGCTCAGAGCCCCCTCCCCAGTCTCCTACTGCAGGAACCAGTCCAAACTCTAGCCTTGATTTAATGCTGGGTGTCTCCTCACTGTGCTGACAGCAGCTCAGCAGCCCTGTAGTGTATCCCAGCATAAGGCGGCCTCCGGTGGGCACCAGTCCATCTGTTCCTTCCTGCAGTGACAGCCACTACCAGACAATCATGTGTCCACACTGCATGTGTGTGATGGTGCACAGATAGTGAGCAGACATGTGCCCAGAGCAGGGTGCCTGGCCTGCTGCCCTTCCCACACACACAAGATGCATCAACAGCACGTGGATCACCTTTGCTTACACACACACACACACACACACACACGCACACATATACACACCACTACCAGGCTTCAGCACACCTCCAGACAGTCCCTGCACTGCTAGCTCCGTGGGGAGGAACGGTGAGGGATGAGAAGATGAAAACAGTGAGGATGGGGTGAGGTGCAGTTTGTAGTGCTGCCAAAATGTGCGTGGGTCTGTGTGCACACGCAAACCCGTCTGGGGGAGCCATGTGTGCCTGCACATGTTGGCCTCTTCTCACAAACACACGCACACACATCCTTTGCCTTGGCATGCAGGACAGCAAACATGCTGCACTCCTGAGGTGTCAACAGATACACTGGCATATGTATGTGTCATGCACATATTTTCAGGCATATATTTGAAGGCAAAGCTTTTTCTCCAACTATTAAGCTTCTGCTTTCTAGATACTGTTTTCAATAGCAATTTGCTAACAAATTTGGGCTCTCTGGGCTGAAATTCTGGGTCTGGGTCTGTCTTCCCAGACTTTGTTTTGAAATTCCAACTGGAACTGTTATTTCTGTGGATCACTTTATCTGTATGAGAGGTACTACAAAGCTGTCCTTGAAAGAACCATGACACTGGGGACTTGCTCGAGACCAGCCTTGGGTTTACACGTCTCCTGTTCAGTTCCAGTGTACCTTCCCCAAGCACAGGACTCACCTCCACTTCACACTCATACTCAGAGGCATCGAGCAGGGTCACTCTGCAAAGAGCACTTTTGACTTTCTTGTTGATTTTCTGGGGTGACTTCTGGGTCTTGCTAGGCGTTGTTTTGTCAGATAGCCCATCTGTCTCGCTGTAGTCCTTCTCCTCCATGTCTGTGCCCTGGAGGGTGAGAGATGCACAGGGTAACCTGGCACCACTGCGAGGATGGAAGCCTTTGCTTCCATCCCTTAGCTGTGCAGTAGCAGCAGCTCCCCCATCCCATGCTGTTGGCATAGTCATGGATGGGCTCTGGAAAAAGTATGCCTGTGAGTCTAGTGCTGGTTCAGCAGCTGAGACCTTCCTGCCTGGGGAGCTGAGGCAGCTCTATGGCTGCTGGCAGCAGTGGCAGCAGTGTGGAGCTGAGGCTCTCTGCCTGGTGGTGGCCATTGGGGTGCACTTTTTGCTCCCAGCCTTGCTGAGGCAGCTCAGTTTCTGGGATGCTTGGTCACCTGCTGCCTTCTGCCCTTGGTGCGAGCATGAAGCTCGTCTGCTGACCTGCACAGGCTTCTCATGTGCATGTCCAGCCTGCAGTGCTCAGGACATGAATTGCCACTTGAGAAAGTGGCTGTGCAAAGCCTGCACTTTGCCTACTGGTCCCCTGCCCTGCAGCAGGGGGCACGTCCAACCCCCAGGGAAGGACAAGAGGCTGCAGAGCCAAAGCACAGCAGAAAACAGCACTTATAAATAAAGGGTCTGGCATATAACAGCTAGGGTTCCCTCCTCCCTGCAGGCATCAGTTTGTGGGCTGGGTGTGCCGTGCCCTGTTCTAGTCTGACACCAAGAACTGCTGGAAACAGCTGGAAGCTAAAGCTACCTTCCTTGACAGTCACCCAGAGCCAGCCTTTCCCTCCTGTCCCACCTGGACTCCTGCCCCTTGCCGAACTCACCGGCTCTGTGTTCCGGCTGTCAGGCTGTGCTCCAGGTTTCTCGCTGGCCTCAGCATCCCGGCTGGCAATGCCGGCAGCTGTGGCAGCAGGGCTGTGTGTGGCTACCTCCAGCTGCTGCTGCGGGGCCTCCTCCTGCACGTTCTTTACTTCTGAATCAGGGCCCATCTCTGTCGTCATGGCTGCTGGTCACTCTGCCCTGGCACTGCAGAAGAGAGAGACAGAACTCGTCACACCCACCGCCCAGCCCCACGTGCACCATGGAGATGTGGGCACGGAGGATGCTGTACCCCCAGTTCAGGGGCCCCTCATAAATTCAGGAGAATAAACATATATATCATGCATACAATACATATATGATATATATATATAACATATTATAAAATCAACTAAAGGTTTTTTCTGGGAGGAAAGAATCAGGCTGTGAGTCAGATCAAAACGCTGCATTCACACAGGAAATTGCAAACAGACAGCTTCACACGCTGCATCTGGGACGGCTGTTTTTCCCTCTGGACTTCCCAGCCTGCTGTGTTCCCATGGCCAGCGTGGTCAGAGCCCACATGGTGGGTGGGACCCCTGCCTCTGCCTCCAGATCCTGCTGTTGGCCCATACACGATGCAAACACAAAGCTGGGGCAAGGAACACAGCAGAAGGCAGTTTAAGTGCCTACTGTCATTCACTGGGGTGCTGAGTTACACATTTTTGAAACCTTTATATTGTCCTTGTCCTTCACACATGACACTTTGTAGCACAGTATTTCTGTCTCCCAGAAAAGCTGCGGTGAATGCAGGAAAGAGCAAAGAGTGCAAACCTGCTCCAGGCCATGGACGCTGCTGCCCAGGGGATGGCAAAGTTGCTTGGTGACACTGCATCCCACCACGGACGGCCCTGTGAGTCCCACCTAGCCACATGCTCTGCAGCACGCATGAGAGATCAAGAGCCAGGTCAGAGCCACAACCCAGCATAGTCAGAAACAGACAGCTGCATCTGTGTTGGGCCCAGCTGGGAGCTGGGGCAGGGAAGGGGACAGGCAGGATGAGCTGGCCCTGTGGCAAGGGAGACACAACCCAGCTTCGCTCCTGCTAACCCTGAGTGCTTGGCTGAGGGCAGGAGAAGGCTCTGAAGGTCACTGTCAGTTTATTTTTTCCATGGAGGAAATGCGAGGGAGGGCTGCTGCTTTTCAACTTTAGATTAAAATTTACACGCTCTTTGTATGAATCATTTCAAAACACTTCTTTTAATTAATATGGGATCTCTACATGAAAGCAATCACTTGGGCCCCAAACCACCCTGAATTATTCACTGAAAGTTTCTAAACTTTCTTCCCCCCATGTCCACATGTTAAGCCCCAAAGAACAGTCTCAGCTCTGGCACTGAGTTTGTCCAGGGGTGGCAGGTGGGGCTGCACTGCTGCTCTCCAGCTAGTGCTACTTTCAAATCTCCAGCTCAAAGCTTCTGGTGGAGTGTGAAGAGGCTAAACCAGGCTGGCTTGTGAGTATCCGCCCCATGGGGCTCAGCCTGGCCCTGCTGCCCCATGCCATCCACATTTGGCCCCAGCAGCAGCACCAGCCCCTGTCAGCACGTGGAGCATGTGCCTGGAGGACCAGCTCTGGGGACCATGCTTTTGGCTCTAAGTAGGAGGAGTTGCTGAGGCTGTTGAGAGCATGATGCAGGAGTCAGGGTGGCTGAGCCTACATGCAAAGTCACCAGCACAAGGGCAGAGCCCCCAGGAAGGTGTCTAACATAGGCCCCAAACCCATCACTTCCTTCTTTCACTATGGCCTGGCTGCTCCTTCCCACTCCCCTCCACCCCATTCACTGGCCCCAGTGGCGGTGGGCTCATGTCCACCAAGCATTCCCCTCCAGCTCTGCTGGACACAGGTGTTACCCAGCTCCTTGGCATCATCAGATCACCAGCACCTGCCGCCCCTGCTGCAGGAGGGACCAAGGGCTCACAGTGTGTGAAGAGCAAACCAGGCCCTTTCCTGGAGGGCCCATCAGGTCCATCCCTGAGTCTGTTCCCACCACAGCAGGCAAGCACCCGGGAGGGACCACAGAGCCCCTCAGTGCTCCCAGGGTCAGGGCCCAACTGCAAACCCCACAGAAGCTGTGGGTTCTTTGCAGCCGCTGCAGCTTGATGCTACTGGAGTTTATATGGCTGTGGCAGGTTGGGACAGAGCTGTCACTTGGAAAAGCATCACAGTAAGCATGCCTGCACCACAGTCTGTAACTAACAAGCTCTCTGAATCAGTGCCTGATATGAGACCTCCCCAGTTCGCACAGTGCCACATTTCAGCAGCCCAGATGAATGGAGCCCCATGGCTGCTGCCAAGCCCCAGGGTCATGGCACAGCAGATGGGGCACGTCCTGGGGGAAGGCAGGAGCAGGCACAAAGCCACTCAGCCTCTAGGGTTGATGGCTGCTTCATGCAGAACCCCTTCCACCGTGCTTGTCCTGCACAGGCTAGGAACCGCTGCCAGTGAAAGAGAGGGAAAGAGCTATGGGGGGGCCCTGGAGGCACAACACCACCCAGCTGAACCCTGCAGATGAGTCTGGCCAAGGCACAGCCAGCACAGGCCAGGGTGGCCACGTTGCCACTGCTTCACTCCTGGGCACAGCCACAATGGATGCAGTGAGGACCCACAGTGGAGTTGGTGCCACATCCACACAGACAGCACCAGGAAACAGCAGGGTGAGGGATGCCCAGGGCTGGCCGAGCTCTGGGGGTGAGCCTTGGCCTGGCTCCTCTTATACCTATGCAGCACCTGAAGATGGCAGAATTCAGCATGACACTGCCATCCATCCTGCACCATCTGCACTCCATCACACGACCCGTGTCTGCCGGAAGCCCAGCTATGGGAGGAGGCCTCCAACGAGAGCAGGAGTGCCAGTGAACCAATCATTTCCACAGTGCTTGGATGTCCAGCATGTTAAGGCACCTTCAGAACTTAGTTACAGATGGGAGGAGCACCTGAGACGAGGCAGCTGCCCCAGCTCTGTCCTGCAGCCACACTACAGTTTGCCTTTCTGCCTGGCTTTCTCATCTCCCTCCATGTGGGTAAACATGGCCCTGGCTTCCAGCATATTGTTAGCAAGCAATTCCATCCCCTTCTTTCCCCAGGGAGCCCGATCAATTCATTTTCCCCATGGTTTTTGCTGCAGCTCTCAAAAGCTTCAAAACCAGAGGGCGTTTATTACTGGAGCATCTCTGTGAATTAAGCAGGAATTGTCAGTGTTTTAAAGACAGAGAACACACTTCCAGATAGCAAGAAGCTGGCTGTACAGAGTGCTTGCCACTTCACTGCACTTTTCAGATGCAAAACCCAAGCTCCTACCACATACCCTTTGCAGAAAGCTCAGTGCCTCTGCAGAGACCACATATGGCAAATAATGGGTGGGAAAAACGCCATAAGTCTCAGCAAGCTGCCAAAGGGACAGCTTCACCGACACACCACAGACTGACAGGAGAGGTTTAGATCATAATTGCAGCCACACTGATTGAGACTCATGGAAATGCTGTCCCACTTTGTTTCTAAACAATACTTAGAGCAGGACAGGACCCCAACTGCAGGGCAAACAGCCTCCATGCCATCTCATCACTCTCATCCATTACACAGCACCTGGGATGAAGTTGTGCCACATGCAGAGCCCAGCTGCCATACTGGCCCACCACAAGCTGCCCTGTGATTTCCATTTCAAAATAGGATCAAAGCACTTAGTGGTGGCTGTGCCAGCAGCTTCCACTGAGCTCTGCTGGCACCAAGCTCTGCCAGGACTGCAGATCATGCTCCAGTACAGGGAACATGCTGCCCTGTATGTGCCCGCTGCTCACTCTCTCACTCCAGCACCTTGCCCTGCCCTTCTCATACAGCCTGGCTGTGTTTGCTCCATGAGTCCCCTTCCACTCTGTCCCAGCTGGCTGAAGGCTCTGCCCACCCACGTGTTACTCCAGACCCCTTTGCTCTCCAGCTCTTGAGTCAAGCTGCTGAGACAGGCACATTAGAACAACTGCAAAGAAACCTTAAGTGGGATCATATGCAGGCCTGTAGTGCCTATGCTCTCCCACTATCTCCCTGATTCTCTTTTCCTTGGTGTTTTCATCCCCATCAAGCTGGTGTGTGGATTCACGGATTTCCCAGACACTCTGCCCCCACACTTCCATAGCGCATCACAGCTCAAGCCTCTGCAGTGTTCCCCTCCCAAAGCCTTACCTTCCCTGCTGCCTTCAAACAAGCAGGGTTTCACCCAAGCCTGCTTTCTCCTTCTACTTCTCATTCACTCAGTGCTGTCAGACTTGCTTTTAAGGCTGAGCAATCCCCCTCGCTCCTAGGCTCAGCTTTCTTCCCCTTCCTCCCCACTGAGGATGCTGCCATGCAGCAGTAGGGACTGGAGATTTCTGTGTGTGATGCTTCAGAAACAAGTATCCCTGCAAAGCCCCCTGTGCTGAATACCTGAACACACCCCCATCGGTGCACCCAGGCTGGTCAGAGCTGCACATCAACCAAATGGAAATGTGGTTCTCTCTCACCACTGTGTCAATAGCTGCCAAGGGCTCTATGGGGCTGCCAGATAAAAACTACTGCTAAGTTACAGGACAGAAAGCAGCTGTGGAACAGGCAGTGGCTGTAAGAACAACTAGAGATGCTGACCACAACAGCACTAGTGGGGGGAGCCTCATCTACTAGCACTGCAGGCAGCCGGGGACTTGCAGAGCCCGAAGCAGCCCTACTTGAACATGGCTAGCCTGCTGCACTGTGGTGAACAGCCCAGAGCACCACGCCTGCAAGCAGTGAGCCTTCTGATGTGCAGTGCTGCTGCAGGACCTGCAGCGAGGCCAAAAAAATCCTAGTGGCTGCCTTGCTGACACTTGGGTGAGAAAGTCAGAAACACGGGGTGCTCCCAGCTCCCGTAGAGTGAATATCACTGCTCCCCATGCAGGGTTGGCAAGGACAGAGACCTAAATTGTCCCAGACGGTTCCCTAGCTGGAAAACAGTCCCTCTCCCCCTGCCCAGGCTCTAGGACCTGCAACACACCCAGGCTGCTGCTCTGCTAGGCAGGTGCTGCTGGTGAAAGCCCAGATGCTGCAGCTGCCCAGACCAGCTGGCCCCCAAACAGCCGCAGTGCTACAGAGCATCCTGAGTGGTTCCTACCTTGGTGCAAGCTCCTCGTCCTCATGCTGCCAGCACAGCTTCTCTCCACTGGGCTGATGCCACACACAAGGCAGTGCTTTCTGCAGAGCAGCCGCTTCCTCAACTCCTACACCCCCGCGCATTGATTGATGTGTACTGCAGCCGCAGCAGAGCTAGGAACTGGGCTCCCTTCCCGCCTGCCCGCTGGCATCCCTCAGCTCCCCCCGCAGTGCTCAGGCTCCCACCTCACTGGGAGCTCTGTGCCTGAAACACAGCCTCTCACTGTGGCACAGACCCTGCATGGAGGACTGTGCCAGCTCTATCCACCTCCTGTTCAGCGCTCAGCCTCTCTGACCTGCAAACATCTGACTCATCCTGGTCCAGGTACCAGAGGACAAGCTGCAATCCTTCCACCATCCTTCTCAAACACACACCAGCAGGGAAGGAGCTTTGCCACTCAGCTGCAACATGGGGTTTTCAGCAAGGAGCCAGATCCACTATACAGTTTCATCCTGAGTCAATGCAGCAATTCTCTGCATCACACAGGTCTCCTGAACAGTTCATAGGGCAGAAAACACCACACTTCCCCTGAAATCCAAGCACCCTGCTTGCTCTAGTTCAACAGTCAGCTTGGAGATGTACTGACAGCAAGAGCTGAACAGAAGCTCTTTCCTCACCCCTGTCCACACCAAAAAGCAGAGCATGACATCCAGCACAGCTCCACTAATGGCACATGTGGCTCCTTGTGTCACTCTGCTCATCAGGGAGGAACATCAGCATGGAGCAAACACAGACAGCTGCACCACAGAGGTGTATTGTACCTCATGGTACTTGAAAACACAAAGTGCCTGAGAGTATCCACAGCTAACGTTGTCACAGCAGAGGGATGGATCCTATCTTCAGTGAGTGGTGGGAAACCCTAGGGCACTGTTAGAGCTGCTGTGGAACATTCTGGGTACTGCCCAGCACCTCAGCCTGAGCAGCCCATGGCAGGCAGGCAGTGTGGAAGCTGCACTCAACCCCGCCTTGCCTGAAGCACTAACTTCTGCAGAGAATGAGCAGCCCCAGGGTCAACCTGCAGCCCACCTGGAGCTGGCTGGGGCTTACAGAGGCAGCCAGCTTGCTGAGTTCAGAGCTTTCAGTGCCAGGCCACTGGCTGCTCTCATGCAGCATAGACTGCTGCAATGAGCAGAGATGTTTGTCAGGAGGAGCAGGAAGACACATGACTGAAGAATCACAGCTCACGGACCCAGTACCCCCTGAATGATGCAGCAGTTGTGCATGCTCTTGCTCTTAGGGAGCACACACTCATCAAAGGCAGAGGGAGAAACCCCCTCTCAGCCCTGACTGCCCAGCTGCCCATCAGCATGAGCTCCAAAAACTGCCCACTGCTCACTGAGTGATACTCACAACTCTCTAGTGTCAGGACCACACACTCCTTCCTTGCAAGCACCTGTCCCCAGGGGAAACAGTAGGGCAGGGACCAGGCTGCAGCCCCAAGGGTAGGCTAGGCTGATGCTGGTAGATCAAGCGATCACTCATACAGGTGACAGTGAAGCCTTCTGAAGAGAAGAATACGCCAAATGATTTGATGGGCTGAAGAGGTTCAGGTGACACTATCTGCCCGCGGCGTATCCTCTGCCCTGAATCAGCACCATTCTATTTGTGCCAAAACAACCATAGTGTCACAACACACATGTGGATATCTGCATTGTGTGGAGCACCCAATACAAATATCTTTTATCTCTTCTAAAAAGACCAGTGAAGAAAGGAGCTCATTTTTTGCCACAAATGTTGCTGGTGATGGAAATCGCCTTTGCACTCTCTGACTAGGACCACAGCATGGCCCTGCAATGGGTTCCAAAAGCTCCCCAGCCAGGTTTGCACAGGCCATGCTGGCAGGTTGGCTGGAGGCAGACACCAGGCCTACAAGCACAGCATGGCTTCACATCCCTGCAGTTGCTGTCCTGCTCTGCGTTGATCAGAGGTACATTGTGCAGAGTCTCCTCCACCCTGCCATCAGTACAGGACACCACAGACAACAGGGACCTACCGCCAAAAGCAGGTAACACTGCCCGGGGCCCTGGCCAGAAGGGCAGGTGGACCTAGCCCAAATCAAATGCTGAAGTCTGCAGTTAAAGAGCACAGTAGATGCCATGTACACTCATGAGGGTCTCAAACAGAGCTACAGGGCCTGCTGCAGGATGGACACCAGATATGATGCGCACAGAGGATTCTGAAAAAGCCATTGGGACTTCAACGCCATGCAGGTGGCAAGAGCATGGTTACAGCCAGGAACATTCTGAAGGAAGCAGGAACCACTCAGAGCTTCTCAGCCAGCAAGAGATGTCAGGACAGAGCATGGACCAAGGCCTCATCCCACACCTCTCTGAGTAGCAAGTCCATAATTTCAGGCACACATCAGATAAGTGAGCATCTTCTCTGGGCCCTTTGGAAGTGTGGGCACACATCAGCCCCACAGCCCCGTGAGGAGAGGGTCCAGAGGAGGGCCACGAAGATGATCAGGGGACTGGAGCAGCTCCCCTACAAAGACAGGCTGAGGGAGCTGGGCTCGTTCAGCCTGGAGAAAAG
>JAOWBP010004554.1:207276-230598 GCA_028571105.1 Tragopan temminckii | reverse complement strand
CCCGCCATTGCAATTGCGAATAAAATCTGCTTTATCAGAGATACCGTCCTAGAAAATTATTTGGATATTTCCTACAGGATTATCTCCACTTGGTTTTCAAACCCACTCTGTCCACTCTCACCATTTCAATCACTTCAGAACGGGGCAGCAGCTTACAGCCACCAGTTCCTATATCTTAGGATCAACTTGTAATTTGAATTCCAGAACACATGCACTCTGTGTAGATTCCAGGATCCCAGTTTAGGGGATTAGCGATGCCTCCCAGCACACACCCCATAGAGGAAGGACACAATTGCATTTTCCACACTAGGGATGCATGTGACCACAGTCATGTGTTGGCAGGCGCAGCCAAGCAGGGAGCTGCGCTCTCAGACTGGGATGCCAGCAGCCAGATACCAGCTCCAGCTCATTGAGGTGCCACAGCATGGAGCAGGAGAGGGCTGAATTGCTCAGTGCTGGCATACCTCACAGACAAGCTTGCTGAAAAAATGAGGGAAAACATCTTGTCTTCCTCTTCTCAAGATGCCCTTCTTCCAGGCAACTGATTCCAGCCCTGTAGCAGCCCATGGCTGTCTTGCAGCACTACTGTGACTCATCAGCACCCAAACCGCTGACTCACAGAGGTGAGGCTCCAGATGTCGCTGACGTAGAAGCTCTGATCTCTGCAGCTGCCCGTGCTCGCTCCCCTCAGCACTGCTCCAGGCCCCGTGCTGCCTCCTCTGCAAGCCCCAGGGAGGTCACCACATCCTTTCATCAGCAGTGCAAACACTGCAGCAAAGAGATGCTTCAAGTGGTCATTTAATCCCATTCAGCTCAATGCATGGAGCTGGTCCATCTATGCCAGTCTGACAAGCCTTCAATAGTCTCCTGCAGTGAAAACACTTTTCCCTGCACATGAGCCTGCTTCAGGGCTTCATCCTCTGCACATTACACCCAAACTTCCTTCCACACAATCCCTGTCCCCTGGCACCAACGGAGAGCTCATCTCTCCTTCCCACAATGTTTGGTCCTTCCCAGTGTTGATGTGGAGGTCCTAAGAGAGCAGAAGGTCTGCAGAGCCCCTGAACCAAGCCACAGACAGCAGCTCAGGGAGTCTCCGGCCCCACATGTGCTGCAGGACCTTGGAGCTCCTCTCTGCACAACTTTGTAAGAGCAGAAAACAGCAGCAAAGGCACGAGCAGTTGGGCACAGAGCACTGCTGTATCCAGTCTGTCTGACCAGTTGGTTTAAATCAGTATGATGCTTTGCCAACTACTACAGACATGTAGGCAGGAGAAATGATTCCTTTCTAACACTGAGCACAGCCTGGCAAGCTTGGGCTGTTCAGCTGGCGTGCTCTGCAACCACTGACCTGATCCTGAATTTCTGGGAACAATAAGGATGTTGGGCTGGTAAAAATATATCAAATCCAGGGCTGAAGAAGCTGCTGAGCACTGTGGTGAGCAGCAGATAGCGGCTTTTCATCCACAGGCCACATGATGGACAAGGCTAGAGCTGCTGCGATATGCACTGGGTCAAGTAGGAAAAATACGAGGGTGAGGATAGGAGGAAGAGATGATTCTGCAAAATCTCTACAAGCTTTATGTCTCTGCCTTAGCAAGATGAGCACAGGGATGTCCGTGCAGACCAGCTATGGGGAAGCTGGCCCACTCCAAACTAAGGGCTTTCAGCCTTTTGGAATGAGGCTGGCAAGCTGCTCTCATGCAGTGAGATTAGACTTCATTGACACGTGTTGAAATCGTATTTGGACAATTATGTATTGTATTACGTCAGCAATTTTGAAGAGCCAGGGTATCTGCTTACTTGTCATGTGTTAACCCAGCAGTGCAGACATTTTACCCTGGAACACAAAGCTGTGCTTTCCCAACTCATCTTACCGACAGACAGCCTCCCCTACACAAACCACACCACTCCTCCAATGGTATTGCCTTCTGGAGACAGGCAGCAGCCTCCCACAACAACCCCCAGTTGCAGTGTCAATAAAACAGTCCATATGTATTTCAACAAGCTATCCTCAGAAAGCCTGGGTCAGCTCCCTCATGATGTGAAATCAATGGCATCATGCCACGCAGAACTTGGGTCAAACATGAATAATGAGAAATTTAGGGCAAAAAAATGTGAAGTTAAGAAGTCACTAGGTTCACAGGGAGAGAGCAGGAATATACAACACACCAGCCTTGAGTTTAAGGCATGATGGCAGCTTGGCCACGTTCCACAGTCTCTCTTCTGCCACCTGGCAGACTCTGCCTTGCTTTAAAAGAAAACAAAAACAACACACAGTCCTGCTGGCATCAGAAAACTCAGGAAAGAATGCTGTGACCTGCGTCATATTCCCTGTGCTCCAGGAGGGCTCAGCAGCTCACCTGTCCAGCAGTATGTCCACCACCATGCCGGTGGGACTGTATTGCTCTGAGCCCAAGCCTGTCTGAATGCAAGAGCATTATTTTCTCCTTCCTGCTGTCCAGCTCCCACCCACCCACAGCAGCGAACAGCTGTTTTTCAAGACCCAAGTCATTTTAAAACCAGGTTTCAGCCACCAGCTTCCCATCCTTTCAAGTGACACTTCCCACCTGAATATGTAAGTTCAGGAATAAACTGCTGTAACCCTTCCAGGTGGACAGGTCAGGAAGTCAAGAAATATCTTTCACACAGCACCATTAGCACAAAAATGAAGCTCTCTCAGCTGGTGGTTCAGGAGAGAGCATGACTCAGCTCTGCAAAACCACCACACATTTCTCCAGATTAAGGAGCTACTTGAGACATCTAACAGCAAACTGAAAAACTGGGCACAGATTGCAACTCGTGATGCCTGTGCCACATCCCATGTTGTGGTTTGCTTCCCTCCCTCTCTCATAAGGCCACCTAAGTTAGCCCAGAACAGGGTTGGCTTCCACCCCAGCACCCAGACCTACAGTTTGGGGCAGGACAAGAGCACACCCCATGTCCAGCCCACTGCTAGACAAGCATCCCTGCAGCTGCTCTGCTGCTCGCAAATTCCTTACTCCCATGTTCCTCCTGCATCCCATGAGGCTTCTGGTAGTGGTGACAAGCAGAGCTGGCCACACGGCCAGTCAGCCCATGCTGACTGTTGGCATGAGACACCATCCCCATGGCCACAGCACACCATGTGTCATTACTAACAGCCTGAATGTCACAGTGATGTGTACTGTGCAGGTCACCAACAGCCTGCTCAGTACCCATAGCATGACTTTGTCTTCCACTGCACCCACAGATCCCATTGTCCCCTCCAAACCCCATACTCCTGACCCTCTGCAGCACCTTTTGCAGCTTGGCCAGGGCAGCAGCAGTGATGTCAGAGGCACACAGCTGCTGCTGCCACAGCAGGGGCTGATGCTATTTCAGAGCACTCGTTAGCAAAAGTCGAAATGCCTGACTGTCATCAGCCTGCTGGAAAACCCCATTTGCTGCAAGGCAAGGCACTACGCAGCTGCCTTCCTCCCTCTGCCACTACATTCTGTGGAGCCATCCCAGCTCCCTGGGTGTCAGAGCCCCTCGGCAGGCTGCCGGTGCTGATGGCTGTCCTGCCGACTCTCTGGCCAGTGAGTTAGCACCCACAAACAGGAGCCTGGGGAAGGGCTGTGCCACTCCAACATTAGAGTGGCTGGCAGATGGTTTTCTGCAGCAGGGCAGCTCATGGCATGTGTTGGCTCTCCAGCACCTGTTCCCCTCTCACATGTGGATGGCCATGCTGCTGCATCAGCACAAAGGTTTCTGGTGGGGCCCTGGGACAACTGCGGCCTTCAACACCCCACTGCAACACAGTGGCTAGTTCAGCCAATCTTCATCGCTCTCCATACACCACTTTCAGGAGCCCCCATCAGAAAGCAGGTGGAATGCTGCACACACCTTCCAGTGCTCCACACCTGGCTCTGAGGACAGATGAGGCACTCACCACCTGCACTGTGGAGCCAAGGGCTTTCTGTCCTGCACCTTTATGGGGACTCTGCAGCTCACAGCTTCACACCTGGACTGGAGCACAGCCCCACACAGCTCAGCTTAGCAGCACAGCACAGACACACCTGGTGCAACAGAGTCTTGCACACACTAGAGCCAGCAGACAGACACGCACCACCACCAAACCCTGCATGTGATCCCCATCTGCTGGCTGCCTGCATCCTGTTCTCTGTTTCAGGAGAGTGCAGAGGGAGTGAAGTTTACTAAGGCTTCTTCCTATACATGTGGGAATCAAATATTGTTTCTGCATTAGAATTAGATAAGAATTTTTTATTTCATGGTCTCCATTGCTATCGTTCATTTTGGGACTCTTGCTACTTTAGTTGGGAAGGGGGGGGGGGGGACTCTGATAGTTCGCATCACTTATCCTCTAGATGAACCCTCCCCAGGAATGCACGCTCAGTATATAGGTGAAGTATATATGTAATATTTTGTCATACACATTGCAAGAATATCCTGCAGAGAACAAATCATGGCATGCCCAAGGAAACACCTGAAGAGACATTGGGAAGGCCTGGCATCACCCCCTCTCCCTGGTACTCTTTGTTTAACAAAGACTTTGAAGAAAATCACCATATGGATATGACAAGAAGAGCACTGAGACATCTCGGAAACAACAGGATGGCTGCTGACTGACACCAGATAACACACAAATTAACAAATGTAAACGTTCAATAAGACTGTGAACCTGGAGTATCCAGCCAATGGAGAAACAGGGGAGGAGGGGAGGGGGGAGAAACAAGGTACAGAAGCTGTCATGTTGTGTCCATAAGTGCACTCTCCTGCTTGTGGGATGCCTGCCATTGCAATCGCGAATAAAATCTGCTTTTATGAGAGATAGTGTCCTGACGAAATTATTTGGATATTTCCAACAAACACAATACTGCACAGTTTGCCTCCTCTAACACGTCAGGCAGCTCTGCAGAGCCAGGAATGTGCTTCTTCCAGGCAAGCAAGTACCTTCCACAACACACATCTGCAGAGTCAGCAGAGTGCAGAGGAGACTCTAGGAGCCGGCATAAGAGGGTATTATGATATGGTGGTGCACCCAGGACATTCAACACTTTCAGCAAAGGTCCAGTAAGATGAACCAGCTGTGGGCAGGGACCTCACAAGTGCTGAGAAAAGGGCAAAGGAGAAAATAGGTTGCTTAACATTCAGCATGCAAAATCCAGGTTAAATCCACAGGTTGAAGCATCAGGATGCTTTGAAATAAAAAGTTTAAGCCACTGCCCAGAGTAACCTCCCTTTTACTTCAGCCCTGGGGTAACCACAGGCACAGCTTCTTGCTGCATTTCAGGATCTCATTTAATTCAAAGATTTTGTTGTTTCTAAGAGAGGATTCCCCAAGTGTCCTATTAAACATCTGGGCTTGGGAATAAACTGTAAGGAAAAGAGACCCACAGCAGTAACTTACCCAGACAAGCCTGCAATTGCTCAGGGAGACAGCCTGCAGTACTGGCATCTGTGGGGGGCAGTTGCTGATACCTACACAGGTTATCTGAATTGCTGTAGCACCCAGCCTTTCCTCCGCACACCCTTTTTAACACAGCCACAACCTAAAGAGGACCATGGACACCTCCCCCCCAGTGTCTCGCAGTCAGTACTCATCCTGACCAAAGGGGTGCTGCCTTAACTGCTGAGACCTTGCAGCTTTCAACTCCTCTCCTTGTTTAGGTGCAAACCATCAGAATCACTGAGGTGGAAGCTCCAAACAAAAAAGCCATCATAGCTCCAAAACAACTTCCCATCTCCACAGCAAGGGTGTCAACAATTTCAGTCTGAGAAGCCCCAAATCCTTTGATAGTAATGCCCAGCTACACTGGGGTACCCAGCTCTCTGTGCAGAGCAGGGCAGTTAGCAGCACCTCCCAAGCGTGCAGGATAGGATGCAGGCAGGGCAGAAGCAGCCTGCAGCACCTTCCAAACCTGCAGAGCTCCACCTCTGAGGTTGCCTAGCAACCAGCATCCCGCAGGAGCCATCCTGCAGCAGCCACCTGCCTGCACGCATTGGCTCTGCCACTGCAGCTCCAGCAGCAGGGGTGGGTCTGCAAAACCCTGCATCTCCTTCACCTGGCATCTGCTGCCACCTCTCCCTGATGCCTGACCATGTGCCCCACATCATGTGCTGTACCCAAGGTCTAGAGGAAAAGAAGCAATGCTTTTAGACAAGCTTGACCTCCCACTTTATCTCCCACTCAAAGTCTAATTGCTGCCTTCACAAGTTGATTAATGCTCGATTCCAAAAGGGAAAAACAAATCTAAACCACTCTGCTCCATCTCAAGAAGCCAGTCTGACTAGCTGGGAACCAGCACTTCCCATGGCACCACACAATCCGTGCTCCCAAGGACACCAATCATCTGAGCTCCCCATATGCTCTGTCCAGCATCACCCTTTACACCTTGGCTTCTCTGTCCCAGGTCCCAAATCTACAAACACTGGGGAAACAGCCAGGTGTGGCAAACTCTCATGAATCCACAAGCACCTGCCCAAAAACTTGCTCCCCTTCCACTGCATACCAGCTCTCAGCTGTGCCACCAAGGTAGGATTCACAATCTACCAGGTTGCCTCCATCCTTCACCATACCATGCCCTCATTTGCTGTTCAACAGATCACCTCTGCCCTTACCCCAGTCTCAGTCAAGTTTTAATCAGTAACAAGCCCTGGAAGTGCAGCACTTCTCTACCTCTGTTACATGCCAACCCACAGGGATAGAGCCTTGCAAGCAGAAGAGGGGAGTGCTCTGCTCCAAGGGCAAATCACAACTCTCAGCATCACTGCTGCCTTCCAAGCAATATAGACCCATGTGTAGGGCAAGTTCCTCCAAATGTCACAAAATTACATTGCAAGGAAAAAAGTAATGTAAGTACAAAGGAAGAAAAGCAGCAGTTCAGTAAGTGAAACAATAATCAGGAGTTGGAGCTCGAGGAATTGCTCTTGGAAACAGTTTTTGGACAGTACCTGCAATTCATGCTGCTGTTCAGCCTGTTTCTGAGCAAGGACAGATTAGCAGCTGGCTAGAAAGAGGAGCAGGAAATTGCTCTATTAACCATGGAAAATAAAGACAGGAAAAAAATAATAATAATTAAAAAAAATAAAGACCCAGACTTCCCGGGTTTCCTTAAGCTGTTCCTAACACCAGTATCCGCAGCAGAGGTCTAGCCTCTCACGAGCACAGCCTACTCATCAAAGCCATAGAGAAAACAAGCTTTTCCTTTGACTTGGCACGTGGAAATGTGATTAATCTTCAGCTCTATGAGGAATCAGTGTAACTGCAAATGCTTTGCCCTGAAATTATTCTAAAAAAAATGAAAGGTTTTCAAGAGCTCTGGTTAACCTGCAGTGACAGGTGACTTGCTGAGCTCAGGCTATCAGCACAGCATGAGACAAAGGGCCCTTGAGTTAAAGGAGCCCAAGACACGATGGGTTGAGTCTCCAGTCTGCTCTCCTGAAGGACCTTCCCTTCCCTTCTGCCACGTGCTGGACTGCAGGCCTGCTGCTGCCAGCCCCTCACCAATAAAACATTTCACTGAAGCGATGAACAGTATCTCCAGTTCATCAGTTATTCTACTTTTTAACATGCTGGAAGAAGATGCTCTGTGAAACACAAATTATTGCTAATATAGTTTTCTTAAAAAAACAAACAAACGAAAAACCTTCCTTGAATGCAGGTTTAAGAAAAAGCCCACAGGCTTGGCCTGACGCACCAGGAGGGCCATGGCATACGCCACAGCAGGCTGCTCTACTGAGGCCCATGCCGCACACCCTCACACACCCAGCAGCTGCTACACACCACAGGCTGCTTCAGCTAGAGACTGAGCTGCTGACACCTCCCCAAGCACTGATTCAATCTTGACCTGTGACTGCAAGAAATGTTACTGCTGAGGACAATTCTGCAATTCATTCTGTTTGCTTTCTATTGTTCCCAAAATACAAAGACTTAAATTTATCTATTTTTCCCTATTTAGCTGAAAGACAAAGTTCAACTTACCCTACACCCAGGCAGGCTTTCCACACAGCAGTCATTGCTGGTTGAGTACCCCCCTGCTGCCCTGTCCAGCTGCACCTGCAGAGCCCAGGTGGGACAACAAGTTCACAGCTTCACTTAACCCTTTTCATTGCTAGCACCTCTTTTCTACCTTCTACACACAATCAGATGCCAACTCTTCCTAAGAAGACACCACTAAGTGAGGTTACAGCAAATGCTCCCCCCATTGCAGGGGAGTTGGAGAGGGAAAGCTTGTACAAGAGTAGATGAGCACCCAGCTTCCAGAGTAAGGAGCGGAGGCTCCCTAGGTGAAGGGGGTATCAGTCACAAGATCATGTGTAGATTCAGTCCTGACAAATAGCTGTACAAGCCCACGCCAAGACCAGAACTGGAAGGACACACTAAGACCCTTGGTTCCCATTGCAGATTGCAGCAGTCTTGCTGCCCTCCCCAGCACCCAGCCAGGTTTTACCCTGAGGGAATATACCACCCCAGCGGGGTCCCATAGGAAGGAGAGAGACAACTTCTGGTAAGCAAATATTGCTTGCTTTCTCTTGCTCTCCCCCAGCCCCTCCATTTTACTTCTTGGACAATCTTTAGCAGTTGCTTTTCCTCACAGTTTAATCTCTCTCCAGCTCCCAAAGGATGTATACTTAGTGATTGCAGATGCTCTTCTCGCTTTGATGTGTCTCGAATTCTCCCCCAAGGCAGGTAACAGGCATTCAGGGAACTTGGGCAATTAAATGACAACAAAAGGAAGGGCTGGAGAGGTTAAAAAAAAAAAAAAAAAAAAGAAAGAAAGAAAGAAAAAAGGTGGAGGCAGGGGGAACCGAATTAAGCCTCTCTCCACCACACCCAAGGGCAGAGACTCATCAAGGGCAGAGCTCTCAGTGAAAGGGCTATCAGTGCTTCCTGCTGTCACACAGCAGTGGAAGGAAATTCCAAGTGCACAGTGCAGGCAGGCAGGGCACAAAACCATGCTCCCGGCGCAGGAGGTTGCTGCAGGCAGATGTGAACTGGGGGAGCAGGACCTGGCTGCCTGTGCGTGGGGTTGCAGCTGAACTTGCCCTGCTGCAGAGAAGCACCACGTAGTGAGTAATTAATGTTTTACCACTGAAGCCAAGATTAAAAAAGATTAAAGTTTACACAATGCAGAAAGAACCCGAGTCAAGAAATGGGGAAAACTTATTCCCCTGATTTGGCAAGTAAAGAATTATTTTCAAAATAGGGCAGAGGTCTCAACACTTGTAGGGTCCAGACACAAGCTGTGCAGAACTAAGGCGAGCTCTCATCTGCACCCAGTGCCCAGGACAGCCCAATCACAGAACATACTTTTTGCAGTCCAGGCACAACGTGCTGCCAGGAACAGCAGCACTCCGGCACTGCAGCAGGACTGTAGGGTGGCTTGTACCAAACACAGCAGACTCAGGCTGGCGGGCCTCTCATCCTTCAGCTCAGCCAGGCACCACTGCAGTGAAGACAAGGGGAGCAAAGGCAACAACAGCTCCCTCGGGGACCTGCATTGCCCCAAGCTGCAGACAAGCAGCCTCAGCCAGGTCCAGCCCAGCCCTTCTGTTCCATGTGGCCCAGCCTGGCTGGCAGAAGGCCTCAACAGCCTGTGGACACCCATCAGCCCTTGGTGGAGCAGGTCCAGCCTGCTGGGGAGTCACCCTGCAGGGGTTTCTGTCACCAGCACTCCAGGACCTTCTGTGGGAAGATGTGGGCACACACACTGCCTGAGGTGTCCTCTGTGACAGCTCTTGGAGCAGCACCCAGGCTGTCACCAGCACGACAGACCTTGATGACCCTCTGTTACCACCCACACACAGCGCTACAGCGCTGGCACCATCTCCATTTCCCCAGCGGCTGAACCCTCTGTTTCCGTGGCAACTCCAGACACAGCCCCCTGGCACTCACAGCTGAGCAGCCCTGTGCTGGAGGCAGCAGCATGCACCTGTAACAGGATGCCAGCAGCCCTCTTCCTTGCCCTCTTCTTCCCAAAGGCCGTGTTTAATCATCACCTCGTGGTGAGAAACAAGCACTGTGCCACTATCTGCCCACAGGGCCCACTGCATTTCCAGGACATTCAGCTGGAAGAAGAAGTGCCTGCACAGCAGCTGCTCAATGGACATGTGTTCATGGCCAGGAGAATGGCACCAGCTCCACTGAACAGCCCTTGGGCCACCACATGCATGTGGGAGCAGGACAAGTGCCCTTCTGTGACACTGCAGGGGAGGAGACCCGATGTTTCCTTCCAAACCACATGCTTGGCCACCTCTCTGGTTCTGAAAGCATCTCACCACAACACAACCTCCCTCCAGTGCACTGTCAACTTCCCCACTGTCATACCATGCATCCTGCCGCTACTGTAGGTGGCAAAGGACACAAACCAAGAACTGAGCACTAGGGTGCCATATAGCTCAATGGAGAACTGGCCTTTTTCAGACTCACCAAGGACCCTCTCAGAAGGCTGAGAAAAGCCCAAAAAGCCCTTGGCTACTACAGAAGGAGCATCTCCCAGGCTGGCAGATGGGAGGCAGTGGGATGCAGTTGAGCCCCAGCATCCCCAACCTGCAGCAAGCCTGCAGCTGAGCCCAGAAAACTCAGATAAGCACAGCAGCCCCAAGCAACTCCTTCAGAGCCCACTGGCCTCACTTCAAGCAGTTTCAGCAACCTGCTTTTCTAGGAGTATCCATTCCTGGGGGCAAGTCCTGCAGATCCAAACACGACAGTGTTTTATCCCTGTGTCCTACTGTGCTAAGTATACTGCCGAAACTCCAGTCACAGGTGAAGAGTCCTCTTCTGGAGGGATTTAGGAATGGAAAGCTCTTTCCTTCAATGCAGTGCTGGTGGGATCATCAGTTCAGCAGGGCAGAAGCCCATCCTAGCTCTTCAAACTCGTGGCCAAAGGCAGTGATGAAGGTACTACATAGCTCAGGAGTTGAGAGTTCTCAGACAGTCACCCCAAGACCTGCCAAGATTTCAGGGACAAGCAGCAAAGCTGCATCTTCGAAGGAAAGCCACAGCTCCTGACACTCAAGCAGGCCTCACTGAATGTACACCCAAAGGTGGGAAAGATTACAACCCCGGTACACATCTTAGACAAGCCTTCAAGAGCTGAGCAGAAACAGAGAGATCGGCAGTGGGTGTTCACCCCAGATATATGGCAACAGGGCGGAAGCTGGACTCCTAACTGAGATGATACAGAAGAGGTTAGAAGTATCAGTCAAAGCAAGCAGAGTGCTTGGCCAGCAGCCATCATTTTCCAAGAGGAGTTTGAGGCAGCTGGCAGCATTCTCACCAGCCTTCAGGGCACACACTACCACATACCACAAACCGATTTGCTTAGACAACACCAAAGCAGCTGGGATGACACAGAGTAATCTTCGTTGACCAAGGCACATATCCCAGGGAGTATGGACCCCATACATTTTCAAGAGGAAAATGTACCAGCAGCCCTGAGCCAGGATGGTGGAGCAGGCACAGTGCTGCCCCAGCACCAATGCCCAGCAGTGAAGGCTCCCACAGTCTCTACTCCAGGCCACCCCAGGGGACATGGCAGTCACAGCCCTGGCCAGCATCCCATCACTGCATGAGGTAAAGACTAGGGAAGAAAGAGCAGCTTCATCTTCCTGCCTACTCTGGAAAGCAGACCTAGAGCAAATCACAGGCAAAAGGTGGGAAGTGAGCCAATTCTTGCAGTAAGGAGCTGATCCTGCCTGGGGCACTGAGAAGGGACTTCAGCAGCTGCTCTGTGCTCATCTGTGATTGGCTGCCACTATAAACTGCCTGCAATCAGAATTATGGGGCTAAATCATCCCTGTGATGATCATCATGACAGCGTAGAGGGCTCTACTTTGAGGACAGTCTCAGTCCTTCTGACTGGCTTTCTGGAAGCACTTCTTTACCACGTGGGTGACAGAGCACTGGCACAGATTGCCCAGAGAGGTGGTAGAGTCTCTTCCTTTGACACCTTCAAAAGCTAACTGGACATGGTGCTGGGTACCCTGCTCTGGGTGGCCCAGCTGGAGCAGAGTGGGATTAGGTGGACCCAGAGATCTCTTCCAACCGTAACCATTCTGTGACTCTATGATCTGCATCTCCAAAAGAGCCCTGTATCCACTGCTTTAGACCTGGACCAAAGTTCTATTATCTCCACTCATATCTTGTGCACCACTTCCTAGGAGGAAGGCCATTCCCTTACAGCAAGCACCCAAGAAAGCTTTTCCTCTTCACTCTGCCTGACAAAATCCATCAGTAAGCCCTTTGTGATATTCAAGAGTTAGGATCAGCTGCAGAAACGCACAGAAATTAGAGGCTTATTCCTAGGATGATAATCATGCCAAGTCAGGAGCATCACTAACCCTCCCAAAAGTGTGGGGATGCCTTCCCCAACACAAGAACACCAGCAGGTTGGGCCACATCTCTCCAACATGGCTCCACATGCCCAGACTCGTCAGGAAGATGGGACCCATGGGCTCCATGCTATTGCCCCAGTGCATGGCTCAGCAAGTCTCCTCAGAGCTGCTACAAGAGCGCAGCAGCAGATCAGTTCTGCTTTAATGTGCATTTTCTGCAACCCGCTGGTGAATCTACGCCTTGCATAGCTAACCAGGACATCTGTTAACAAAGCACAGTTGAAAAAGGGAACCAAGAAACACAGCATACCCAGACCTGGGCCACCAATCTCCTGCTGCACCTGGGACACCAACGTTACTAGCAAAGGCATCACTGGGTGTCAGGAGTCACCACAGGGCTCTCCTGCAGCTCCTGGTGTGGCACCCAGTGCAGAGAAGCAGCAGAGGGGTTTTTCTCCTGCTTCCCATCCCCAACACCCCATCCAGTCCACCTTACCTGGCACTCCCAGGCTTGGAGCAGCTAGTTAGTTTTTATGAGCAGTTCCTCCCAGTAAAGCTATGAGACTGTCTGGATGTTGGAATACCAGTTTTGTAACAAGAGGGGTAGAAATGCAGTCCCAACTTGAGCGCTTGTTTGCATGTGACTCTGTATCATCGCGTGTCTCAGTTTCCTTCAGGAATGGGGTGGGTGCTAGGCTCGTAGGCCACGGCTGACATGGGAGCATTTGGCTGCTGCATGATGCCTGTCAGGAAGATTTGCTCCTGCACTGCAGAGATGACTCCCTGCCTGTATGATAAGGCTGCTGGGGGTCACCTGCAGAGCCATTCCCTCATTGCTATGATAATCTTTTTCCTCTCTTCCTCAGGAGAATAGTGTTCCTTTCCCATCCTGAGCAGTTCGTGTCTGCTCTGCACAGCACCTTCTGCTTTGGCTCTGTATTTAAGGCTGTCCCTGAGAAATGCCAGGGAGCCACATGGACATCCCTTCTCACTGCACTTCTACCCCTCTAGTTCCAAAACCAGTATTTCCAACAGCCAGATGGCTCTTCATCACACAGAAACCCTGTCCTTCTTGCTTTCCCTTTAGACACACACCCCAGGTCTTGAGTAGGTCTGGACCTTCAAAGAAGTTCTGCAGAAGGATAGTCTCTTAGCTCATAAAAACTAATGAACAGCTCCGTTCAGAGCCAGGAACATCTCCAGCCCCAAGGAACACACCTGCAGCTCTTGGCAAGGATGTGGATCACCTACCCACATCCTGAGCATTTCCAGCTTCAAGTGGGCAGGAGTCAAATCCAAGGGGCCTGAAGCCCTCTTGGAGAAGGCCTGAGCCATGAGGCCTCCACTCTTTCAAGAGTCCCAAAAATAATTCTGTGGCTCAGATCTATCTCTGGTCCTCTCTAGTCTTCCACTCCAAGCTGGCTCACTGGGACACACTTCATGACAGCCATGCCCAGTCCCTCCTGAAGGCCTGGGACCTATGCTTGGACCTCAGATCCCCATTTCACAAAACTCAGTGGCACATTTTATGGTTTGCAAACACACCAGCTTCTCCAGAAGACTGGGCAGAAAAACCACATGGGAACTTAGTGTGCGATTCCCCCAAAACAGCTTTGTCAGCAAGCAAAGAGTCAGACAGCTGGTAGGAACCCTTCTGTTAGCAAAGGGGCTGTTGCCTAACGCCTAAAATAGGAAAAATCCCAACACATTAGGAAAGCCATAGGAATCCAAGGTACAACAGTTCTGCATTTCAGCAGTAGCAGGCCAGATTTCCAGTTATCACAAGGGGGTTTCTAGCAAAGAACCAGCTACCATACAAGCCTGTTTCATACTGCAGCATGACCTCTGATCTTCCACCATCAGCTACTGCAACCCATTCTATGCTACAAAACCTACTCAGCCTTACACGGGATCTAGAAAGGAGAATAAAGGCTTTCAGGATAAACTCACACTGCTTACAGGGGCTGACTCAGCGCTCTGTTCAGGCACAATTCAGAATCTGCAAAGAAGAAATTGGATTTGGTTAGAAATAATAAAAATAATAATCTTCCCAGGGATGATGACAAGCACATGGATGGACAGCAGTGTGTTTCCTCACAAGACGGTGCCCAAACTGCTTAAGCACTGCATTTAGACTCCATACAAATCCACTTGCTGGAGATTTTCTGCTACAGATTACTTTATATGCAGCTTTACTCTCAAAGAGACCGATGTGAAAACAATACCTCCAAAAGCAGCAGGTCTGTTTGCTGCATGCATCCAGAGCCAGCTCTGCCAATTTTTAGCGATAAAAGCAAATATTTACTACGGGCAGTACTGCAGAACCTCTGAGAAGTGAAACAGATAGACTCTTGGCTTGCACAGCCAATTGCTACCCAAGTTCTTATTTCAGGGCCATCTGTGCCACATTATTGTCTTCTGTCCATCTGTGTCACCTGCATGGCCCCTCTGATGATAGCCCTGACTGGTGGCAGCAAGGGCAACATCTGGTCAGCAGGACCTTTATCCCAGGCAGTGACACACACGACACGAGGAGCCAGCCTGGCTCACCCATCCATGGAGAGGCAGGTTTGGCACACACATAGTAAAATGAGCAGTTTTAAAAGGAAATGATCTAGAACTGGATCCTATAACAGAATTTCCAGACCCACTTTTTAGATGGCAACTATATATAATGGAGAAAAAAAAAAAAGAAAATAAAGAAGACCTTCATGCGCCTAGGGAAGAATTGCAGTCCAATGAGTGCAACAGTTACATGAAAGAGGAAGCAAAGACCTATAGCCCAACAAGGGTATCTTCAACTTTTTTTACAAGAGTTAACTTATACATTCAACACAAAGGCAATCCTCTCACAAGGACAAATGCAAAGCAGGCAGGATAACCTGTTTATGCATAAACATAAACAAAACAAATCAAAACCAAAAGTCCCTTGAACATTCAGTATCAAGGACTCACAGCTCACTTACTTCACATTTCACATAGATGCAGTGAAACTCTTTCACTTTCCACAAACAAATATCAGCTGCACATAGCCCTACACAGCTTGCCCTGCATGGAGATGCTAAGAACAGGCTTTGGCTCCACAGGAGTGACACAGATCCACAGCAACTTTCTCAAAAGCTTGCTCAGGGCACAAAAGCTGTTCTGCTTCCATTTGGATGGAGTCTCCAAGCAGCACAGCAACATGAGGTGACACGCAGCAATGACAGCATCTCTTTTCACACTGTCAATCTGTAGTAACTAGGCCAGAAACTGCAGTTGGCTCAGGCCCATGCCCTCACCAAGAAGGACAGGACTTTCTGCCACCCATCAGCCCCGATGCAGTAAGCTAGGAGCATCAGCATCTCCAGGGTAACAACAATGCCTTTAGGTTGGGAAAAAATGACGCCCCAAGATGATTTGCACAAGAGCTACAAGGATCTGAAAGAGGGAGTTCCAGCCCACTCCTGTAATGCTGTGTCCCTTCCCCAGCTCTCTGCCTCTGTCCTCACAGGGGTAAGCACAGGCTCCTGTGGTCGAGGACTCTTGCGCTGATGCCGTCACACTGGCCACGCTCAATACACCCTGCCCACTAGGAAAGTGCTGCTGCAGCGCTGCACAGCCTGGTTTTCTCACTGGGCTGCCTCTCTGCACTGGGAGCAGAGCTGGGACGCAGCACAGAGCGTGTGGCTGCTTCAGTTACAGGCCCTGCCCTCCCCACCCTCCATAACTGCATGGCAATCACGGCCTAGCCACATGCTGCATCGTACACAGGCTCACCATGAGGTCATAACACCAGCTCACGCTGGCTATGCCCCAACATCAGCACCTGGCATACAGTTCACCTTTCCCCAGACCCCAGGGCAGTACTGCCCTAACCACAGGCCCCACACTCCTCGCTCCCATATCTGTGGGCTAGGGGATGCCACCGGGGTGCCAAGGCTACTGTCACGTGTGTCATTACACACACACCTCAATCCCACGTTCTACACCCACCTCTTTAGGCAGACACTGCCTATGCCAGCAGGCCAGATGGAGGAGCTGAGCAGAAGTACTGTCCTGTCCTCTGCCAGCAGCTGGGCACAGCAGGCCAGGCTGAGCAGCTGAGCAGGCTCGAAGACCACAGCTCATGCTCCTGCCCCGAGAAGGCCATACAAACACACCGTTATCTGTAGGGCTTCCTCCCAGTCACTCCCCCCACAGGGATGAGCCCCCAGGGTCCTGCTTCTCCTCTGCTGAGCCCAAAGATTTTTGTGGGGCCCCCACACTGCACCCGACCTCATGCACTCGGCTTTCTCCAACGCAGCTCAAGAGATAAGAGCAGAGGCAGGCAGGCAAGCAGACACACAGAAGCAGCCTGATTTTGTCCAGCCTGAGGAACGAGCATCCATCAGCAGTCTGTAATGCAGGACTCACCAGGGCTGCACCACGTTCCTGCAGAAGGGAGGATGGAGGAGGCGGTCACTGAGCACAGGGCAGTGACACGCAGCACTCCCCCACTACCTGCCTGTGCTGCAACAGCAGTACATACTGCCAAACAAAGCCACCATGCTCTGGAGCGGACACAGACTGTCCTTCCTTCCTGTCTGCTGCTGCTGCATGAGGCGGCTTTCACCAAAGCCAGCTGCATTTCAGCAGGGAAACACTTTGGAATTGGAGCTACTGCATCAATTAACATCATATTAATGATGTGCTCTGAGAACACAGGCATCTGGGAGCAAGACCCTCCCCCATCCCTGCTAGCTTCCAGCTTCTCCACTCCTGCTAGCAAAAATGCATGCTAGATTGCACTGCAAGCTCCTGCCATGCAGCTGTCCTCAGCACAAGGCTGGTGTGTACACCATCTCAGCCACAGACAAGTGCTTCAGACTGAAAACATTCCACAATAACCCACATCATCACAACCCCATAGCAATTATATCGTCTGACCCTGACAGGGCAAGCACAAGTACTGGCTGTCAAAGCAGGCACTGGGACATCAACCACAGGCAGGAGGCTGGATCACTCAGACAAATGCTACAGCCCTTGCAAGGGGCAGATCTGAGCCAGTAATGCTGGCAGGCACATCTACTCACAGGGGTTAGGAGGAAGCCGTTTGTCAAGCCCAGCTTGCTCGATCTAGGCCAGTGCATTGCAAGAACCCCGATCAGTCCAACAAAGGTCAAGAAAGGGGACAAGGATTCATGCTGTTCCTTTTGCTTGTCCAGGAACATAAATAGGGCAGAGTGGCACAGCAACTCCAGGGCAGCTTACTGAAGAACGAAGACCTGAGTAGAGGTCCAGTCGTGCACAGCTGCACCCCACTCTAGGGTAACATCAGATCTGACGCACTGAGAGGAAACAGCCCAGCCAGTCCTCAGCAGGTGACTGGACCACAACGCCACGGCCATCTCTGGCTTCACAAGTTGTCCTGCCTGTGCATGTTAGGCTGCGCCTGACAGGGGGTGAGGCTGAGCTTCAAAGCTCTTGCACCAAAGTAGAAGGGCCAGGGAGGGTTATAGCTACAGTGGAACTTGCCATCAAAACATTGCAGGGGCAGCTGCATTTTCTCTACCTTTACCTCCTTTATTTATCTCTGGCTGTCATCCTAAAGCCAGCTGTGGTTCTTACAGACATATGATGCACTGCCATACATGTTCAACCCACTAGTTTTATGGTTTTGTTGCCTTCTTTTACATTTAAATAATATATATACATAAGAAGTTTTGTTACTTACCTACATTAACTATTGCTTATCTTTTATTTATGGCCCAAGACAACTTCCCTCCAGTTAGTGTGGCCCAGGCAAGCCAAAGGGTTGAGCACCCATGCTAGACCAAGGTAACCAGCAAGGACATCCTCATCTTTTGGTTCCCTGAAGAAAAGTCCCAATGAATTTGCAGAGGTAACAGCCCCCGATTCACATAGGCATGCATATACCCAGAGACAGATTAAACATCAAAGGATATTTTTGTTGTTCTACCATTACTCTGCAGGAGCATCACATACAAGGACTTGCAATAAATCTCTCTTAAAAGGCAGCACTACTGAGAATTCAGGTTGGAAGCTTCCTACCTCAAAGCTAAGCACTGGGTTTGTATTCCTGATAAAAAATTCCACGGTTCCATAGCAAGCGACAGACCTAGCAGTCTGACCACCCATCAGGCCTTTGCACAGCATCATTAACCAACTTTGAGAATTTTGCCACTTCCCTCTGGTCCCTGGCAAAGAGGAGACCCAATATTTCATCAGGTACCATGCTATCTAATGCTCAGCAGGAGCTCCTCCAACAGAGACACAGCCAAATCAATAGTCCATCTAATAAGATTTAATTGCTTCTCTGAAACACAGGGGCACTGCATCCCTGCTGGGACTGCTAGGGAGAAACACTTCCAGGACTTCTCCCAGGGCTGCAGCCCTTCACGTTTGCCCACATGGATGACAGTTCTGAAGTGCTCCCGGGTGGCTGAGCATGGGAACGGTGAGCAGGGCCAACCCCCCCAGCAGCAGCCTGCCAGGGCATGCACCTAGCTGCCTCCGGCTCACCAGTGCAAGCACAATGACAAGCACAGTGAGCTGATTACAAAGGGAAAATGTCATTTAAAAAACACAATCAGATTCCAGTCTGTTCTGCCCATAACAAAATGCCTCATGAAATGGCTCGTTCTGTTCTGCCATAAAAATGTGTTTCCCTTCAGAAGCCTGATATGAGCGGAAAAAGAAAAAAAAAAATGCAAAGCTAAAAATATCTTCTGAAAGATATCATGACAGCAACAGATTCACAGGAAAATGAGGTGGGAAGAGGGCTATGAATGTGATAAATTCTATTTAATTTCCCCCCCAGCAACCTAAAAATCCACCAAAAGCAGAAATGATACTTTTTCCTTTGTGCAAAAGAAGACTCCACCCTGTGTTTTCCTCTCCATCTGATACAGCAAAGGATACCAGCACACATTTCTGCTCTGTCACCAGTCAGCAAGCGGGGCGCAGGCAGTGAGATAGCTGGAAAGAGTCAGGTGGGTGGAACCTGGCAGAAATGCCATACTGTAAATCCCCATTCACTATCTGCTCACACACGGGATGCATTTTACACTAACATCTGGCATCCGGTGCCAGATTTGACTGTGTCTCTGATAGCCTGGATGGAAAGCAGTGTCTGTCTTTTGAACCAGACTGGGAAACTGGCAGGATGAAGCTCAACATGATTACCATTGGGTCCAATTACAGCTGGTGGGTAGAGGCCTGACTTCTGAAACGGGAACAGATCCGATACTAAAGCAGTACCACATTTCATCTCCACAAAAAGGCCAAGTGCCCAAATGAAACTGCTGACCTTCTGGAAACTGCAGATCTGCAGCTTCAGCCTCATTTGTCTCGTGGTTTGAGCACAATGGGGTCAGCCCAGACTCCTCTTCTCTGTAATCACACTAGACCCATCAGCTACTGCATGGGGCAGATCCAGTCTGAGACACTGCTGAGCCGACACGGCAGCATAGTGCCCTTTGGAGGACAAAACACAGACCATCAGTAAAAGATGGAAGGGAACTGCTCTTCCAAAGCATTATTTTCTGGGTTTTAAGGCTCTGCCTGTTACCCCCACCTTCTCAGATAGCAAATCTGGGAGGTGTGCATGAGTATGTAGATGTACATGCATACACTATTTGCAAGGCACTAACTACTTCTCAGCTTCAATTCAAAGCATCTTCTGCACCTTCAAAGCTGTGTACTGGGACAAGAGGGCAAAATCACCAGAGGGCTCTAAGATGACACTTCCTTTTCACACAGTCTCACGTTCCCCAGTCTGGTGCAAGGAGAGCAAACCTTGGCTTCTGCCCCAGTTGTATAACAGCTGGGCCCAACAGCTCTTGGCACAGCCATTCACCTCCTTGGAGAAAAGAAGGGGAGGGTGGAGCAACTGTCATCCAAGATGGGGGACACCCACAGGACCTGGGACAAGAAAGCTGCAGTAGATACAACTGCCCAAATCTTCTATTTCTTTGATGCTCAGGAGGCTGAAGGACCTCTCCTACAAAGACAGGCTGAGGGACCTGACCTTGTTCAGTCTTCAGTATTTAAAGAAGCTTCCGAACAGGAGGGAGAGTGACCTTTCACACAGGCAGGTGGTGACAGGACAAGGGGGAACAGCTTTAAACTGAAAGAGGGGAGATTTAGACCAGATGTGAGGAGGAAGTTCTTTACTCAGAGGCGATGCAGCCCCGGCACTGCTGCCCAGAGCTGCGGGTGCCCCACCCCTGCAGGTGCCCAAGGCCATGGCTGGGTGCTGGGCAGCCTGAGCTGGGGAGCAGCCAGCACACGGCAGGGGTGGGGCTGGGGAGGCCCTTCCGTCCCAGGCATGCTGGATTCTGTGAATTAATGCTCACTGAGGTCTTAGACAAACCATCGGCTTCCACTCAAGGGCTGAGAGGAAAGATGGATCTGGAGACACAAGGAAATACTGTAACTGCTCACCAAAGACAGCCTCTTCCCAGCGTTGTTCCCATCTCCTGTAATCCAGACAAAATGAAGCGTGAGAGAAAGTGTTCGTTCTGCAGGCTATGCCAGTTACTGGCATTCAAATTAGCAGAACCAAATGACACAAAGCAGATGAATTCACAATACCAGAGTGGGGTCTCAAGGCCTATCAGTCCCCACCAATGCCACCACTTCATCCAGACTCAAAGGAGAGCACAAGCCGGCAGCAGCCCTGAGTCCAAGCTCAAACGCCAGCATGGCTGCAGCGCTGGCCAGTCCCTTCACCTCGCACCGCCAAACCTCACGGGTCTTCCAGCACAATCACCACAGCTGTGACAAATCCAAACCTGCTGACTCAGTGCCATCTGACTTCTCTAATGAGAACAATAAGCCACACAGCCATCACTGTCACAGCCCCAGCGCAAGCACATTTTACGTGCTGTACGAGAGTCACGTATCTGTAACTGCACAAGTCTTTCCATGCAGGAGCTTCCAACCACCAAGCTTGGGAATCTCCACTGTTTTGTGTTTCTTTTTTTGCATATACTCTCAAAACAGAGCTTCAGAATAGGCTCAGGCCTCCAAGTGACAGGCACCGCATGAAAGTCTACGATATAGCTAAACACAGGCCTTCCAGACGCCCACACTGATCTGCCACCAAGCCTAAGCCCATACTCAACCCATCTCCTCACACACACTGCACCATCAGTATCCCAGCTGTCGCTCAGGCAGCGTATCACTGTGCCCAAAGTACAGTGGGAAATATAATTTCCTAACTGAACAAAATTAAGGCAAGAGACATTCATGTAAAGCCTGTGAGAACAGACAGGAAACCCAGAGCAATCCTGAACACAGCTAAGCCCACTTCCAGCACTTTAACCGACAGGCCATTCCCCATTGGCTTCCATCATTTAGAAATCATGATTATTTATAGGGAATTTTTTTTTTTTTTTTTTTTTTTTAGGGAAGAAAATTAGCCAGGAACCTGACTAGTCTGTCCATCTATGCCAACCTCCTCTAGCTATTCATGACTATTCTGCAGCACTAGAGCAAGGAACAGATATTTCAGTCATTTACAGGACTGCTAGAAGCAGAAAGAAGAAAAGGTTACTGTGTAAATCAAGGTGATCTCCTCATTCGGATCAAAGTCATTGCTCAGAGCCAAAAAGAGAAAACAGCTGCTTTGGGGGAGGAAAATTGATTCTGAAAATTTTCTCCATTCCACACTGCAGTGATACCACAGCCTTTTTCAGCCAACTCAGACCCCCTCCTGGCTGTCCATCACACTTGGGCCCCTCACAAGGCTGTTGTCAGAACCAGGGCTCTGCTACATGCAGCAGTGTTTGCTTTAATGGCCCCACTACCATCTGAAGTTGCTGTTAAAGTAATAATGGTTGCGAGGAGATGCTCACTGCTCCCAGCAGTGGCTGCAGAGGAGGCAGCTCGCATCCCCTGGGAACACATACATGCTGATTATTCAACAGTCAATTTGGAATTGTCTTCACGTAAGGGATAAGTTGGGAGAAAGAGGGTGATTCTAGACCTTCCATGTGTTACGATTACCAGGGTCTGGCACAACTCACAGAACACACCCTGTGACCCTGCAGTCCTTACTAACAGCAGGGCTCTGAGCACCCAGGGAGGCCTGCAGACAGGCTCCACACTGCCAAGCCAGAAGCCAAAAACCACAATTAAACAGTAATTGTCTTCTTGTCAGGATCGCCACTCAAACCCAGCCTTCCCTAAGCTCCAAACTTGCTTGAAGGCAACACGGGCAGGCAGGCTGCTGAAGGCCACGAGTGCAGATCAGCAGCCATGGCAGCAAAGGACACCCGCAAACATGCAGTGGGCAGTGGAGGAGGCAGAGAGCTGCAAGGCATCTCTGAGAGGCAGACCTTGGTCGCAACACGCTTCCCACATCTCCAGTTGTTTGGATGCAAGAATTGCTTTGGACAAGACCAACGTGAGAAGACCACAGGGTGCAACTGACGAGCAGGCTGGTCTCTAGGTGTGCTGAGAAAGCCACACCTCTCAGGGCACGTTAGCAAGGAGAGGGCTCATCAGGAGTCACCTCACACCGCCTGCAGCCCAATAACAGAGCTCTTCCACCGCCCGCTCCTGCAGCGCTGCAAATACTCCATAACACGTACCCGACCATTGTTTGTCCGCAGAAGGGTCCCCACCGCAACGCGCGGCTAGGCACGGAGCGGAACAATACTACTGCAGAAGCAGCAGTAGAAAGAGTGCTTCATACGGAAAGCACTGATAGAGGGGACCCGCGTAGCCCTAATACGATCACCCGGGTAACCGGTCTGTGGAGAAAACGCTGAGCTCGAGGATACCTTCAGAGCCCACCTCCTGCCATATGACGATACTCCAAAAATAACCACAGAAATATGCGAGGACCCGGTCCAAGTTGTTCCTGGCTCTCTGCACATTCTCCCTCTAATGTAAATCGTCTCCCTGAAATCACAGCCCCGTGGTTAAACGCAGTTACCGCAAGCCGCAGCGCCGGGCGGGCCGCGGGGCCGGAGGATCCCCGGGCTGCGCTGGGCTGCGCTGGGCTGCGCT
>JAOWBP010004554.1:195260-207176 GCA_028571105.1 Tragopan temminckii | reverse complement strand
CAGAAGCTCCCACCGATTTACGAAAGCGCTCAGCCGGGCTGCGGGGTCGGGGCGGCCAGGCGGGCGCTCGTGGTCCAGCAAAGCCTGGAGGCGGGCGACGAAACGTCCTCGCCGTGACTGCTGTCGGTAACGAACTGTCGGTGGTGACTGTTCAATCAGTATACGGACGCTCTCACTGTTCATTCGTGAGCGAACGGCCCACGCGCGGGCTGGCGGAGCCGGCCGTGGTGCATTCTGGGAGACGGAGCGCGCTCCCGCTGGCGGCCGGACCGACGGAGCGGTTTCCCAGCGCTGAGGCTGGTGAAGTGCCGGCCCAGCGGGACGCAGCGGTCGCTTTCTCCAGAGGCTGCAGGGCAGGGCGGGTTGGATCAAAGCTCGTTTGGAAATTAGTTGTGTGAGGCACAGGGCAGGGTCGGGCTGAAGGGTTCTCCTTTGGGGCGATAACTGCGCAGCTGTGACGGGCAGCGCCGTGCTGCGTCCTGCGCTGCGCTTGGAGATGCCAACCCAAGGCCAGACAGAAATAGCTATTATGGAACAAGGAAAACGAGAAAGCCTCCCCCGGCGGGACCAGCACGGCTTTGTGCTACTTTCTGCCCCAGAACGTGGATTTCGTGGCGGTGCCTGCTGGAAATACCCCATCCCGCTCCATCCCCAGTGCAGTGGGCTCTCCGACTCCAAAGACAAAATGGGGTGAGGTCCAGCAGCAGGGAGCTGCGAGAGGTCGGACAAAGCAGTCGAGAGGTTCCCTCAGCACAGCAGAGCGGGCAGAGCAGAGGAACTGATCCGGAGCTCCTTGCACTACTGTAAAGCCTGCAGTGTTACAGCTGACTGTGGGCTGGCTTGTCAAATATTAGGAGCAGGCGCTGATGCAGGTCTGCCCTACCCCTGATTTAAAGACGGCTGAATTGCTAAATATTTTTATTAGCAGCAAATTTGCGGCTTGCTGGAACTAATTTCACGCCCAGTAGATATGGAGCTTAAGCTGGGGATGGCGTTAAATTGCTCTCTGGCACGGGTGTGTAAGCCCTTTGGGAATGCTGCTGGATGGGAGCAGGTGCCAGGGTCCTTCTGGGGCATCGTTTTGAGGTGGCATCTCTGGGGCTCACCTACACCGTGGGAAATGTGCCTGTAAAATGCAAAAGTCTCGTAGGCGTGGCTTTGCTTTTGGAGGGGCTAAGCTTGCTGCAAGCACAGAGGGAGCAGGGAACGAGGCTGGGAAGATGCTCTTTGTGTTCTAGGGATGCATTTGGCATATTTGTGATATTTGGGCATTGCAAGCGGCAGCATCCTGTGGTTCTTCGCCACATCTGGAAAAGGCTTTTCCATTGCATTGCTGCTGATGTGGGTTGGACGTGGAGATGCTCTGCTCATTGCACAGACAGGGAAGGTGGGCTGTGGGCGGCACTGGGCTGGGTGCAGCTGGGGTGGCTGCAGGGCGATGGGCACACGGCGCTGTGGGCTCTGCTTACAGCCATAAATACCTGTGGCTGAGAGCGAGGGCTGTTCGATCCCTGCCCGGCGTCTCCCCAACGTCACGCACAGATCGGCCAGGGGATGAGTTGCCCTTTTCCAAAGAGAATCACTAATGAAAGAAAGTTAAAATAATATAGGAGAGTTCATAATGGCTCCGGTGGGGATACGGCTCTCTCTCACAGGAACCCATTTCGTATTATCTTTCTCCTGCTCATGGCGGAAATCAATTTTAATAGCGGTGACAGGAAATGAGGATGTAAGACTTCAAATAGAACAAATCCTGCAACGCTCAGAAATAATAAAATGGGATATGAAGTCACTTTTTAAATAAAAAACTTGATCTTGTCAAGAGAAAATGTGCCTAAAAGCACCCAAACGTGCTGGGTTTGGGGGACAGAAGTGGTTCTCACCGTTGGGTGAAATTCCCCCCATGATCAGCACACATTCTGAAGCTGAACTCGTACTGCTTTCTGGGATCTTTTTTTCCAGTTAGACCTCATCCGAAGGTGAAGGAGAGAAAAGAAAGCCTGCAGTGGGGCAACGTTTCAGTGCCACTACTGGGCAGTGGCTGTGCAAACCCCGGCCTCCATCTGGAAGACACCATATGATTGTAACTGAACTGTTTACTAGCTGTTATTGTTTTGTTTATTCATTGTTACTCTTCTTTTATCAATTATCACTGACTTGGTTATCAATCCCTGGAATTCTGTTTCTATAGTAGCCCACTGACATTTTTTAGCCCAGGGATATCTCGAGGGTTTGGGGAGCCTCCCAAACCAGGATGGGCTTCTGCAGGCACCACATTCCCTAAAGCACATGGCGAGGTGTCCGTGTTGCCTTTTCCCATTGAATAAGAATAGGAATGTGGTCACTGCTTCCATGGTTGCTCCAGGACCTTTTCCAGCAATGTGTGACACCGCAGAGCCATTCGATGGAACTCCCAACACTTAACTTTAAGTGGCTCATCATCATTAGATCTTTTGGTATTCCTCGTAATGGCGTTAATCACGGGCCACTCATTAGATTTTAATGTGGCTGTAATATGTTCATCCATTGTCATTCAAATGCAATTTGGCTCACTGGAAGGGCTGAGCGGTGTCACTGGGGTTTGATGGCAACACCTTGCATTCCCCTGCCTTGTCAGCCAACAGCCAGGCACTTTTTGGTCTTCAGAAATTAAACTGTGGGGTTTTCAGTGCCTTTGGGTTTGTATCAGAGCACACTGGGGACGTCTGAGCTGACAGCTCACAGCTTTGTCCCGTCACGCATGGGCAGCCCTGGGTTGGGGTCACACCTCTTGGGGACATCCCAGGGCATTCCTGCTCCTCTCCAACCTGATTTTTATTACTGATGGATGGGGAAAAAAAAAAAAAAAAAGGAAAGAAAAAGAAAAACAGTGAGACAGAAAAGGGAAGCAAGTCCTTTCTGCCACACTGGGACTCCATGACCCTTCCAAAACCCCACGTTGGTATCCCCATGTTCTCCAAGCACATCCTTTTATGTCAGCCCTGGGGCTTGGGCTGGGATCTGGAGGAAACACTTCTGTTTTCTCAGGTCCATCTGTGAGTCTCTGGGCTGACTCCAGCAGACGCATTATGAGGCGTTTGGGTGGTAGATGGGATGCTTTTGGGGAACTTGGGCAGAAAATTAAAAGTTTGCTCATCAAATGGCCTCCTGTAATTGCAGTGCAAAGCCCCAGTCACAGCGGGGGCTGTTAAAAGCAGAACTGAATCTTTGCAAACTTTCATGGGTATAATTTCAGGAGAGATCAAAAAAATGACACTAACATGGGGATGTAAAGCTACTCAAAATTCAAAGTTTATAGTCCATCTGTCTCTTTGCTTCAGGGAGCCTGTATTAAATTTATTGCTAAATAAAACAAATAAGCCTAGCAAAAATCGGCACCGAAATCTGCATACCCAGATGAGAATTAGCACACGTCTCTTGCTATGATGGCTGATTCTCAATTTGCATCTTTAAGGAGTTGTGACCGGAGCTGCATCTCCTGTGTCCCCGTGGGCTGGGTGAGCCCCCAGCATGGACCGAACCCAAAACACTGCAGTTTGAGCCCAAATCCACCGGGCTGCAGCAGCACGGAGCGTGGATGGGAACGGCGGCTGGGAGACCCCGAAGGAGCAGCAAGACTTTATTACAGCTGGAAATTAAACATTTAAAAGCAGCAAGTTGGCAGTGGGGATTTTCTAATAAAAGCCATCTCGCCTGCCATTTACCCAGCACTTCCATCCAAAAGGACCCCAGCGCGCTTTCCCAGCTCGGCAAGGTGTCATTAACCCCTGGCCAGCCGGTGGATGCTATCCCTCCTCCTGGTGCCTATGGATTATTGATAAAGCCTTCGTTATATCCCCCCTGCACTTATCTGGTAGGGGCTGTTGGGTCTATGGGCTGTTATGAGGATGTGCGGACACACCGTGCCTTGTTTGTTTTCCAGCAGCAAACAGCACTGCTGCATTGCTGCCATGAACATTTTGGGTTTGCTCTCCTCTTGTTCCCAGGAAAGTCGTGTGCTGGGATAAAGATAACATTGTTGAGGGGAGTGGTTATCTGAGCAGTGGTTATCTGAGCAGTGGTTATCTGGTGGTGTACTGCAAATGGAGGGAAATCAGAATAACAGAATGAAGCACAGTTGAAAAAGAAGTAAAAGCTGGAGGATCCCTTCGTTTCAGCTTCATGCCATAATCAGTTCTGCCCGTGTTCCTGTGATGCTGAGGTAGCATTGGATGACAATGATGGATGACTCTCAAAACTCAGTGGGATTTGGGCAAGGCGTGGGAAAGCATGTGAGCCCTAAATGAGCATCCCGAATATCCGGCACCAACTCAGCACTCAGAGCTGTGGGGCATGCAGGGGGCCGGGAGCAGCCAGCAGTCTGCAGCGTGGTCCATCGGGCTCCTTGGAGCCGTCCTGGGTGGGTTCTGGGTCGGCCATTTGGGGCCGAGCTGTGTCCTCTGCCCAACAGCACAGCTCACCCGGGCTCATCATCCACCCTCTCATTGTTTTAACATCTATTGCTTAATAATTTACCCCTCTCCTCCCTTATACATATTTCAGGGGATTTCAGCATCTCCCATCACACCCCGTCACGGCGTGCGTCAGGAAATCCAACACCAGCCCCAGTGCAATCTTGGAAGGAAAACTGAATTATTTATGGCAGAGTGGTCAAACGACAGAGAGTGAAGCACCAGGCCTGGTGTAATTTCGTGTCTCCTGCAGCCAGTTATGTAAAAATGTAAATATTACAAGTTATCTGTGTCACTGCTCTTGCCAAATGTTTAATATTTTAGTAAAGTTGCTCTGAGTACTCTTGCCACTTCGCAGAAGGAACTCGGTGTGCTCTTGAATAAGTGCTAATTAGTTTGCTCTAATTGCATATTTACAACTTCAAGTGCACAAAACACAGCCTTGGTGTGGGTGCGTGGTGCAAAGTCCCTATTTTTGCTAGAAGGGTTTAATTTTAGGGAGGTTTCCATTTCCTGATGTGGGATGGGGAGTTTTGAGCAAGGGCTGGGGGGTTGGATTCCCTTTGCAGCATCGCCCTATGGAGGAGGTGTATTGATATCAAAGTGGGTGCACTTGATATCAAATCTGGGTGCATCCGATACAAAGCTGATGGAAATTTGCGAGGAGAAAAGAGTGGAGTGAGAGCCAGTGCTCCCTCAGACGTGGATGGGTGCTTCATGTGCTCCTCAGCGCATCCACCCCATCGCATGCAGCCCCACAGCCCCCAGCATTCCCCCCCAGCCCTGTGTGGAGCTGAGCACAGCTTCATGGCTGCTCTGCTGGGCGCTGCCCATGGTGTGGGATGAGCATCCAGCCCTGACCTGTGCTCCAAACCAACACAAAATCCCCGTAAGTCACCGCCCCAAGCAGTGGGGGGGGGGGCTCTGTGGGATGCAGTCAAAATATATGGAAATATATGGAAAAACAGAAATTTCAGTGCATTTCTCCCCTTTCGTTTTTTTGTGAGGAAGGAAAGCCGGGCAGATAGCCTGCGTGACTTCTGATCTTTTTGTGCTCTTTAGCAAAGGGAACAGGCAACACCTCCCCACATTCCTCAGCCAAGAGGTGCTGGGGGCGCCGGCTGCATTTTTTTTAGCAAGAAGCCAAATTTCAGAAGTTTATTTCCAGGAGCGTGGAAATAAAAGGGGAGCGGCTGGAAGGCGGCCCTGCTACCGCTCCCAGCGCCACCGCCGCCACGTCCGCGCTCGACCCCATCGCTCCCGGCGCCCCAGCGCCCATTGTTCCAGGCTTCCGCGCTGCTTCCAGTGACTGCCGGCGCCCTCAGCGCTCCCAGCACAGCCACGACTGCGACCTGCACCCAGCAGCGCCGAGCAGCGCCGAGCAGCGCCCTCCGGGAGGTGCGGCCCCGTAAAGCTGGGTAAATAGCGAGAACCCCTCGGGGATAAACCGCCGCACCGGAGCCAGGCGTGAGGCGGCGGCATTCACTTACAAACAGAAGGCGTGTCCTCTGGTTGCACGGATTCCCTTCATAGAGTTTTTGCCTTTGGCCCTCTGTCGCCGTGCCGTGCTGCTGAGTGGGTGCCACACCTTGCTGCTGCGGTGCAGGATTTCTGGGGAACGGTCGCAGGAAAAAGATTGCACAGCTGTGTTGCTAAAAAGATGTGGTCTGGGTGCAGTCTTGAGTCCTTGAGTTGCTGCCTGTTTTTACCTTTCAGGTCACCCAGTGGAACAGCTGCTGTTCAGTGGGTCAGGTTCTCTCATATCCTGAAAGGAAATTTAAATGTTAAAAGTGAATTTGGGTCAAAAATGTGGTGGGTGGCCACGTGCATTCAAATACTCTCAGTGTGGTTTCATAGTGCGTGGCTGAAAGTGTTCCCCCTGTAGAGCTGAGCAGCCAGAGCAGGAACGTGCAGGACAAATCCCTGCAGGGATGAATCCCTGCTGGTGCTGTACAAACGACCCTGAGCTGTCTGCCAGCTGCCAGGAAGCTCAATCCCTCCTTTTCAGCTAAAACTGAAACTCCTCAACAGCACTGCAGATGTGGAAAATCCAGTCTATATGGAGATTTGGCCATACTGCCCTTTGCCCCCGAAATGAGGAAAAGAGCTTAATTTGCAAAATACCGACCATCATCATGTGATGGGCCCTCTTCTGTTTATTTAATAACAAAGAAGCTTTTTTGCGTCCTCGTCAGAGTCTCACTCCATGATGGCAGCGATGGAGATGCCTGCTCAGGTGTCCCACACATAATAGATGGGGCAGAGGGAAGGGACAGTAAATCAAATACAGAAATTCAGAGGAACCAGCACTTTTTCAGCTATTCACATAAATAAACATCTCCAGAAGTTAGCTTTTTCATCAGGAAGTGTTGTTATGGCAAGTAGCCGTTACACAGCCAGGTGGAACTGCATGTTGGCTGCTGGAGAGCTTGGTTGCCCAGTGTCTCCTACGTGATATGATGTGGAGGAAGAGCCTGCGTGCACCGCTCCCAACCTGGGCAGCAGCTCCATGGGAAAGCCACCAGGCAGTCAGGTTGTGCTTTGTCACCAAAGAGAGATCTCGTGGCCACATTCTCATGGTCTGGCAGAATCAGCTTGGAACAACGGTGCCAATGCAAAGAAATGAGGGCTGGCACAAATTGAAAGGGCTTGCAGTCACGTGATGGCTCAGTGTTAGGACAGATTTGGTCACCAGGCCTCCTTGAGAACCTCTGTGTTTTTTGTGCTGTTATGTATTTGTTTGGTTTTTATTCCAACAAGTTTTCTTAGTACAGCTTATACCTTCAAGGAAACCGGTCTGCCTCTATTGAATAGAAAGCAAAGAGGGTTATCGCATGTGTCAGTTGTTCCCCTTGAGGGTACTTCTATGCTCTTTGTTGCAACATTGTTTTTAATGACTCTTATTTTATTCAGTGTTGGTGTCCCTGACAGAAACAGTAACTGTTAGCACTTAACGCCTTCCATGCGCAGAACCAACTATGAATTAGCGAAGTGCTCTTCTGGTTATTAATAATCATTGCAAAGTATTCATCGTCAGATCTGCAGCAGAAGTTGAAGTGAGATTGTGTTTGCCCTCATTTCCAAGGTGAGGTGAGCCTAGGGAGTCCCGGCCTGAGCTGCTGCTGGAACTGATGCTCTTCGATAACAGCCTTTCGTAGCCCTCGTTTATGCAGGGTGTGAAAAGGCCCTTTGTGCCCCCTGGGGAGCCAGCTGCCAGCTGGGAGCAGTGAGACTCTCCCTGTGTGCTGCCCGTTTCCTTCTCCCTTACAAAGCTGTGCCTGCTGTGAGGCACAGGAGTTGCAAGAGGGCTTGCAGAAATGTTCAGCCCAGCTGGAAATGGAACATGGCTCCTGGTGCTGGGCTCTGAGGCACTTTCTGGATGATGGGAATGCACTGGTGACCTTCCAGCAGCTCCAGACAAATGTTTCCACCCAAAGAAAACACATCCAGCTCTTGGTTGCTCATGCAAGGCCACCTGGTCCATCTTCCTCCAGGCTGTCTGAGTGGGACTCAGAGCTTGCAGAAGTAACTGGGACTGAGATGTCATCAGAGAAATTAGGCCAAGCCCTTACATCCCTATTTGTCAAGAGCCCTGATGTTTTAGGGATATGCAGCCTTCCTTCTGCTTCCCAAATAACACGACCTAGTACCAAAATGCCATTATTGCCTGCTGACCTTTGGATATTTGAGTGTAGCTCCAGGTAGTTACGCACATCACTGATAACTGAGAGTAAAAGTGACAGGAAATGCATTTCAAAAATTTAACTAGAAGAGATTTATGGCCCATCTAATATTTGTGACGCATCCCAGCTTAACAGCTTGCAGGCATAAAAGGGTTGCAGTGGAAAGAATTGTAGCACCTCTGGGAGACAGGGAAGAAGGAGTATTTCCCACTTTCCAGGCAGGAAATCTAAGAACCAGGGTGGGATATGGATTGCTCTGTAGCAGAGCTATAACATGCAAAGTAACCCAGGAAAGTACTTTTGCTACAGCCGTCTCAGCAGGCCTGTGGGGTAGATGTGGTCCACAGGGAATCAGTGGTGGGCTTAGGAGAGACAAATGAAGAGAGTAACAACATTTGCAACCAATTACTCCTTTCTGTGAGCTGTAAGGGGAAAGAGAAAGGGTTGAGCAGGATCTGCTTCCAGCTGCAGCCCCAGCCCGTTGTGCAAGTTTCCCCATACAAGTTAGAGCTCTCTCCTTTCTTTGTGGGCATTCTGCACAGACCAGCTGGATGCAATCCTGGGCCACAAACATCTGGAGAGCCTCAGTTCCATCCTGTTATGAGCCTTGCAAGGCTGAGGCTTTACCCTAGCTACTTTAAGATGAGATGTCCTGTGTCTTGCCATTCTGATGCTGCCAGGAAATTATCCGTTCCCCTGAGGGGAGACCCTGGCGTGGGTCTGACATACTCTGATTAAAGGGGAGGCTCTGACAACTTAATCAACAGCCAGCTTGAGAATGGCAGGGGTTGAGTACAACGTGCCTGATGCCAGCCTGCCCACCAAGAGCAACAGCTGCGACCAACCCAGCAGAAACCCATGGCACCAAGGAGAGAGAAAACAGAAAGATGAAGAACAAGGTACAAACTGGGGAGCAGACATGGTCTTGTTTTCTTCCTTGATGCAAACACCACTCTGCTGACTTCACTGCTCTGAGGCAGAAGGGGTTGATGTGGTAATACCTGCCAGTGAAATATCTTGTCCTCTCACTTGGCTCCTGCATCCCCTGACTGCCCTAGTTAGATAGGTGCTCCTTAAAGCTGGCTGTGTGCTAAACTGCTATACTCTGGGGAGCCACAGAGGAGGGTGCAGTATGAATTACTGCAATACAGTAGGAGTGCTGAGTTTGGGGGACTGCCCCAGCAGAAAATGCTATTTCTGTCTAAAAAACTGACTTCCCAAGCTATTACTTATCAGTGCAAACATTTTGAGACTGTGCAAATGTTAAGAATCATAGACACGAAGAGAACATAAAAAAAAAAAACTAAAAAGAAAAAAAACAAGCAAAATATGTTCTGCATTTCATACTTTCATGTTACCAGTTAAAAGTCCTAGTGACCCAGCTCCTAGAGCCAGATGGCTGTGTTGGAATGTTAGTTTCTAACACCTGTAGATACGAAAGAAGATTGAAATATAAAAGCTGGAAAGTAAGAAAATAAATCAAGAGAGGGTCAAGAAGTCCTCTTTGAGTGGAAAAGGTGCCATATAACATTACAGTCTACCAAACTGGTGCCTTCCACAGTGAAACCTGAAGAAGTGGCCCCATAGCCTCCATGAGGCCTGGGTCTGGTGGCTGAACTGAGGTGCCCATGGGAAGCTGAGGAGTGGTGATGAATGGATCATTGTCCTGAGAAAGCTAATGACCTCTTCCATATGAACAGCATCTCAGCCATAATTTGAATCAGTCCAATTTCCAGCCACCAAATCTTTCTGGATTATGTAAGCTCTTCAGGAGGGGCTGGCAAGAAAAGAAGGGCAGTGGCATAGCTGTCTGTGTTAGGAAGTGTTTTGATGTTGTAGAGCTCAACGCTGGGAATGATGATGATGAGTTTTTATGGGTAGGGATCCAGGGGAAGGCCAACAAGGATGACATTCTGGGGTCTGTTATAGACCACCCAACCAGGCTGTCACCCTGTGCTGTAAGATGTGCTATTAGGAAAGAAGAATGTCCTGGCTGAATAGGGAATCTTTGGGACCCACATGAGGGTGCTGAGGGATATGATTGCCAAGCTGCTTTCCATTTTTTTATCAGCAGTATTGGTCAAGTGGGGAGGCCACAAATGACTGGAGACTTGCTAATGTGCTCCTCACCTACAATAAGGGTAAGCCTTCTGGATCTGGAGAACTACAGGTCTGTCAGCCTCACCTTGGTACTGGTGAGGGCAAGGGAGCAGATTATATTGAGTACAATCATGCAGCATATGCAGGACAAGAAGGGGATCAGGCTCAGACAATGTGGGTTCATGAAAGGCAGGTCCTGCTTGACCAACCTGATCTTCTATGACAAGATGACCTTCCTGGTGAAGAGGGAAAGGCTGTTGACGTAGTCTGCCTAGACTTCAGCAGAGCCTTTTTCTCTCTCTCCCACAGAATACTTACGTGAAAGCTGACAGCCCAGGGCCTGGAAAGGTGTACTCTTCACTGGGTAAAGAACTGTCTGGGTGGCTGGGCCCAGAGAGGTGGTGAATGGAGTTACATCCAACTGGTGACTGGTCATGAGTGGTGTTTCCCAGGGATGTCAATACTGGGGATGTCCTATTTAATATCCTTAATGATGATCTGAACGAGAGGACTGAGTGCATCCTCAGTAAGCTTGCAGAGGACACCAAGCTGGTAGAAGATGTTGATCTGTCAGAGGGTAGGAAGACCTTGCAGAGGCATCTGAATAGGCTGGATATATGGGATGAAACCCTTGGAATGAAATTCAACAAGACCAATTGTTGTTGGTCACAACAACCCCAGGCAGTGCTACAGGCTTGAGGCAGAGTGGCTGGCAAACTGTGTGGAGAAGGAGGATCTAGGGGCTGACAGCTGGCTGGACATGAGTCAGTCATGTACCCAGGTGGCCCTCTTGGGTTGTGTCAGAAACAGATCAGCCAGCAGGAGCAGGAGGTGATTGTCCCTCTGTACTCAGCATTGGTGAAGTTGTACCTTGATTACTGTGCTCAGTGTTGGGCATCTCACTACAAGAAAGACATTGAGGCCCTGGAGAGAAGGACAGTGAAGTTGAGGAGGGTCTGGAGAACAAATGTTATGGGTAGTGGCTGAGGGAGTTGGGATTGTTCAGTCTGGAGGAGACTCAGGGGAGATCTGAAAAGGTTGTAGTGAGGTGGGGGTTAGCCTCTGCTCCCAGGTAACTTGTAATAGAATGAGAGGTAATGGCCATAAGTTGCATCAGGGGCTGTTCAGGTTGGATATTAGGAATAATTTATTCTTCAAAATAGTGGTCAGACATTGGCATAGGCTGCCCAGGGAGGTGGTGGAATCACCAACCTTTCAAGATGTGGCCCTCAGGGGCATGGTTTAGTGGGCGTGGTGATGGGTTGATGATTGGACTAGTTGATCTTACTGCTCTTTTCCAGCCTTCATGATTCTATGCATCTGAGTAATGAGTTCTCTGTTACAGACATGCCTCTTCTCACACTGGTGCCTGCAGCCCCAAGTCACATTTCTGGGCATTCTTTTTTGATACTCAGTGTACAATCAATGGATATATAGATATTATAAATGCCAAAGAGCTCAGCTATGCTGTTATTAAACTGGAGCAAAGAAAAGATAAAGCGCTCACCTGTATCCTGGGCTCGCTAGGAACCTCCAGAAGAGATGATCTCCAGACGAGATCCTTCCCCACTGGTAGTCAGCTCTTAAATGGGTCTAGGAGAGGTAGAGTCAGGCTCCACCCCTTCCAGCAGCACAGGTGAATTGCCTTCACCTGTGCTCCCATGGCTGACTCATTGCTCACC
>JAOWBP010004554.1:184132-195160 GCA_028571105.1 Tragopan temminckii | reverse complement strand
CTCCCATGGCTGACTCATTGCTCACCCCAGGTGATCAATCAGAGGTTCAGGCCGTGATTCAGCAGTTCCCATACACTCAGTGAGCAGAAATTCTTCAGTCTCCTACTTCTAAGCAGGTTCTTATGACCCCAAGTGCACTTGCAAACGCTATTTTGGATCTCTTTCAACATCATAGATAACGTCAGTGAATACCTGTGAATTTAAGACACATTTTGGACTCTGCTCCATACAGGAATGCTACAGGATTGGTGTAGGAAGAAGGACACTTTCTTTATCAAGTATTCTCAGGACTCTGTGCACCAAACTTGGGCTGAAGTTGGCCAAGAGGTGAGCACAACTCCCTTCCCTACCAATGCAGAATTATCGTAGGGATGTGTGTCACAAGGAGCAGAGGTTTCCTTCTAGTGCCTTCACAGCAAATAGCATACCTCCTTGTTACTGACAGCGTCTTCCTAAGAATCTTCTAAATAAAAATTGTCCATTAAAAATTCCCTCAAACAGAATGACATAAAACCACCAACGCTGCATGACATTACCGTGAGAGCTATGCTGCAAGGACTTTCTAGGGACAGTACAAAAGGGCCTTAGACCTGGGATAAATTTTGTCATAGAACATCCTGAGCTAGAAGGGACCCACAAGGATCATCAGATCCAGATCCTTTAGAGTCCTATGGGATCAGTATATGAGGAGAGTCTTCAACAAGGCTCTGGTGGGGACACAGGGCTTCTGGCCTTGACTCCACAAATGCACTGGGGCCGTAGGAGCACCCTCTCAGATGATGCCCACACTGAGAAGAAGGAACAAAACAGCACTCAGCTGAACTGGTGAGAGGAGTCGAGGCTGGGGAAACAAACCTTGTTTTGTCCCAAAGTCCTGCCTCCCCTAACCCCACAGGCCTACAGTGAGCATCATCACTGCAGCCACGGATCTCATCCCCTGCACAGAACCACAGTATAGCTGGGTTGGAGGGGACCCCAAAGCCCACTGAGCCCCCCCCTGCCATGGGCAACACCTCCAGGTGTGGGGCAATGCTGCAAAATGCAGCTGCAAAGACACTTCCAATGCCACTACTGTAAATTTCCTTGGCTGGGGAGTTCTGGCAGCAGCAAATAGCAGGGTCCCAGCCCTATTATTGCTTATAATATGCAGGGTTGCAGATAGTATTTGGAAAATAAAAGTCTCTGCACAGCCAAACCCTGCCAGGGAGTCCAGCACCCAGCTGGGGCCTCTCTCAGTGGAGGACTGGGCTTGGCAGTGGGGTTCCCTTTTGCTCACGTGGTCGAGACTCCTCAGCCTCTGCCAGCTGTGGCTCATGCTGGTGAATGGGGCCAGAAATGGGAGGAGGGAGCAGACCCGGAGGAGCTGGGAGGGCTCTCTCGGGCTTCAGGGCTGCCACAGGCTCTCCAGCCCTACTCTTGAGGACACAGCTGATCTCAGGCTGCTGGAGGAGGAGCAGGAGTTTCTCAGGGAAGGAGTGGAGACAAGGGGTTTTTGTGCTGTCTGCTGGTTCATCTCTGAAGCACACTGCCAGCAGCAGCAATGGGGCTAACCCACCCCTCAGAGACCTTCCTGCAAAGCCAACATGTGGGGGATGTCAGGAGCAGTCACACCAGGTAAAGCAGTGTCCGCTCCTCATCCCTTGTGACATACCTTGCACCACCAGCCTAGCAGGATCCTGACATAGGGCCTCATGACCTGGACATATGCACTTACATTTCCCTGTCTTGGAAGGGACCACTGCGGTCTGGTTCCTTGAGGACTGGGTATGGTGAAGTAATGGTTAATGGCCTTCACCAGTGAGCATGGGCAGTACTGATGGGTTCAGTGACTCCCAGCCAGTGGAGTCAAAGAATCAAATTTTAGAAAATCCCAACAAGCTAAAATTGAGGATGTTTTGCATGAGACCTGGATCAGGCAGAAATGCCAATGCAGAAATGCCAGTGTTTTTCCCTTTACATAAATCAGTTGGACTGGCTTGTTGGCACACTAGTGAATTCATCCTCCCACCTTGGCTTCAGAGGTTTACACATGGAATCACAGAATCATAGATTCACAGACTCATAGAACGTCCTGAGCTGGAGGGGACCTAATGAATCCAACTCCTGGTTACACACAGCCCCACATAAAATACAACCCTATGTCTGAGAGTGTTGTCCAAATGCTTTTTCAACTCTGTTGGACCCAGTGCTGTGAACACTGCCCTGAGGATCCTGTTCCAGTGCTCTATATAAAAGCTTTTATAAAAGGTTGTGACGACAGGAGCACTGATGCCAGCCCTGCCCATGCAGCAGGGTCAGCTGCCCAGGCACCACTCGGAGCGGCTGCATTGCTCCAGCAGCACACACTGATTTCTCTGGTTGATCAATCACCCCATGGCCAGAGAAGACCCAGACAAATCAGGCTAATGTACTTCTCCCTGGCACCTTCTGTCCATCCATCAGTGCTGGACACAACACTCACCAGCTCCATTGGCCCCGCAGATACTTTCATTTATTTGGGCAGAAGAAGGCAGGTTAAGGGCTAATGGTGCTAATGGATAGCAGTCAGTGAGCTGTGTTAAGGACTGCTCTGCAGTGCAGAGGTCTGGAAGTCTGGAGCAGACTGGAAAACTCTCTTCTCTTTGCTGCTAAACTTGCAGGACTATGCCCTACAAAGGCTCTGTAGATCTGACTGTGGCATTGTAATGCAAGCTCCATGGCAGCATCCCCACTGCAGAGCTATACATGTTCTGTCCGTGTGTTCTGCTGAGCCTTTGGGCCATACGTACTGGATTAGGCATGTGGGCTGCCCACTTCTGCAAGCAATGGTTACACCTTGATATCACGGTGCCTCAGCAGGTCACATTGCTCAGAGCCAGACTTCAGGACTCTGGGATCCAGAGTAGGCTGGGATCTGTATGCCCACCTGGAACTAAAAAAACGCCATTCAAAATGTCAGACCTTCAGCACAAATCCACACTGCTACTGGAGCAGAGCCAGGTGCTGCCTCCTGGCTGCTGCAAGGACTAAAGCCAGATGCTGCAAAGAGAGAACAGGACCTGTTTTCCAAAACGGAGGTGCTGCTTTAACCTCCAAGTGGAGAAATTCCTTCAAAAACCCACGTTAGCACTAGTTCTCATTATCCATGTAAACATCTCCTCTTTCAGCTGGAGAACTGGGGTATGCTCTAATTGTGTGAGCTCTTTGCAGCTATAATTGACAAAATACATCTGAGCTGATGATTTCTATTAGGAAAAGATTTTAGGACTCAAATTAGTATTATGATCTCTTACCAAATGCTGATAACAATGCTTCCCAGGTCAGTTTTATTCCATGACAAGACTCTGAGCAGCAACTGAGCAGCTCCCTGCTGTCACATTTTTAGCCCGTGTGCTGCAGCTCGGGAGCAGTGCAGAGGAACCGAAATTAGGTACAAAATGACTTCCAACCAGCCTTGCTAAATTGCCGTGAAAATTTAACTATCCAAATGCAAAGCCTCTGTGCCTGTTTGCTTTTCCATCATGGCAGAGAAAATGAAAATCCAGTAATACTTCAACACGCATGTCAAAAGATGTTCACCACTTGGGGTGGAGGGGCCACACACCGAGCCATGCTGCTGCCCACCAAAGGGCAGACCCAATTGCTCTGCTCCATGGGCTGGGGGTCACCGTATGCTAACCATCTATGAATGGGCATCACTGAGATAAAAACAAGATTGTGAAATATTCTACACCTTTGCACTATTAGTAGCAGAATCTGAACCTCTTCCTTTTGAATACGTGTAATTCTGGGCAAGAATATGGTTAGAGAGTATAAGCAGTAACCTGTGTACGTTTTCTCTTTCATTAGAAGAGAGCTGACAGCTACAGCTACAGCTGTCCAGCAGCTCCTAGCAGCTGATACCTTAGCACCAGCTGCCAGCATACTGTGGTGGAGTGTACATTCACTGGTAAGGAAGTTGAGGCTCCTAGGTACATCAGAGCATCAAACCCATTCCCACCCACTCTGTACTTGTAGAACGAGAAGGGCTGAATTTTCATTTACAGCATGAAGGACCTCAGCACTCTCAGGGACTGGTGGTGGAGTTTGACATCCCAGTTGCTCACATGGATTCATATAGCCCCTTGCAGCCACCCATCTCCAGGGCTGTTGAGGGAAGAAAGACCTTTTCCACATACTGTTGTGAGATGTGAAAGGAATTGCAGAAAAATGTTGGCCCAGTGGGGACAGCAGCACCTGGCCTGAAAGCTGGCTGTGCTGGAGACACACCATTCTGTCAGGTTCCCTCCACTAGTCTGCTGTCCTGGCCCTCCCTGCTGCTCACCGTTCCCATCTCTCCGCCTTGCACTGTGCTGGGCCCAAGTGGGTAGCACACAGCCAACCATGCACTGGGTGCACATCCCAGGCAAGTCCCAGGAGCAGGGCCGTGCACCAGGAGCTCACCTAGCAGAAGCACCCAACAGACAGAGGGCTACAGAGCCCCGGGGTCCTTGCCATATCCCTGCCTGGTGCAGGTTCTTTTCCTGATGACAAACAGACAAGTAGCTGCAAGCACCCCAGATCCACAGCTGCATCTGTAGCCCTCTGTCAAACCAAGCTTCTACAACTCCCAAGTGAAATGAAACCCTCCCCAGGCCCTCTCGTGTATCCTGCTGCTGGTGTCTGTGGCTGGATGCAGCTCACACTGCCCTGGCAGCATTATCCCTGCCTGTCTCCTGGTGCACCAGCACTGAGGATCTGCAAAGTAGGCACCAGTTCTACCTGGTGTAGAGAGAAGTTTACCAGATACCAACCAGCTCTTTGAATACTTATTAAAGAAGGGATTAAAGAAAACATTGAAAGGCTGTATGTTTGCCAGGAGGAAGGCTTTGGAAAGTTAACCAGTACCCAGCACCCGACAGGGAGCCATAGAACCATAGAAACCATAGAAAGGTTGGAAAAGACCTCTAAGCTCATCGAGTCCAACCGTCAGCACATTCCTTGAGAGCACCTCCAGGGACAGTGACTCTACCACCTCCCTGGGCAGCCTGTTCCAGTGCCTCACCACTCCTTCTGAGAAGAAATTCTTCCACGGTGTCATGCTCAGGGTTGTGTGTACTATGATCCTCAACACACCTTTGAGATGCCAGGCATACTGATGTTGGATGAAATGCAGCTGTCTGGGAGGGGCAAGAATGCTCTGGGCAGCAAGTTGGCTGGGCTGGCTAAGAGAGCTTCAGATTAGATTTGATGGGAGAAGGAGGTGTATTTCTAAGTGGTAGAGAAGAACATGAAGGAAAGAGATGTCCTGTGAAGCTGGAAGATATTTGCCTATGTGTCCATCTGAATAATCAATATTAATTGGTGTTGGTGGGCTGCAAGAATGCAAAGGAAAGAGGTAGACTTCTGAGAAGCTGAGCATCCAAATGAGCCTCAGTAGAAGAGAGGAAGGTGATGAGGGTCGGCAGCCATGTGTGCCACAGGTTCCCACCCAAAATCTGCCCTCCGGTCCAAGGGACATGAAGGGGCGTGGGCTGGGGACAGAACTGCATCCCCGTCTTGGCATTTTCACAACAGATCCCTTCATATCTGTGGGGAGGTAACCCACAGGGTGGGACTTCCTTCTTCTCTATCCTGAGAAACTGCCAGGGCAGGCAGAAGAGCTGCTGCAGCTGGTTCTAGGCCCAGTTCAATGGACTCTGTGTGCACTGGTCTGATCCCTGAGGAATGCTCACATATACTGATGTGTTGGAAGTGGAGTCATAGTGTCATTACACCTCCAAGCCACATGGCTTGAGTCTTTTAATTGACAGCCAGCTGAATGTGAGCTGGCAGTGTTCCCAGGTGACCAAGAAGGCCAATGGCATCCTGGCTTGTATCAGAACTGGTGTTGTCAGACAGAGCAGAAGGTGATTGGACCCTGTATAAATCAGCTCGGGTGAGGCTGCACCTCGAGTGCCATGCTCTATTGGGTCCCTCATTACAAGAAAGATATTGAGGCCCAGGAGCGTGATAAGAAAAGGGCAATGAATCTGTGAGAGGTCTGTCTGGAGAACTAGTGTTATAGGGAGCAGCTGAGGAAACTGGGATGGTTCCGTCTGGAGAAGAGGAGGCTCAGGGGAGACCTCATTGCTCTCTACAACTCCCTGAAAGGAGGTTTTGGCAAGGTGCGTCTTGGGCTCTGCTCCCAGTTAACTTGTGATAGAATGAGAGGTAATGGCCTTAGTTGCACTAAGGAAGGTTCAGGTTGGAGATTAGGAAAAATTTCTTCTCTGAAGAAGGTTTGACATTGGCACACGCTGCCGAGGGAGGTAGTGGAGTTCAAGATGTGGCCATGGGGGACATGGTTTAGTGGGCATGGGGTTGATGGGCTGATGGTTGGACTAGGTGATCTTAGTGGTCTTTTCCAACATTAAGGATCTATGATTTTACAATTCTATGATTCCTGGGGAAGGGAACACCAAAGGGGCCCAGGGAACCATTTCTCATACAGGCCTGAGTTATTCCAGCACTTCCCTAGCTCTCATTTCTATGAGTGGCAGTTGCTTGCAGATCACCAGGATGGTCCCTGGCAGCAGGGGCGGGTGGCTTGGCAGCAAGTGAGTGCGCTGTGTCACAGTGATCCTGGGGCCTCAAGATCACTCAGAGTGTCCCCAGATGAGAGACACACTCAGGCCAACACGAGATGTCTTACAAACCTATTGGAAATATCCAAATAATTTTTGTCGGGACGGTGTCTCTGATAAAAGCAGATTTTATTCGCAATTGCAATGGCAGGAGCACACCTATGGACACAACATGACAGTCTTTATACCCTGTTTATACCCAGTCTTTATACCCTTGCCTCCCATATTACTTCATTTATGTACTGCGTATGTGTAGTCAGGGAAGATTTATCTAGGGGATTAGCAATGAAAACGTATCAGAGAACCCCAATAAAGTAGAAAAGTCCCCTGAAAAGAACTATTAGTTCTAATAAAGGACCCAAATGGTAGCAGAAGCCATGAAATTAATAAAATTCTTATTTTGTTCTGATGCAGAAACAACATTCAATTCCCACAAACCTGTCTGACCCAGCCCTGCACAGGGAGTTGATTGTCCTGGCATGACTGAAGGGCAGAAGGCAGCTCTGGGAGCATAGAGCTCAGTGATGCATTCCCTAGGGAGCATGGGATCTGTTTCAGCCTGGGCTGGGCAACAGCAGTGAAAAACACAGGAAATTCCAATTCTTCACTCAGACAGCAGCGCTGTGTTTGTAAGGCCTTGGGAAAGTGCTGAAAAGATCAAGGCAGCCCCCAAATACAGTTCTGCTTCTGCAAGTCAGCACCCAGAGGACCAGCAATACACAGAGATGGCCCTCATGGATACCTGCAGAGCCAGGACAGCCTCTGGGGCTACATCTGAGGGGTGCTGGGTGGAGCCCAGCTCTGACATCCAGCTGCAGAGCTTGTACCACCCTAGCAAAGCCAGAGTTTTGCTCCTAGCACACCTAAAACCTGCACTAAGGACCATGGGATGGCTGCCCCAAGGCACCAGTTCTCAGTGCACCACCTCCACCAGGCTCTCCTTTTCACAGCCTGCCTTTGCTCTGCTCTGCCCTCGTGGTGCCAACTCGTCTGGGGGGGGGCGAGGCTGACCAAGAGGGACTGCCAGGCAGAGGCACCCTGCAGAACCCAGCAGAACCCCTGCACGCGGCTGCAGAGCCGTCCTTTTCATTTTCTGGGGATGAGAAGGGGAGCGCTCGACCTGTCTGTCTCCAGGCGAGGCTCACCCTCGCTCTCTCCACGCACGCTGCGCGCTCCGTACTCCGCGCTCAGCTGACGACAGCCGGGCAGAACAGAAGGCGTGGGGAGCGCAGCCGCGCATACTGAGTGGGCTCGTTGGTGACAGCCAGCACCCCGCGCGTGACCGTCATGAATGCGGGGCCAGGACAGGATGCAGCGCCCTGGCACAGTTCCTGTCCTGGATGGAGTCAGGAAAGCAATTCAAATGGAAATGCCTTGTCGCTGAACTAAATAGCCAGTGTGAGAAGCAGTAAATGGAGAGAGCCTAGAAAGGGGGAGTGCAGCTGCAGGGATGGGAAAAACAGAGAGCAGGAGGGGTTCTGCGGCAGGGAGGGATGGCACAAAGCAGAGGGACTGACCGAAGGCAGAAGGATGACAGTGTGGCTGAGGGACAGATCAGAAAAGGGACAACTGTAGGTACAGTTATGGAAAAGATTTTTATACTCAATGGTGCAGCTCACCGAAACAGCTTCCACCTCTTCCCACTGGCAAAGACCTCCTTCTTTGGCAGCAGGAGGGTAGGCAGTTCCTCAGGAAGAGCCCCAGCTGCCTCCTGTCTGTGACTGCACAGCTGTGGGTGCCTGGAGGTGGCTCTTTCCTGCTGCCTGATGTTCCCATAAGGCAAGTGGAACCGTCCGCAGGGAGTTGCTCCTCTGCATGCTGTACTGGAGCAGCTAAATCCTTCAGCCTTTGTGGCCTGACCCAAGAAAAACCTCCCCACAGTTTTCATACCTACCCGAAGTTTCTGTGGAAATAAACTAATCCAAATACTCTACAAAACATCCTTTGCAGACCTGAGAAAAATAATTACTAATCTCTTCGTTGTGATTTTTAGTGTTTTAGAAAGTTGTTCTCATGTCCTTGCTCAGGTTTTGTCCCATAGTACCTAGATAGACTCAATTTGTTTGCCTTCTTGCAGCTCCTGTTTTCCAAACTTCTGACCAGTCTCGTAGCATCTCCTGTGTGCTTTCTCCTGTTTGCTAACTCTTCCTTTTGACGACCAGTGCAAAACCCAGCAGGATGCTCCTCTGGCTGACATCACCTCTGGGTTGAGCAGAGCAGCACAGTGATCATCCCTGCCCTGGGAGGGACACTCAGCTTACACCACACTGCATGCTACTGCCTTGCTCACAGCAGCAGCACCCTGTGAGTCTGACCAACAGAATCTTCAGAAACTCCCCAGCGATAGGGCTGCCCTCCAGCTAGTGAGTTTCTGCTTGGTGTTAACGCATTTTTTCCTGCTTTGCATTTGCATTTGTCCTCATCGAATTGCATTTTATAAATTTCAAGCAATTACTGATTGAGATTTGCGCTTTTTTTTTTTTTTTTTTTAAATTCCGGTTGCATCCTTCAAAACAGTTGCTGCCCTCTGCTATTATTTATCATTTCAGTATTTTATAAGCATAACCACGATTCCATCAGCCCAGTGGCTAATGAGGACCTGAGGACCTGATGCAGGACAGGCCTTCCCAGGACCTCACTTATCAAGTTTTCCAAGTCTGAGAGCATCTGAGAAGCTTCTGCTCTCACAGCTCAGAAACATTTCAAATGCACTCCGTCCCCTCAGTTTCCTGAGGAGCAGATCCCATGGGGCGGTACAAAAACCCAATGAAATTAAGATGAATCGTATCCTCTGCTGCCTGTTATCAGCTGGGCCACTTCCGCTGCCAGTGATGGAAATTGGATTGCTTTAATGTGCTGCGTTAATTGGCAAGTCTTCGTTGGATATATTGTCCTTGAGAGGCTTAACAAGTGATTGCACAATGATCCTATTCCGTACCATTTTAGGCATCAAAGTTCCCTTTCTCCCTTTTTGATGCCACATGCTAAGTTTTGCCCTCCTCCTGTCCTCGGGAACCTCACACATTCAGTTTGTTTTCTGAGAAAATTGCTAATGGTGTCAGACATTACTGCAGCTCATTTCTTATGCACTCCAGGGTAAATTTTATCATATCCTATCAATTTCAAGATGTCCATGTTTCATTATTCATTTTTTTTCCCCAGTCTCTTGTTGATGGAAGTACTTTGGTCGTAGTTAATGCTTCTGTAAATATTTAAAATATGAAAGATGTTGGGCAATTCAGCCTTCTCAAATATCATCTAGTATTTGCTTTACTGTCTGGCTTCAGAGTGGACCTAAAATTCCCTGTTCATACAGATTTTTTCTTCTAAGTTTATAGATTCAGGCAGAACTGATTTTCTGTCTTAGTCTGTTTGATTTTGTCTCTCCATAGTTGAGCTTTCCTTTCACAGAATCACAGAATCACAGAATGGTCAGGGTTGGAAGGGACCTCAAGGATCATGAATCTCCAACCCCCCTGCCACATGCAGGGTCACCAACCTTCACATTTAGTACTAGACCAGGTTGCCCAGGGCCCATCCAACTTGGCCTTTATATTCATCTATATATATACATCCTTGTGTAATGGTGCTGCCCTAATCCTTTTCCCGTCCTGAACAGGTTCTGCCTTCCTTAATGATGTATCCAGCCAGTGTTGTCCTGCCAAGTCCCTGTGATGTTCAGTTGCCAGGTGACATTCCCAGGTCTCCCATTTAGTCCCCCTTTCTGGTGGATTTTGCATCTATCCCATTCGTACCTCAGGATATCTGCACCACGCTCTGTACTTCAGCCCTGCTCAGGCTTCACAGAGCCTTCCCACCCTTCCTGGGGCTCCAGGTTTTGGTCCAACTTGCTTGTGTCCACCCCTTGTTTCTCATCTCTCATCCTTTCAGATGAAAAATAAACCTTTCCTCACAGGACAGGTGCATTGGAATTCTTGGATGCTATTCATTCTCCATCAAGGAGGGTCCAGCACACTCTGCACCACTTGCACAAACTGATACATTCACCTCTGCTGGGTGAATAGCCAGCAGCAGTGTCAGCAGAGCAGGAGAGTGGTGGTCATCCCACAGCTCATCCTGGGGTATGTGAGGTGCAGCACAGGGCTGTGGATGGGTAGGTGATCAGCCCAGAATAGAGCACCTTACATTAGTGCTGCCACGTGGGATCACATGGAAGTATTCAGAAGCCAGCAAAGATTTGATCTGAGCAGCATTTACATTTTCCAGATTTTAAAAAGAAAAATCTCATTTGTGTCTAGATATGGAGTCCTCAGCACAAGAAAGACAGGGACCCTTTGGAGTGCACCCAGAGAAGGGCCACAAAAATGATCCAAGGGATGGAACATCTCTCCTATGAGGACAGGCTGAGAGAGCTGGGGCGGTGCAGCATGGAGAGGAGAAGGCTGTGGGGAGAGCTGAGAGCAGCCCTTACAGCATCAAAAGG
>JAOWBP010004554.1:168856-184127 GCA_028571105.1 Tragopan temminckii | reverse complement strand
AGGAAAGAAGGGACAGGCTCTTTAGGAGGGTCTGTTGTAACAGGAAAAGTGGAAATGACTTCAAACTAAAAGAGATTTAGATTGGATTTAAGGAAGAAAATTTATTACAATAGGGATGGTGAGACACTGGAACAGGTTGCACAGAGATGTGGATGCCCCATCCCTGGAGACTTTCAAGGCCAGGCTGGATCAGGCCCTGGGCAACCTGATGGAGCTGCTGTGTCCCTGTTCATTGCAGGGGAGTTGGGCTAGATGACTTTTAAAGGTCCCTTCCAACACTAGATATTCCATGATTCTATTCTATGATTCTATGGTTCTAAGTTTTCATTAAGTGGAACACTGCAAGGATCAAAATAAACGTAAACAAGACAAAACAAAGTGTCACTTCCGAAAAATGATAACACTTTTTTAAAAGGCATAGTCAGCAAGGATCTCTAAAGTTGAAAGAACTGCTGATGAGCAGATCCCAAATATTTATGAGATTACCAAATATTTATGGGACAGTTAAACATGAAAATTAGATTTCTCCAGTGTAGTGCTGCTTCACTGGGGCTGGGGATCAGATGAAAAACAACCTCAGCTTACTCCTGTGATCTTCTGCATCTCCTGGGTCTACTGGATGGTGCAGAAGAAGGATGAGAGATACCAGGCAGAGAGTGTAGCTGTGGCCATCAGGAGTACATCAAGGACTGCTGCGGCAGAGATGAGCACACAGGCTCTGCAGGCAGCACATCAGCTCTTGATAGGTACACACAACACACTGCCTGCAGCCTGCTGGAGGGATGAGCAGGGCTGGGGAATGTTGTGCTGGGGAGAAAAGTGTCCCCATTTCTCTGCAACATCCATCACTGAGGGGAGACCTCCCTTTGGCACTGAGGAGGGACTGCTCAGTAAGGTCCCCCATTTCTCCAGGGCACCAGCAGGAATTTTTGAGGACAATCAGGGAGGGAAGGCACAGAGCAAGCAGCATCAGCTATGATGTCCTCCAGATACAGTCAGCATACCAGAATCTCTGTCCCTGGGCTACAGCACTGATCACCACTAGCCTTAAAGCTATGAGCAGGACTCACAGGAAAGGGCTTTAACCAGAGTCAGTGCCTGGTCCTATTGCAAAAATTTTCTCTCCATCTTTCTTATCAACCACCTTTAAGTACTGAAAGGCCACAATGAAGTTTCCCTGAGCCTTTTCTTTTCCAGGCTGAATAACATCTACTCTCTGAGCCTCTCCTCGTAGGAGGGGTACTGCAGCCCTCTGAGCATCTTTGTGACCTCTGGACTCTCTCCAACAGTTCCACGTCCTCGTTACATTGAGTTGAATGCAGAACATCAGGTGGGGTCTCAAAAGGATGGAGTAGAGAATCATCTCCCAGTATAGATCCTGAGGAGCACACTTGTTACTGATCTCCACCTAGACATTCAGGATCTGACTGCAGCTCTCTAGATGCAGCCATCCAGTCAGCTTTTCACCTCTGAATAGTCATCCATTCATCAAATCCATCTCTCTCCAGTTCAGAGACAAAGATATTGTGTGGGACTTCATAAAATGCCTTATGGAAATTCATATAGATAACATCTGTGGCCTTTCCCTTATCCACTGATACAGTCACTTCATCATCCATAAGGCCACTAGACCAGTCAGGCATGAGTTGCCCTTGGTGAAGTCATGTTGGTTGTCCCAAATCACCTCCCTGTTATCCATATGCATAACTTCAAGGAGAACCTGTTCCATGATCTTTCCAGGCATAGAGGTCCCAGGGAGCTGGTGCAGTGCTCCAGGGTTGGAGAGCGGAAGAGATCATGAGCTGCTCTGCTAGGATTCAGCTAGACATAGGGCTTGAGACTCAACTGCATAGACTGCAGAGACCCAAGGAATGAGTTCTCTGTCTGTCTCTTGGAGGGCTGCAATGTGGGTGGGAGCTCCAAAGCTGTCAGCGTTAGCACCTGCTCTTTTTGCAGTGATGCTTCTTTGTTGTTGTGTGGTTTTTTTTTTCCCCTGAAGTGATTGCACCAGCATAACAACACTGAAGAGGCTTTTTGACAGTGCTTCCTGCTTGTGTTAAGGCTCTCCACCCCCTCAGTGCAAGTGGATTTAGGCTGCAAAGGATTGAGCATGCCTGGAGGAATCCCTGGATGTGCTACACTCTTCCTGTCAGCTACAGCCCTGAAATGCCCTGATCCCTGCTGGGGCTGCCTTTGCTGGGCACAAAAAGCACAGCAGAGGTTTCTACATGGTTCTTTTGTTCTCAGCACCACAAGAAAGAACCCTTTTCAGCTCCTGTCCCTTCTCTACTTGCTGCTCATTAACACTGATGCACAGTCTGAACTCTGGTGCTGGTTGGTTGGCACTGCTACGTCCACATGGTGGTCCCGGCTCACGTGCCTGGCTGTGCAGCAATATCCCAATACAGAGGAACTTCTCCAGTAGTACTGAACTTCCTCTGGGGATACTCAGAGATTGCCTGTGTCAGTAAGGCACCCCAGTGTACTGAAGTGTGTGTGTGTTCCAGCAACTGGGGTAAAGAAGGCTGTGAGGTACCAGTGCAGCTTTGCTGTTTATGAGGCACACAAGCAAGTGCTGCTCCTGCAACACAGCACTGAGGGCTGATCTCCCACAGCCAAACCTTCTGGCACCTGGGCACGGTGTAGGAGGCTGCTCAAATGGAGCTGGACATATTTCCTGCTTCCCTAGAAATGAATAGAAAAAAATGGGCCAGCAGCAACCCCGTCCCCGCTGCACTGCTCATCAGCTGAACTCATCCCACATGCACGAGTGGCTGCTAGCTGGGGATCTACTGCCAGATGGAGTGGGGAGATCTCCCCTGGGAACTGGAGAAGAGCATTGTCCCCTGCAGGCCCTTAGGAAGGCTGCATCAAGCTAATGATGCCAGGAAGCTACCTGATGGCCCAGCCTGGAGTGGATCTGCTCAGGTCTTGGCTTCTGTGGTACTCGAGGCTGGATGTACAGCTGAGCTGTGCAGCTCCCACCTGCTTCCCTGCTGCATCAGTTGGGAGGAGAGCAGTTTGCTCAGTGGCTGAACGTCCAGTGAGTCATTCCTTCTGCAGGCGCCTCTTCTGATCCACTGAAGGTAGCTGTAACATGCAGGGCAGCAAGAGTAAAGGCCGTCTTCAGGATATCTGGGCCATCCGGAGAGAAGTGACATTGCAAGGATGGACAGAAGTTAGACGGCATGTCAGACTTCACAGGACTCACCCTTTTGCTGTTGTCCCACACCCTTTACTTCCCCATTTTGCTGCCAGATTGCAGGACGCAGAGGCTGACACTGCAAGCCCCTTCTAGCCCAGAGAGCTCCCATGGGTGGATGTGGCTATCTGGTCAGTCTGACAGTGCATCATCTGCTAGCCATCATGTCTGGCCCAGTGGGATCAGGAACAGAGATACAGATATAACATGGATTGGAGGATAGTTTAGGGCAGGAGAAACAGATTCCTTTGCTCTGTGACCATCCTTCCTATGCTCCATCTGAAAATTCTGTAGCCACCTCTGCTCTGTATCTAACATTGGCATGGGAATAAAAGTAACACATTACAAGTAGAATCTACTCTAAGAGGCCATGGAAGCTAAAGAATTCAGGAGAGGGTCACTGTCATTTTGCAGACATCATTTCTCTTCTGGTTTTGCCTTAGCAGCTTGTACTTCCACTATTATTCATCTGCCTCTGCTTCAACCTCTTGCACCTAGAAGGCTGTTTTAGTACTGTTAGCCTGTCCTCTCTGCCTCCTTTCTTTCTGCCCTTTCTGCTCATTCTTGTGTACTTGTGGTTATCAACACTGTCTGCAAACACCTGACATTTACAAATGGGTCTTACAAGCTTTAGTCTTTCAAAGTAGAGGGTTTTTTTTTTTTTGCTGTATTTCTCATTCTTTCCCCTGGAATTTATTGCTGAGTATGATGGTATTGGATAACTCGTTGGTCAGTTTAGGAAAGAGCAAGAAACATATTGGGATGGTGACAGATGAGGAACACTCAAAAACAGCTTGTCTAACTTTTCCTATGAAGTTTCATAGGAAACACATTTCCTTCTCCTTTTTAGCTAGACCTGGTTCTGCTGTGCCTGGGTTGGACCCTCCACTCTCAGCATCAGGCTGATACAGACAGAGGCAGCAGCTAGGACAGTGGGACGTCTCACTGGGGCCAAGAAAATATATGACTTATTTAGAAACCCTGGACCTCCTCCACCATGCTGATCTGTCACCAGGTCCACCAGTGCTGAAGGAAGGCGGGGGGAGCTGTCCAAAGCCCTGGATAGTGTCCCACGGCACCTTCATGGTGTGAGCCACAGGCTGCAGCCAGCTCGTGTGGAGTAGTATCAGCAGCAGTTCAGTGGTGTCAGCTCTGGGTCACTGCTCCCAAATGCACCCAGGCACTGCAAAGCATTCCTTCAGCTGTCGTCAACTCCTGTGGGCTGGGAAAGCACTGCTAGTGGAAGTTTGGAGGCTGGAGGGTGCCAGCAGTCATGCAGTGAGCTAGGGGAATGCAGGAGCCAGGGCTTAGATTGCCCATTTTATGACACAACACTAAAAGGGGCTAACCTCTGGTCCCCAGCATGCTGCAGCAGCACTGTTCATCTTGAGCGTGCCTTGATCCTGGAGGCTATTGATGGATAGGGACAAAGCAGCTGCAGACCCTCAGCTTGAGGACTGGAGACATTTGCCACTTGGGACAGCCCTATCTATGCGCAGCTCCTGGAAGCCTGGGCCAGCCTCAGCATGGCTCTCTTTCCCTGCCTTGAATCTGGTTCCAGTTTTCTCTGCACCCCAGAGCTGCTTGCTGACACTGCAGAAAGATATTCTGCTTTTAACTCAAGAGCTTATTTTCACAACCTGCCCTGCCAGCGCAATGCAAGAGGTTTTCCATGATATGGAGTGCCCGCTGCCCCTGGATAAAAGAAAGCCTCGCTGACCACCCTGCTCTCTGCAAAATCTCCTCACATGGGCAGCAGAATGAAAGCCTCTAGTAAACTGCAGGAAACAGCAGTCTGTCGTCGTTGTTTGTCATGCGTGGCCCAGGTTCTCCTACACATCAGCAGCACAGACCACAGACAGCATCTGGACTGCGTGGCTGTGTCTGCATGAGCATGTCTGAAGGTATGAATTAGTCTGTGACATTTAAATAGCTACTGCACCAGCTTTGCAATTTTAAGAACTTTGTTACTATCTTTCAACCCTTCCCAAAGCTCAGATGAGAAGGCCCATCTGTTACTCATTGCAACAGAAGTGAGTATTACTCCTCGCTTTGCTGTGGATAGTAAGTGTATAAATGCTCACAGGGCTGTTGGAGCTCTGGCAAATCGACATCTGTACATTTTTCAGAATCCACATTCTTACAGAAGGCAGGATCCAGCCACTCCTGAGCCCCAGATGCAATAGGGTTACCTCCTGGGCACCTTTCAGTGCAGATCAGGGTGCCTCCCCACGCCTTCCTCTCAACCTCCACTGCTTCCAAGGGGTATGCAAACTCACTGCATCCACAGTGCTGCATTTCTGCTCACACGTATGCCAAGCAGCCTTGAGCCCCTGCATACTTGACCGCCCCTCCCTCCTTTCTGACAACCTAGCAGCCTGCCCTGGGTCTGCCTGGCCACCATTCACCACAGTATGTGCCACGATTACAGCAAGGGAAGAGAAAACAGTGCAGATGGCACAAGGAAAATATGGAAAAGCTGGTATGACCTGAACCCTTGGAAGAGCTGAGCAGAGCAGGAGGCACAGGTCCTTGCACCTGAGGGGGTGAGAGAGGAATGGCCTCCAGCTAGGAGGAACAGTCCCCATAGCACATACCCTACCTTTGTTCGTATATTCCCAGCCTCTTTGGTGAGTGTGGCTCTGTGAAAATCACTCCAGTAGAGCCAAGAGTTTTAATGTTCTAGCACTCACTGAGTGTAAATATGAGGATATAACCAGGTCTGCTTGGGGCTGAAAGCCTTTGGTCTGATGTGTGGCTTAGCCAAATCTCTTTTGCAGTCTGTGCATTGATCTTTCATCAGTACAACAGCACAGGAGACATGCCTCTGACCTCCATCTTAAATATCAGTGGAAAACACCCTATCTGACCTTTGTATACACGGTGTGCTCACAGGCCACATTTCTTTCCCTTTCTAGGACATGTGCTAAAAGCAGGTGCTGTATGTGCCTGGGGGTGGCCTGGGCAATGGTTACAGCCATCAAAATGGAGTCAGAACAGTACAGCACCCTCAGCATAAAGCTGCATCCTACTTAGAGAAGGCAAAATCTGGCAGGAAAATACAGCATTATACAAATGGACGTGACATTTGGAATATGGCCATGTTCAGGCAGCTTTCAAAACTGTCAGAAAACAAGGGGAGGTGGTAAATACAAGACTTGAATGAGAGTCCATAGAAACAAAGAGAAGAGAAAAGAAGGAGATGGGAGAGAAACTGAGAGCCAGGCGTTAGCCAAGCTTGATTTCTCTGTAATACGAAATTCTATTTCCTGCTGAAATAGAGACTGCAAAGCTGTAAGGCTGCAAGGTGTAGTGCCAACTCTGGGGAGCGCATGGCTTAATGTTAGATGTGTCCATTTGTCCCTTTTGTCACATTTTTAATTACTCTTGTGAGCCTTTTTCCCTGTAAATTTCTCCCTTACTCCATGGATGAGGTGGACGCTCTTGGTGTTTTGTCACCCAGAAGCCAAAGAGTTGACCTGTGTGTGAGGGAGCACATTTATTTATCTGCCATCAGATAAATAAAAAGGTAGTCAAGGGTATGTGGGTCAGGGCAAGTGGGCAGACTAGTATGGATGACATAGTTGTCGGTGTCTCCCACAGACCATCTGATCAGGATAAGGTGAAGGCCTCAGACAACTTCGGCCATCTGGAAGCAGCCTTCTGTTTGCAAGCCCTGGTGCTCACAGAGGACTTTAACCACTGAAATATCTGCTGTAGGGGCACAAGTGATCTAGAAGGTTTCTGAAGTGCAGGTGCCAACTTCCTAACATCAAGTAGCCAGTGAGGGAAAATTCTCTGATGGATCTGATTCCTATCAACAAGAAAGAGCTGGCTGAGAATGTGAGAGCTGAGTCCATTCTTGGCTACAGTAACTATGAGATGGTGGAGTTCAGCATTCTAAAAGTAGTATGATCACTAACTGGACTCAGGAAATATGACTTTGCCATCTTAAGGAATTTGCTTGGAAGAATCCGGTGGGATGCAGTCCTGGAGTGGAAAGGGATCAGAAGAAGGATCCAGAGGCTAATTTCCAAGGATCAACTCCTCCAAGCTCAAGAACAGTCTGCTCTGTCAAGCAGAGAATCATGCAAAGACAGTATGGTACTTGAACAAAGCACACCTGACAAGCCCAAGCATAAGGAAGTCTGTATGAAGCAGGGAAGACAGTGCAAGAAGAATGCAACGGATATACCCACTATTGCTGAGGGATCTGTCTGATGTCATTCACTGCAAGGTCACAGCAGAGATTATCTTTGAAAGGTCATGGCAATTTGGATTGGTTTCTGAAGACTGGAAGAAAGAAAATGTCACCCCTATCTTCAAGAAGGGCAAGAAAGAAGAACCAGGGAACAACAGACTTGTCAGCTTCACATTGATTCCTGGGAAGGTGATAGGACAAATCTTCCTTGAAGTCATTTCCAAACATGTGAAGAACAAGAAGGTGATTTAGAAGAGTCAGTATGGATGTACAAAGGGAAAACCACACCCAATCAACTTGATAGCCTTCTGCAGCAAAGTGACTATCTTTGTGGATGAGAAGACTGCAGAGGGTATTATTTATCTTGACTTTAGAAAGGCTTCCAACACCGTGTCCCATGACATCCTCACAGGCAAACTAATAAAATACAATCTTGGTAAGCAGGCAGAGGTGCAGACTGAAAACCAGCTGAACTGCTGGGCTCAGAGAGTTGCGACTAGCGGTGCAAAGTCCAGCTGGAGGCCTGTCATTGGTGGTATTCTCCAGGGCGCAGTAATGGGGCTGTCTGTTTAACATTTTTATTAATGACCTGGGCAGGGTTCTGGTGGGTAGTTGAACATTAGACAACAATGTGCCCTTGCAGCGGGGTCCAACAGCATTATGAGAAGGCTAAATTAGGAAATTCTCTTGGGTGAGACCACACCTGGAAAACCATGTCGAGTTCTGATTTCCCCACAAAGACTAGAGAAATAGGCAAACTAGAGAGAGTCCAGCAAAGTGTCACAAGGATGATTAAGTGCTCAGAGCATCTATTATATAAGCCAAGCTGAGAGGGATGGAACTGTGTTGTCTGGAGAGGAGAAATCTCAGGACAATCTTACTAATGTGTAAAAATACCTGATAGGGAAAAAATAAAGATGATGGAACCAGACCCTTCTCAGCATTTCTGAGTGACAGAACAAAAGGAAATGGGCAAAAATTGATGTAAATAACTGACATTTTTACTTGAACCTAAAGAAAACTGGTTTACTTTGAAGGTGGTTGAACACAGGAACTGGTTTCCCAGCAAGGTTGTAAAGCCTCCATCTTTGGAGCTACTCAAAGCACCTCAGGTGCTTCCATATGCACTGAAACACAGAGGCTGCCAGAGGCAAGCCCTGGGAAACTGTCCTGCTCTTACAGAGAGGTACAGGAAGCAACACTAGCCCTTGGCAGGAAGGTGGGCTAACTGATGCTCTGACTGACAGTGTGGATAGAAGTGGGAAAAAAAACAGACAGAGGCAAGCCTGCTCAGATATGCTAGACCTCCAGGCTGGGAGAACAGAAAATGTGTAAGTAATTGAAGCCTATAAAGAAAAAAACATCCAAAAAGTCAGACCCATTTAAAGTGAGGGCAAAGGAGGTTAACTGCAGCCATTAATGAGAATGCTGATGAGAAATCCAGGGAACTCTGCTAATACCAGAGTTCTAATCATTACGTGCAAATGAGATCTGCTTACTCACCATCCCTGAGCACAATGACAGTGTGTACCAACAACATGGTATTGATACGGCAATTTGTTTCACACACTGAGGCACAGAAAGAAGTTGTGCACAGTTCACAATGGTGCCTTTCAAACACGGGTAGTTCTCCATCTCCTACCAACAGGGTCTTGCTGTCTTGCTCCAGAGTTCAGTATAAGAATCTCCATTACAAAGGTTTGGCCTGCTGATTATTATCTATTTCTGGTAGTTCAGGTTGCAATGAGGACGTGGGGAGAAGCCTGAGGGCTATCAAGAGGGTCTTCAGGGCATTAGCTGACAGAGTCTTCAGGTGGTGTTTTCCTTGATCCCTTCAATAGCAAGGAAATACACTGAGAGGAGCAGGAAAACCCATCTGATCAATATATGACTAAGAGGCTGGTGCCACTGGAGGAATTTTGTTGTTCTTTTTTAATCATTGGGCAGTTTATTCAGCTCCAGGCCTCCCGATATCAAATGGGGTCCAACTGTCTAAAGTGAGGAGAAGGATACTGGCCCAGGAGCTGGCAGGCTTGTTGAGAGGGCTTTAAACTAGGTTTGAAGGGGGAAGGGGATAAAACCAGATTTGCTAGAGATGAGCCTGAGGGCAGCATGGCTGGGGGTGAAACCGATAGTCCAGCTTCTTTTTGCCTGAGCTCAGTCTGAGCCTTTGGTCAGTTCTGACAAAACCATCCACTACTACAGTCAGATGAGATTGCTCCAACTCTCACGGATCCGCACGTCAGGGTCCAGGCCATCAAAGCCATGAGTTATTTTTAGCTGAGTTGTTTAGGGACTTTTTTATTCCTTGCTACATTTCGAAGTCCACAGTTTTAAAGTTCAAGACCACAAGCATCAGAGTGACTCTAACTAAGGGAAAATCCTCACAAAGTTGACAGGTTTTCTCCATTCCAGCAGCATAACCTTGGAGAAAAAACAACAAACGTCTTCAGTGGAAAACACTACTCCTTTTTCTCACTTCTCAAGAGTTTTATATTCTTTCACAAACAAAGCTGCTTCACCCATCCCTGGTTTTGAGGGGTGAGGCAGCAATAAATGACCTCTTCTGAGCAAAGCCATGAGGATCTGAGCTGGTGCTTTCAAGTGCCCTGAGCAGCAGCACATCCAGAGGACAGCTTATCAAATCAGGCAGGCAGGTCAAGTCTGAACATTAACTTCTTTTGGCAGTGTCCCATCAATCTGAATAACAGATCACAACTTCCTTGCTAATTGCCTGCATTAAGGATTATTGGGAATCACTCAGCCAGATGAAGTGTTGGGTTTGATGTGGAAGAGAGGTGTGTTGTGCACATAAACATCTTCACTGTCAAAATTAACTAAAAACCCCAACCTCATGTTTTCCATTTTGGGGGCTCCCATGCTCAGGAGGAAACTGGTATCTCTCCGCATGCCAAAGGAAACACCCCAGACAAGTAGGGTACAACTCAGCGTGCACCAAGAATGAGAATCCACGTGCATATAAACTTCTGGGTTAATACCAGTTTATAAAATGGCCCCAAAGAGGTCAGTGCTCCACCTCAGAGGGCACTGACCGCAGCCCACAGCATGTTCTGTGCAAGGGACATTTCAGCTCTGCAAAGCACATATTTTGTGTTGATTTGATGAACGTGCCCTGTGCTTCGTGCTGGTAGCACCCTCTGCTCTAAGCAGGATGATGAGGAGGAAGGAAGACCCAAAGCCATTCTGCCTTTTTTGAATGAATTCCATTCTAAATCAGTAAAACACTGGAAGACTGGGATGGTCTTTTTAGTAGTGAAATGGGGTTAAAATGCTGATGGCACAGAGTTACAGAGAATGTAACAGCTCTTTGAAACAGCTGGACTGATGAGGTGGTGTGGCAGGAGAGTCACAGAGTCCGTTGCTGGTGCAGAACAAAGACCTTTATTGCATGTGCTCACAACCTTTTATACCCACACAACGACCCCGTGTTCACATGGACCAACCAGGCACCTCCTGCGTGTTTACGTCTGGCACAAGTAGCTACCAAGCTTGTTTACTCATTTGCAAGGTAATGACTTTCTTTGTCCCACAAAGTGATATTCATTAAAGAGTCTGAAAGTATTAATTGCTCTTGAAAGCTCTGTGTTCTTGCTCCCTCTGTTTTCACTGGCAATAAGTTTGCCATTTGCACTTGTGCTTGTGCTTATTCTCTAGCTATGATGCTCATAACTGAAGGAGACCTGGGGTTGCATCCAAATTTTCCCGATAGCTTATCTGCGGTGCCCTCAATTTTCTCTGGAGCACCCGATGATGGCCAGTGCCAGTGTCAGTTTTCTGGGCTCTCCAGATCCAGTTTCTCAGGAAACTGAATTTGTGCTTGAACACTGGGGAACTTTATCAGTACTCTTTTTACAGCAAGCCCCATGCCAGTCTCACCCCTGTGGTGCTGGCAGCCCAAGGAGCAGTGTGCAGTGCTGCTGCCTGCAGGTGACTATCCTCCTCCCAGCCTTCCACATGATGCCAGCACCCACTCCTGTTCCCTGGGAGAAGGGAGCTTGCCTTGCACCCAGATGAGATCAGTGAATGCTGGCAGAGAGGAGGGACTTTCCCATTTGAAGAGCCTGGTGCTAAAGGCAGGGGGTTAAAAAAAACGCTCCACTTTCATGTCCCCAAGCTGCTCTTCAGTACATTTCCGTACCCCTTGCCTAGGTGTCTGGCAATGACATGATGAGCAGATAGATGCTTGCCCCACACAGACTTAGTAGTAGTCTGAAAGGAAATTGTGCCTTAGAAAAAACAAGACTGGGAGATGATAGCAATCATCAGCCTTCCCTCCTTCCCACGAGGACTGTGACGAGTGCTAGGTGGAGGCAGGATGCTCTGTGCTCCAAGATCACCCTTCATCATCTCTGAGACCCCCTGTCCAGTGCCCACAGGGCATCTCCACAAATGCCCTGCTTCAGGGACCAGGGTGCAGCAGCCCTATGGAGTGCTGCTGTCAGTGCACAGCACAGCAGAAGGCTCAGAGCTCTTTGGACCCTAGTTCCTCATCTCATCCAACACTGAACTCAGCTGTGATTCCTGACCTCCTGCTCCCAGAGGATAGAAACAGTGGGAGGGTGAAGCATCCCCATGGGGCAGCCTGCTCCAGGTTGCAGCGGGGCAGAGCTGCTCAGTGAGGCAGAGGAATCCTCTCTGTTCCTGAGCCACAACCTGCAGCTGAAGGTGACAGAATAGAGGCACTGGAGAGACCACCAGAAACAGAGGATGCATCTGACTGACCGGTGGAAAGCAGCTGGTGTGAATTCTGTGCAGTGCACAAAGCTGCAGATGAGCCAAAATCAGAAGGTAGAATTACACTGACAGCAAAGGCTGTGATCACAGCAGGCTAGGTCTGAGACAAACGGATGGGAGAAATGGCCTCACAGGGCTGTCAGACAAACTGGAGGTGATACACAGTCCCCAAGAAGCCAGGCAGCTGCTTTCCACCTTGCACATCTAGCCTCATAGGGGAAAGCAAGGCAGAAGTTAAGCGATTTGCCCAATGCAAGATGGGGAGCCTTGAGCCTCACATCAGGCTTTCCCCACTCAATTGTTTCTTCCTTTCTGATACAGCTCCCCTGGAATGCCACGTCTGATTTTGACCATCAGCCACACTGCAGCAAAGCACACGGCTCTACCTGCTCAAGCACTGTGTTAGCAGCTGCCAGATGATGAGGAAGAAAACCAGTGGGAGGCCCAGCTACATGCATGATAAGCAAATCCTGATCGTGAAGATGTGAGGTTTGCTTCACATTCCTTCTTACCGAATCTGGAGAGATTAGCACCAGCCACATAAGAGAACTGCCAAGGCACTTCTTAGCAGCCTTGTTCAGCTTGGCCATGAGCTAACCTCCAGCCAAGACGGTTTCTGAAAGTCAAGGCAGCTCTCTGCAGCACCCTCTGAAAAGAATTGCTGAAGGAGGGTCAGAAAGGAAGCTGCTCAGGGTGCTTTTTACATGAAGAATGGCTTTCCATCAGCAATATCTGTGACTCCTGTATCTCTCAGGAGTGCTGCCAGTGGGTTGACCTTTACACAGCTCTTCAAAGTGTACCAGGCTTTCACAGAGCAAAGGGAAAGGCCCAGAGTGGACCCTGCACCGGGTGCCTGTGGGGCTCCTGCTGATCCTGGTTTGGGGTGGGAAGATACAGAATGGCTAGGCTCTCCTGGAGGCATGACTGTGGAGCTGAGGTAAAAGGCAACCCTGGACACTGAGAACACACTATTTGGGCTCTGAAAACATACATGCTTTATTTTTCTGAGTAGGCTCCTTTCCCAGTGGTGGTGCTCTTTTCTTGCTGGACTCTGCAGACTTTCTAGCCTGCCTATGCCTTAGTGAGGGGGAAAGACACTTTGTTTTGGATGAAAGCCAAGCTTTTGACCATTTGCAGGAGGAAGCAGAAGTGCTGTTCATAGGGTAGCGGTGACCCATTTGGATGGCAGGGAAGTGGCTCCAGCCACACGGCAGCAGCAGGGCCCACCTGGGGATCAGCCCACAGCACTGCTCCTGAGGGCTGTGCCCGGGCCAGGCAGGGCTGGAGGTTGATCTGCTGTGGGTTTTCACACCGAAGTTGTAGGCCATGGGCTACCCACTGTCTCCTGAGAGAGGCAATGAGCCCCCTGCTTGCACAGGGCCCGGAGGCATATGGAGTCCCCCAAGAACACAGAGTGTCCCTTAGGTAACCCCTTCATCAGATCAACGCTGCAGCTGCTACTTGAGCCCTGCATTTGTACCCTTGGCTTCTAAACAAAATTGTGAAGGCTCTCCTAGCACAACAGTCAGCAAACCAGGAGGCCAGGTGACTGCAGTTGTAATGTCTGTGCAAAGCAACAGGTCGCTGCTGGGGTTTTTTAGCTTAAATTTGTCAGAGCAGGGAACCAAAGGATCCTCTTCTCTGCCTTCCTCTTAAAACTGCCGCTTTGAAGAGCAGAACAGCATTGCTGCCAGTGGTGTGCTGAGCTCTGCTGGCCCCAGCAGCAGTTTGCAGGAGGAGCCAGGTGAATTTGTGTAAAGACAGGTGGGAGAGATGTGGATAGAGGGAAAGATAAGCAGGAACAAAGCAGGATGTTCTCAGGGATAGCAGGCAGAGATGGATGTTGGCTCTGCTCGTGTCTGTATTCCTCCACTCCTTCATTTCTCCAGAGGAAGAATGAAGATAATGCCCAGGTCAAAGGGTCTTGACAACATTAAAGCACAATGATTCTTTATTTCGCTCATAGGGCAATCAAAATGCCTTCCTGCAAAATCGTTAGTCTTGGCATTCAGAGGTCCTGTGCCTACTTTGGTTTCTCTGTGCCACTCTCAGAGCTGAAGTTAGGAGCTTAGTTAGACTTGTGTCCACCACTGTGTGTGACAGAATAAGCTCAGGCTTTTCCTACCTTTGTAGTCATATTTCCCTCCCTGGAAACACTGAAGGCCAGACCAGATGGGGCTGTGAGTAATCTGATCTAGTGGCAGGAATCCCTGCCTATAGCAGGGCGGTTGGAACTAGATGATCTTAAAGGTCTCTTCCAATCTAAACCAGTCTATGATTCTATGACTTAGAAAGCAGGCATCATTCATAGTACCTGATAGCCTTAAGTATCTGTGTAAAATTTTCAGATAAGACTCATGAAAATCATGGCTGGCTCATTTGGATGCCGCCTGAGCATCACATGTGATCTGCCTTTCTTGGCTTTGCTGTGTCCATCTACAAAGGCTACCAAGACTTCCCTGCTCTCACTGACCTGGATCTTGGCTCTAAATGAAGGCAAGGCTCATTCTCTCTGTTGTACAGGGAAAGAACCTGGAACATCAGAAGACACAGCTCATATTGTAAGTAAGATCCGAGACTGTAAGTGCCCCTAGATATGGTTACCTGAATAGAAACTCCCATGGGGAGATTTTCATTGAGCTATTTCAAGACACAGCAAGGTGCATGAGAGCGTGAGAGCTGCACCACAGGCTCAGATGGAGGCAGATGATTGGGAAGGCTTTGCCCCCCCGGCCCAAGCAACTCCTTTAGGCACTGAAGTGACTGTGAATGTGTTCCCTAGACCTGGCTCTCCAGAAGTGTGTGCTGAATCCTAGTGCAGCTTCTGCAAACTGCAGCTCCAGCAGTCCCAGATGGACCACATTAGAGAGTCACTTCCAAAAACACAGGTAAACTCTCTGACTTGGACTGCTAGCCGTGAGAAGCAGCAGCCTGAAGCCTGTGCTGTGGCTGTGCAACCCGAGGTGTTGCTCATGGGTGGCTGCTGAGCTATTAGGTAGCTCTTTGTGCAGGCAGGATGGGTGCTGCTGGTTGCATCTGCTGCACAGCACTGGGCAGATGTGCCACCGAAAGACAGGAGCAGGCAAAGTGCACCTGCTGTCAGCCCATGCGCT